>BRON01000017.1:600000-1042509 GCA_024345305.1 Mrakia gelida
GTCTCGTTCTGGATCGAGGAGAATGGGTGAGTTTGCCGTCTTCCCTGCCGCCATCGCTCCTTCTCCGACGTTCTCTTTGTTCGGAACTCGGAACTGACTCGCTCCTCTTCGTCGTCGCCGCCGTCGTCGTCTTTTCATCTTTTTCAGAACGCCAACCTCGTCCACTACTCGTCGTTCTCGGAAGAGGAGCTCCTCCCCGCCGCTCAACTCATGGTCAACTACATCCTCCGACCCGCCGAGAAGCAGGCCGAGTGCTTCGTCAAGAAGTACGCGTCCAAGAAGTACATGAAGGCGTCGACCTACGTTCGGGACTGGGCTCTCATGCGATACACCGAGGATGGAGTTCGGTCAGCCGCTCCCAGGGGAATGGAGTTGGCTTACGATGTCGCCGAGACTAAGAGGGAGGAGGCTTTGTAGAGCGGAAGGACCAGTTCATTTGCTCGTCGTCGTCCGGACTCAAAACACTCGTCGTCGTCGTCGCTCGCTCGCTCGGTTCGGTTCTCTTTCTCCCTCCTCCCCTCCTCTTCCCTCGGTTCCATCGCACTCCTTCACGGCTATACCCTCTCCTCCCTCACCTCGCCTCATCCACTCGCATCCACCCTCATCTCATCCCTCATCGCCCTCCTCCCCTCGCATCCTCGGAACCCCATCGCCCTCCCTCCTTCTCTCTTTCTTAATGCCCCTCTTCATACGCTTTCCCCATCCACGCCTACGATCCTTTTACTCTTACATACATACACACCATACCCTTTCCTTTCATCCCTCCCATGCTCCCTTCTCTTCTCGTTCTTTCACGTATGCCAAATCGACACGCCCCTTCTCTCTCCCTTCCTCCTCCCTTCACTCTTTGCATAGCTTCTCCCTTTCTCTTCTTTTTGGCTACCTCTTTCTCCTCTTTCTCGTCTCTCTTGTCCTTTTCGTTTCCTAGGTTCTCCCACATCGCTCCCTTCTCTCTCTTTTCTTAGGTTTTTCTCGTTCACCAGTTCTCGTCTCTCGTCTCTCACTTTCTTCTTCCTTACCTTACGTCAAAACGCGCTTCCCTTTCCTTTTCTTCACTCCCTCTTTTACTTTACTTAGCCTGTTCTTTCTCGTTCTCGTTCTCGGAACTGTTCTCTGGTTGACGACGGAAGGAAGGGAGAGGAGCGTGGTGGGATGGGTGCGTTCGACGACGGTGGTGGCGGTGCTCGCGGTTTCGTTTCTCTTTGACTTGACTTGCCTTTTTGACTCGTGACTACTCCTTGACTCTTGAATGATAGCTTTTTGACTTTTAAACGAACAGAGGGAGCGATGAAAGACGAGTTGCGGGAAGAGCGAGAGAGAACGAGCCAGGGAGGCGAGCGACGACGCGTCTCTGTTTTTCCCCTTCTCCCTTTCGCCACAGGAGAAAAATAAAGCCTCGATCGGTAGTCTACATGCAACTCCAATAACCTCCTATCGACATCTACTCAACGCGTCCATCAATCCACCAGTTCCTCGCCCCAACTCCCCCCGAACTCCAACCCTCCCCTCTCCGTCTCGCCCTCCCAGACCTGCTCCCATTCGGACAAGAGAGGCCAGCGACGGGTGAAGGCTTGGATGCGAGTAAGGGAGGAGAAGGATTCGAGGGCGAAGCGTTCGGAGGGGAGGGAGTGGCCTGTGGATAAGGGGCAGGAGAGGGGGATGAACGTTGACTGGACGAGCGCGCGAGACGCGTCGAGGGAGGGAGAGAAAGAGAGGGAGTCAGTTTGAATTTGAGATGGGTGCAGAGCCATCGAACAGTGAAGAGCGAGGAAGGACGAAAAGAGTTCAAGCGTGTTTATTGCTGAGGACTCACCGTATCAGCCTTGATCTCAACCACAACCCTCCTCGTCCCCCACCCCTCCGTCGCCTCGATCCTCACCCTCCCCTCCCTTGCGGATCTCTCAACCTTCAGCCAAAGTCCCCACCCGAAGAACCGAAGCGTGAACGGAGGTCGGAAGTCCCATGCGAGGTTGAGTTCTGGGACGCGAAGACCGAAGAGGTAGGCTTCCATGGGGAGGGTGAGGAACGGGAGGGAGGGAATGGGAGGAGGGAGGAGTCCGCCTGCTAGGGCGAAGGAGAAGGACGAGGAGGAGGAGGATGGGGAGGAAGATGGGAGGGAAGATGAGGAGGAGAGGGCTTGGATCCAGATCCAGGAGGGAGGGAAGGTCGTTCCCCTGTGGAAAAGCAAGCGAGGGAAAGGAACGAGGATGAGCGACGTCGACGCGTCTCGCGAAATCTCTTCGTCCGGGACGAAACCAAACCAAACCAAATCGAAGCGAGCCTTACCAGTTCTTCTCTATATGAGCAACTCCCGTACCTTCCCATCCATTCCTCAACCTCTCCTCTCGATCCTCTCCCTCCTCCTCAACCCCCTTCTCTCCGACTCCCTCGTCATCCTCCATCGACGCGTCGAGCTCGAAGACCCTCCACCTCGCCTCGCTCCCTGAGCTCTGTACAAGCCAATGAAGAGGCAACAGACCCTTCAAGTTCGCTATCCATCCCTCTGGTCCTCCATTCGGTACCCCCTCCGTCCAAGGAACTCGATTCGAAGTCTCCAGAACGAGTTTCCTCCTCTTGCCATCGTTGTTGAGCTCGAACTCGAACGAATGGGTCGTGCTTCCTCCTGCTCCGTCGGAAACGAGGGATCCGACGCCTGGTGCTGAGAGGGTGAAACTTTGTTGACCGTTCGAGGAGGAGGGGTGAAGGGTTGTTTGGAGAGGAGCAGGGAAGAGGTCGATGTCCCATCGAGACGAGGACGAAGACGAAGACGAGGAGGGAGGAGGGAATGGATTCCAAGAGATGTGAACCATCGAAGGACGAGTTGTTGCTCCTCTTACGTGACATATGATGAGGACGAGGGAGCCGTGAGGAGATAAGACGCGAGTGTAGATTCCATCGAACGCGGCTGAAGGGTGGGGTGGGAAGGTGTCGACGAGAGCGAGGGAGGATCGCCAGAGGTGAGGGAGGAGGAGGAAGATGAAAGGGGAGAGAGAGAGGAGGGCGAGATGAAGGAGCGCCATGCTGCTAGAGGATTTGTTTTTCTCGATGTTGTTGAGTGGGGAGAGAGAGAGAGACTATATCGAAGTTTCTCAGGATTGTGATGGCGGTTGGGAGGGAAACGATTGCGATGGGAGGGACTCGATCGTCATCAAGGGCGGGAGTGTTCGAGCTGAGAAAAGAAAGCAGAGAGAGGAAGATGGTCACCTCGCTTCCTTCTCTTCAACCAGATCCTTCAGTCCATCCTAGAAGGAGACGCATATACTCTCGCTCTTCCCTTCCCACCCTCCGGACCGTCGCTCTCGCATACACTTCGCCCACGTCCCTCTTCCTTCATTCGCTCATCACACCTCTCGCTCGAACGAACGAACCCCCTTTCACCTTCCCTTCCTCCTCCCCCGGCTGCCTCTCTTTTCACTCACTCCCCTTCAACCACCACCTTCACCTCCTCCCTCTTCGCCATCGACGATGTCGCCTTCCTCCCTTCTCCCTTCCTACGAAGCTCTCAAAGCTCGTTACGAGGCCGCCAACCAAGGTCACCTCCTTTCGTTCTACTCGTCTCTCCCTCCTTCTGAGCAGACCTCGCTCCTCCAGCAACTCGCAGATCTGGACGTAGAGAGGGTCAACAGGATCTACATCAAAGCGATCGAATCGGAACAAGGTCTCACTCCCAAGAACAGTCCAAGATTGAAGAAGACGACCCTCGTAGAGACGGGAACGCTCGAGAGAGTGAGGAGGGAGAGGAGCGAGAGCTTGAGCGAGAGGGAGGCTTCAACCCTCGAAGGAGGAATCAACGCTCTCTCCTTCTCAGAGTTCGGGTCAAAATCAACTCCCACCACCACCAAGACGGAGGACAAGGTCGTGGAAGTTAAGGAGGTCGCAGAATCGTTTGGAACCAAGATCCTCAACGGCGTAGGAGCTCTCGTCGGAACCATCACAGGAACCTCCTCCTCCTCCCCTTCCCCTCCGACTCCTGCCGCCAACGGTCACTCCTCCTCCTCCTCCCCGGTCAAACCCTCCATCGACGAATCCAACGGTCTCCTCACCACCCCTTCAGCTCCTCCTCCTCACATCGAAGACTCGGACGACATCGAACCCCTCCCAGCGTCCTGCGCCGCCTCGGTTCTCACCTCCCCTTCCCTCACCGCCTCTTGGCGAAGGACAGGTCTCGAAGCCATCGCTCGCTCCCAAGTCGCCGTTCTTCTCATGGCAGGAGGTCAAGGGACTCGTCTTGGATCCTCAGCTCCCAAGGGATGCTTCGACATCGGTCTCCCTTCGAGCAAGACGCTCTTCCAGTACCAAGCCGAGAGGATCAGGAGGTTGGAGGAGGTCGCTAGGAAGGAGGTCGGTGGGGAAGAAGGGGAGAAGGCGACCATCACTTGGTTCGTGATGACGAGTGGACCTACGAGGGTCGAGACGGAGGCGTTCTTTAGGGAGAAGGACTTCTTCGGGCTGCTGGAACAGGACGTGGTCTTTTTCGAGCAAGGTGAGTTCGCTTTCGTTCAGCCCTCGGCCTCTTTCTTCACCTCCTTCCTTCCTTCCTTCGAGCTTCTTTTCTTTGGCTCGAGCTGACCATTCTCATCACTTCTCTTTTCCTACCTCTTCGTCGTCCCTTTCCCTCGTCCTCCAGGAGTCCTCCCCTGCCTCTCGGAATCCGGCAAGATCCTCCTCTCTTCCACCTCCACCATCGCCCTCGCCCCAGACGGCAACGGAGGAGTCTACTCAGCCCTTCGACGACCTCTCTCCTCCACCGACTCCCGAACCGTCGTCTCCATCATCGAGCAACGCAAGATCCAGTACATCCACGCCTACGGAGTCGACAACTGTCTCGTTCGAGTCGCGGACCCCACCTTCGTCGGATACTGCATCACCCAAGGAGCCGAGTGCGGAGCCAAGGTCGTCCCCAAGACGGTCCCGACCGAATCCGTCGGGGTCGTCGCTAGGAAGGGAGGAGCGTTCGGAGTCGTCGAGTACACGGAACTTCCCAAGGCCAAAGCCGAACAGAGGGACGCGAACGGAGAACTTTCGTTCAGAGCGGCCAATATCGCCAACCACTTCTACACGACCACCTTCCTCAACGAGATCGATTCGTTCGAACCCCTCATGGCTTTCCACATCGCCAGGAAGAAGATCCCTACCGTCGATCTCGCCACCGGAGAGGCCGTCGCACCTTCGAGCCCGAACGGAATGAAGCTCGAGATGTTCGTGTTCGACGTGTTCCCCTTCACGGAGACGCTCGCGGTGCTCGAGGTCGAACGAGTCGAGGAGTTCTCGCCGCTCAAGAATGGGAAAGGGTCGAAGACGGACAACCAGGAGACGAGCAAGACGGATTTGTTGGCTCAGCAGAAGAGGTGGATCGAGGCTGTTGGGGCGAAGGTGGAGACGAAGGAGGAGGTGGAAGTTAGTCCTTTGGTTAGTTATGCTGGAGAGGGACTGGAGGCGTTGAAGGGGTTCGTGTTCAGGAAGGGAGGAGTGATTGAGAGCTTGGAGAAGGAGGCGTTGGAGAGGTTCGCGTAAAGTTCGTAAGTTTGTCTTCTTTCTCTCTCTCTCTTGGGTCGCTTTCGATCCTTTTGTGAGATCGAGAAACTGACTCTCCTCTATATCTTTCGTTCGCTCAGTCGCCGTCAACCATCACTCTCGCACCTCCCTCGTCCTCACCCTCGCCCTCGTCGTCGCGTCGCATCAAACCCTCCCTCCTCGCATCTTCCCTTCTTCCCCGCCATGGACATACACGCCTCTCTCTCGAACTGCCTTTCTCCTCGTACACTAGACTCACGACCCCGTATCTACCTCGCTCTCGCTCTCTAGTCTTTGCTTCTCGTTTCGTTTTCCCTTTGCTTTCCCTCGCGCAACCTCTCCTACCCTCGCCCTCGCCCTCGCCCTCGTTTATTTCCCCTACACCAGCATCCCAGCAAGCTCTTTCCCCTCTTTTTATTAGTCTCTTTTGCTTAACAAAACTCGGACGCTCTCTTCCTCTCTTCCCTTTGCTAGTGGTATAGACCCTCGGACATTTTCCCCTCGCGCGCTTTTCTTTCGTTTGCTTTCTCCTCTCTCTCCCTCTCGTACACCAGTCTTTTGCTTTCTTTCTCGTTCTTCTTTTCTCTCACGTACCTAGCCTCTACCCATCGCATGTTTCTCTTCTCTTCTTCGGTCTGGTCTGCGTCCGTGTCGGCGGGGAGAAACTCAGAATCGAGCGCGTCGTCCCCACCCCACGCCTCCGCCCTTTGTCTCGAGCTCTCGATCCTCCTCTGAACCCGTATGTCTCTCTGACGCCCGCTTGTTCTCCTTAAAAAGCGCGGAGGAAGCTCTTGCGTTACGAGATCGAGAGTGAGAGCGCTGAGCACTGAGGCATTCGAGAGGACAAGCGAGCGAGAAGATTAAGAGAAAGAAAACACGACTGAAAGGAAGAGCAGCCCAAAAGGAGGTCGAAGGAGCGAGCGGAGATGAGAATCTAGGAGTACCAAAGAAGGGAAACAGAGGAGAACGGGGAAAGACAGAAGAAAGAAAACGAGAAGAATCGAGGAAACGGCGAAGCAAAACGAGGGGAGAACATGAGCCAAGAGGCAACGGAGGACTTCACCACTACTTGGGCTTGACGACGACTCGGGAGTTGTCGGCGAACGAGATGTAGAAGTCGTCCTGGAGAAGAGGAAAGAAGAGAGGGAAGGGAGGGAGGGACGAAGGTCAGCTTCGAGTTCGACCAAGCTCTCGTTCTGTCGACCCGTCGTCGTCGTCGTGATATCAAGAAAAAAGATGCTCACCGAAGGATGCCTGTAAAGAGGCTGCTTGAGGAGCTTCTGATCCAAGAAGTGACCGATGTAATCGACGGATCGACCGAGAACGAAGAAAGCGTTGAGGGCTTTTGATCTTGTTACTTTCTGCTCCGTCTTCCTTCTTCCTCTTGCCCTTTCTAAACGGATGCCAACCAGGTGAGCTACTTCGAGCTCGACTTATCTTGATGACAGCCACCACCTCCGACTGACCTAGTGACGAGAGCGGAAGTTGACAGCTCATCCTTGAGGCGAGTCGAGTCGCGTCGTTTCGCCCATGGCCGCTTTTCCTTTTTGATTCCTTCTCCCTCTTGTCCTCTTCCAAACCGGCGCTCCCCAGGTGAGCTACTTCGAGAGAAGGTATTTTTGATGACAATGACCACCATTGACTGACCTAGTTACGCGAGTCGAGATCGGGAGTTCCCCTTCGAGGCGACGGGAGAACGAAAGTCAACAAGAAGCGGACGCGTCGTGATCTTCCTTCAACGACGAGCCGTGCCTCCCATCCCCTCGTCGCACCCAAAGCAAGCGAGGACAGTGAGTTAGACTGGAGTGAGCTTGATGAAACGATGTGTGTACACATGAGGGGATGCACACGAGGAGAAGTGGACGTCGTCGCGTCTCAAAGAGGTGAGCTACAAGGAGCGGGAGAGAGGACAGAAGAGCTTCGCCTGCCCTCTGCAAGACTGCCCTCGGACTACTGCATCCAGCTCAAAGTCATCGGAGTCTCTTCTCGCCTCTCGAGAGGCTCGTAGAAGTCTCACTGAGGGAGACTTCGACTCAAACGACGGCACTTCGTCGAGCTCACCCTCCCTCCTCCCTCCTGCGTTCGAACGATCCCGACCGAAGTATGAGCTCGAGGGACGGTTCCTTCGATGATCGATGGGATTCCAGGTGGGCGAGAGCCATTAAGCAGTGTATCAGTGGTGCTCGGCGATCTCGAAGGAGGGAGAGGGAAAGGCAGAGGAGCGAGACCGTCGAGCTCACATTTAGCCATGATCGCTCCCTCCCTGCCTTTCCCACTTCTTCTTCGAGTGTGAGCAGGTTCATCAGGAGAAACCCCTCACGAGAAGATTCGTAAGACATCTGAGACTCGTGTGCGTCTAGAACATGAAGGCGGAGAAGCAAGCTCGTGCAAGTCGGTGAGACGAAAGACGGAGGAGCGTCGAGCTGGTCCGCTCCCCCTCTCGTCGTCTGGCATCCTCGCGAGGGTCGAGGCCACCCCAACACCGAAGACCGAAGCACACTCAGAATCTCACCTCATTTCAACACACTGAATTTTCTGTCTCTCGCAGATTTTCACGAGAAAGGCGGCTGAGCGAGGCTCGCGACGGCTCACACGATCAGCAGCATTCCTTCTCGCGCTCGACCTTTTTCTTCTGAGGATCCCAACTTCCCACGTTGCATCTCCACCTCCCCCAACGGCGTTCAGCACGAGCTCTTTCGACCAAGCAGAGCGCAGGAAACCACACCAAACATTCCATCCGTCCCATGCCTTCGGCGTTTTTCCTCGCTGGTTGGGGAACGCGTCTCTCTTCTTCTTGACGACGGGCGTGAGAGATGTACCCTTTTCTCAAGCAGGATTTCTCAATTTGCTACCAAAACCTTGCTTTGACCTCACTTTGATCCCTTATCTATCGTTCTGCCTTTCGTTTTCGTGCTTTCTCTTACGAGGCGTCGAAAGCACAGTCTCGTTGGGGTGGGACGAGGTCGACCGTCCCTCCCTTTCCCCTTCTTTGGTCCTCTCTCCTCCTCACCTTCCAACCCCCATCCTCTCTCCCCTTCTCCCTTCTTCTCTCTCTTTCCTTCTCCTTCTCTTTCCCTTCCCCTCCATCTCCCCCCCTCCAACCTCCAACAATGTCTTCCAAAGGTGCGTAGAAACGAGATGGCGAAAGAAACGAAGAAGAGCTCATCTGGATTTGGACTGATCTCGTTCCGTTGGGGGTTGGCTCGTTCTTCTTCTTCTCTTTCTTTTCTCTCCAGCCATTCGCGAGTACGATGCCAAGATGCTGTTGTCGCATTGGCTTCCTCTCATCAAGACTCCCATCCCTACTTCCGGTCCTTCCACGGCTACCCCAGTCCGAGTCGCTCAGGTTCAATGGTAAGTCCAGCCGCTCCCTCTTGCCGTCCGCCTTCTTCATCTCCCTCCCCTCCTCTTCTCGCCTCTCCTCTTCGCCTCCTTCTCGATTTAAGGGTGGGAGTCAATGTCAGAGAGGCTCTTAGATGGATTGGGAATGAGTTTGAGTGGTGAAAACCAGCTCGAGAGCTCGAGGACGGCTAAGATCTTGGGGAGATCAAGAGCTCCCTTCCCCATCAGCCCAAAAAGTGCTCGAAGCATCTGCCGCTCCCCTCACCATCTCTCCTCTCCCACCTCCCCTCTCTGCCCACTCTCTACATCATCCTTCTCCTTACCTCAGCATCCCTCAACTCTTTCGTCTCTCGCTTTTTCTCATTCGCTGACACCTCTCCTTCTCTTCTTTCGGCTCTGTTTCGGACCACCTCCCACCTCTCAGGGATCCTGCGACCAACACTCTCGTTCCTCCCATCGAGCCTGGAAAGGGTCTCCCCGACTGGGTCTTCACCGAGAAGCTTGTCGCTAAGCCCGATCAGCTCATCAAGCGACGAGGAAAGGCTGGTCTCCTCTGCTTGAACAAGGACTGGAAGGTCGCCGCCGAGTGGATCAAGGAGAAGGCTGGAAAGCCCGTCAAGGTTCGTTCCAGCTCGGTTTTCCCACCTTCGGTCTTCTTGAAGATCTTCCTCTTGGCTCGTTATCGAGGAGTGTAAAGCCGACAGCTGACCTTCCTCGTTCTTGTTTATCTCCCTCGCTCGGCCTTCGCGAACATCAGGTCGAGAAGACCGTCGGAACCCTCAACACCTTCATCATCGAGCCTTTCCTTCCTCACCCTGCCGACACCGAGTACTACGTCTGTGTCAACTCGACCCGAGAGGGAGACGAGATCCTCTTCACCCACGAGGGTGGAGTCGACGTCGGAGATGTCGATGCTAAGGCTCTCAAGCTCCGTGAGTTCAGCTCTCCCTCTCATCGCGTCGCTCCCAGCTCTCGAGCTACCACTCGCCTCTGTTCTTGTTCTGACACTCCTTATTCTTCGCTTTCGATTCGTCCTCGCCCTCTTTCAACAGTCATCGCTGTCGGAGCTCCTTTCCCTTCTCGAGAGACCCTCATCTCTACCCTCCTCACCCACGTCCCTGCCACCAAGAAGGACGTTCTCGCCGACTTCCTCATCCGACTCTACGCTGTTTACGAGGATCTTCACTGTTCGTCTCATCTCTAAATCCGTCTGTCTCGAAGCGAAGCTGAACCGTTCCCATTCTCCTTCGTCCTCGCAGACGGTTACCTCGAGATCAACCCTCTGATCTGCCTCGACGGAGTCAACGGAGCTGCTCCCACCATCGAGTACCTCGACATGGCTGCCAAGCTGGATCAGGTTCGTTAGATAGCCTTTTTTCTCGTCTCGTTCGAGCTCAACTGACCTCAAGCTATGCTCTTCACGTTTTCCAGACCGCCGACTTCCTCTGTGGACCCAAGTGGGCTATCGCTCGAGACACCGCCGCTCCTACTCCTTCCGCTGGAGTCGCTTCCGCCATCAAGGCTGATCGAGGACCTCCCATGGTCTGGCCCGCTCCCTTCGGACGAGATCTCACCAAGGAGGAGGCCTACATCCAGCGATTGGACTCGTCGACCGGAGCCTCGCTCAAGTTGACCGTCCTCAACGCTACTGGACGAGTCTGGACCATGGTCGCCGGAGGAGGAGCTTCCGTCGTCTACTCGTGAGTTAGACTTTCAGCTTTTGAGTTGGAACTCGTTTGAGGCGAAGGACGAACGCGCGAGCTGACTTCGACTCGATCTCGTTTCCTCTCTCTCCAGCGATGCCATCGCCGCTGCTGGATTCGCTCACGAGCTCGCCAACTACGGAGAGTACTCTGGAGCTCCTACTGAGGGACAGACCTACGAGTACGCCAAGACCATCCGTGAGTTTCCACCTCTAACCTATCTCGTTCGTCGAGAATCGATTTCTGACGAGCTCCCTCTCTTCCCTTCGCGACCTTCAGTCTCGCTCATCACTCGAGGAGATGTTCACCCCGACGGAAAGATCCTCATCATCGGTGGAGGTATCGCCAACTTTACCAACGTCGCTTCCACCTTCAAGGGTATCATCAAGGCTCTCCGAGAGGTTCAGCAGCCTTTGATCGACCACAAGGTCAAGATCTTCGTTCGACGAGGAGGTACGTCTTCGCTTTCCTCCCTTTTTCGAGCTTTGCCTTCTGTCTTTAGACCCTTGCTGACCTTCGCTCCTCTCCTCTTCTCCAGGACCCAACTACCAGGAGGGTCTCAAGGCTTTCCGACTCCTCGGAGAGTCCCTCGGTGTCCCCATCGCCGTCTACGGACCCGAGACTCACATTACTGAGATCGTTCCTCTCGCTCTCGGACTCGCCAAGCGAACCGCTCCCGTCGTCGTTACCCTCCCCACCGTCGCTGGAACCGACACCCCCTCCGCTACCATCGCCGTCGCTCCCTCCGCCCCCATTGGAGACATCGCCGCCGACGGATCGAGGTCTCAGCCTGGAGACAACATCGTCAGGTTCGACACCACCGCCTCCTCCTCCGGACGACCTTCCTACCGACCCTTCGACGAGACCACCCGATCCCTCGTCTACGGTCTCCAGCCTCGAGCCATCCAGGGAATGCTCGACTTCGACTTCTCGTGCGGTCGAAAGACTCCCTCCGTCGCCGCCATGATCTACCCCTTCGGAGGTCACCACATCCAGAAGTTCTACTGGGGTACAAAGGAGACTCTCCTTCCCGTCTACACCTCCGTCGCTGAGGCTACCAAGAAGCACCCCGACGCGGACGTCCTCGTCAACTTCTCGTCGAGCCGAAGTGTCTACTCGTCGACTCTCGACGCCTTCAAGTACCCTCAGGTTCGTCGCATTTTCTGCTCTTTGCTTGCTTCGCTTTGCTCCGAAGAAGACTCACGAGCTGACTTTCTTCGTCCTCTTATCGTTCCATCTCTACAGATCAAGGCCATCGCCCTCATCGCTGAGGGAGTCCCCGAGAGGCACGCCCGAGAGCTCCTTCACCTCGCCGAGAAGAAGGGTGTCCTCATCATCGGACCCGCCACCGTCGGAGGAATCAAACCTGGATGCTTCAGGATCGGAAACTCCGGAGGGTGAGTCTTTCTGGTCTCGACTTTCTCGACGCGTCGACTCGAACTCGCGCTGACCTCGCTTTTCATTTTCTTTCTCCCCTTTCCTCCCCGCTCAGAATGATGGATAACATCCTCGCCTCCAAGCTTTACCGAGCCGGATCCGTCGGATACGTCTCCAAGTCCGGAGGAATGTCCAACGAGCTCAACAACATCCTCTCGCTCGTCACCAACGGAACCTACGAGGGAATCGCCATCGGAGGAGATCGATACCCCGGAACCTCGTTCATCGACCACCTTCTTCGATACGAGCAGGACCCCGAGTGCAAGATGCTCGTCCTCCTCGGAGAGGTCGGAGGAGTCGAGGAGTACCGAGTTATCGAGGCTGTCAAGAACGGAACCATCAAGAAGCCCATCGTCGCCTGGGCCATCGGAACCTGCGCCAAGATGTTCACCACCGAGGTTCAGTTCGGACACGCTGGATCGATGGCCAACTCGGCTCTCGAGACCGCCGACGAGAAGAACAAGGCCATGAAGGCCGCTGGATTCATCGTCCCCGACACCTTCGAGGATCTGCCCGACGTCCTCAAGTCTACCTACGATGCTCTCGTCAACAATGGAACCATCGTCGTCAAGAAGGAGAAGGAGCCTCCTCTCATCCCCATGGACTACAAGTGGGCTCAGGTTCGTCGTCTTCCTTTTCTTGCTCGTCTTCGTTCGACTCGTCCCTTCGAACTCGAGCTGACTCCTTTCCTCTTCCTCTTTCGATTCAACAGGAGCTCGGTATGATCCGAAAGCCCGCTGCCTTCATCTCCACCATCTCCGACGAGCGAGGTCAGGAGCTCCTCTACGCTGGAATGAGGATCTCGGACGTTTTCAAGGAGGAGATCGGAATCGGAGGAGTTCTCTCCCTTCTCTGGTTCAAGAGGAGGCTCCCTCCCTACGCCTGCAAGTTCATCGAGATGGTCCTTCAGCTGACCGCCGATCACGGACCTGCCGGTGAGTTTCCATCTCTTCTTCGACTCGTTTCTGGTCTCAATATCGACTCGACCTCGAACTGACTCTCGCCCTCCCTTTCCTCTGCCCACCTCTTCAGTCTCCGGTGCCATGAACACCATCATCACCGCTCGAGCTGGAAAGGATCTCGTTTCGTCTCGTGAGTTTCTTTCCATCTCGCTCGCCTTCGATTCGTCGAGTCTCGTTCGTTCGTGGCTGACCTTCTCATCCTTCCCTCGTCGCTCTTCAGTCGCTGCCGGTCTCCTTACCATCGGTGACCGATTCGGAGGAGCCCTCGACGGAGCTGCCGCCAACTTCACCGCTGCCCTCAACTCTGGACAGACTCCTCGAGAGTTCGTCGATTCGATGAGGAAGCAGAACAAGCTCAGTGAGTCTTCGAGATCGGTTGTTCGCGCCTCGACTTCTCCGTTCCCTCGCTGACCTTCTCTCTCGCTTTCTTTCTCCCTCTTCAGTCCCCGGTATTGGACACAAGATCAAGTCCAAGACCAACCCCGATCTCCGAGTCGAGCTCCTCAAGGACTTCGTCAAGGCCACCTTCCCTGCCACGTGAGTTTCGCTCGTTTCTCTCTCTTTCCCTCGTCTCGAGACCCAGACTGACCATCCCTTTCGTTTCCTCGTCCTCAGCGCTACCCTCGATTACGCTCTCGGTGTTGAGAACGTCACCTCGGCCAAGAAGGACTCCGTTCGTTCACTCTTTCTTCCTCGTCCTCGACGCGTCGATCCTCCGCTGACCTCTTTTCCCCTTCCCCTCCTCTTCGCTTCACCTCCTCAGCTCATCCTCAACGTCGACGGATGCATCGCCGCCGCCTTCTGTGATCTTCTCAACTGCACCGGTGCTTTCTCTGAGGAGGAGGCTTCCGAGTACCTCAAGATCGGAACCCTCAACGGTCTCTTCGTCCTCGGTCGATCCATCGGATTCATCGGTCACTTCTTGGATCAGAAGCTCCTCAAGCAGCCTCTTTACAGGCATCCTTCGGTGAGCATCTTTTTTCTTGATATCACGACGACGACGACGGGTCGACAGAACGAGAGCTTGGTCGAACTCGAAGCTGACCTTCGTCCCTCCCTCCCTTCCCTCTCTTCTTTCCTCTTCTCCAGGACGACTTCTACATCTCGTTCGCCGACAACTCCCGAGTCGTCGTCAAGCCCAAGTAGTGGTGAAGTCCTCCGTTGCCTCTTGGCTCATGTTCTCCCCTCGTTTTGCTTCGCCGTTTCTTCGATTCTTCTCGTTTTCTTTCTTCTGTCTTTCCCCGTTCTCCTCTGTTTCCCTTCTTTGGTACTCCTAGATTCTCATCTCCGCTCGCTCCTTCGACCTCCTTTTGGGCTGCTCTTCCTTTCAGTCGTGTTTTCTTTCTCTTAATCTTCTCGCTCGCTTGTCCTCTCGAATGCCTCAGTGCTCAGCGCTCTCACTCTCGATCTCGTAACGCAAGAGCTTCCTCCGCGTTTTCTGAGGAGCGGGCCGTAGGGAGACATACAGGTCCAGAGGAGGATCGAGAGCTCGAAACAAAGGGCGGAGGCGTGGAGAGACGCGCTGGAGGTGACTCACCAAACAACCTCAAACATCCAGGAGAGGCCTGAAGCAGTACCCGGATCCACTCGGGAGCTCAAGGCGTCTCCTATCCCCTTGGCACGTACGGCTCCTCTATCTGAAGCTTCCTCTTCGTCTCTTCCTCCCTCGAGTCGCCCCCAACACTCACCTTCCCTCCACCCCTCCGTCGCTCTCGTTCGCTTCGCTTCTCTCCCTCCACCCCCACACTCCCTCAGCCAACCTACCCACACTCTTTTTTGAAGCAAACATGAACGACCCTCTCAAGATCTGTCTCTTCCTCCTCCACCTCCTTCTCTCGATCGGGTGAGCCCTCGCCTCGCCTCGTTCCTCCCTCGAGCCTCTTGTCCTCGGAAGCTGACTTCTCCCCTCCCGTTCTCTTTATCTCCTCCCACTCAGAGTCGTAGTCTGCCTCGCATTCATCAAAGGAGTTTCGTACGTCGCAGCCTCCCCTATCCTCCTCGAATCGTTTCAAAACTTCGGACAACCTGCAACCTCCTTTCCCGACGCGTCTCTCCTCGCTCCTGATCTTCGTCCTTTGCCCCTCTTCTTTCTCCCTCCGTCGCTTCGTACTTTCACACAGCTGGGTATGGGCCTTCGTCCTCTCCGGTCTTCTCTTCGATCTCATCTTCATCCCATGGAAGTGAGTCAAGCTCAAAAATCCCCACCGCTCGAGCCTCCTCGCTCGCGAGCTTGATGCAACGCTAAAGTCTCCCTTTCCTCCCCAACAAGCCTCTGGGCCACCATCAGTGAGACCTGGGACGTCAAGATCGTCACTCCCTCTCGAGAACTCGCGTTCATCGTTCTGGAGATTTGCCTGTTCGCTGGTACGTCCACTCTCCCTCCCCTCCCCCTCCCGCTTGCGTCGACGTCGAATTAAGCTGACCTTTTTCTTCCTCGTCTCGTCCCAGCCTCTGGAGCGCTCGCCATCGTCCGAATCGGATACACCACCGTCTGCTACCAAGGTCAATGCGTTCGAGTCAAGAACATCTGCGTTGGAGGGGCTTGCACGCTTTTCAGAGGTGCTCAGGCGATTATTTGGATCAACGTTTTCGTGCTGCTGTGAGTTTCGCTTCGCTCGCTTCTTCCGTTTTCGCGAGTAGATCTCAAGCTGATCTCTGTTTTTACTCGATAGCGTCACGCTGGTGGTGACGGCACTGAAGTGGAAGAACGCGAGGAAGTGAGGAGGGACGAGACGCCGTCGCGAGACGCGTTCGAGCGGGCGAGCTCAACGTTTCTCTCCCTTCAACACTAGACTTACTTTGATACTCTCGGGGCTAGATACGATAATACACTGTGCGTTCTTTCCCACCAGCGAGGAAAGAGTGAGAGGAGGAGGAAAAGCGTGTGGATAGACTGATCCTCCCAGACTCGTAACGCGTCGTAGAAAGAAACCCGCCAGCCCTCGATAACGAACCGACCCAGATCAGAACCGGGTCTTTCTCTTCCTGGCAGTGAACTTCGAATCCCTCGGCACGCTGTGGGAAGAAGGAGGAAGGAGAGAAGAAGGTCAGCGCGTCGTTCGACTCGTCTCGTCTCGTTCATCCCGTCCCCGGTGCTACAGCCGTCGATCCAACCCATCGACAGCCTTCAAGCTTCTTCCACATTCTCCCCTCCAGACTCCCAAACCACCTCGACGACCCCTCGGCCCTCCAAGCGTCGCGACCGAGCGACCAAACGGCCAACGAAACGAAACGAAACGAAACGAAACGAAACGCGAAACGAAGAAGGAAGTCGAACTCACTCCTCCTTCCCCCTCTTCCTGTACAACTCCTTCTTCCTCAAAATCCAATCCTTCCCACCCTTCTCCTCCATCTCCTTCCCCTTCCTCTTCCTCCCCTGAACCTTCTCCCTCTTCATCTCGTTCCTCACCTTCCCATCCTCCATCTCCAAACCCTTGGGGATCTGCTCCTGAGCAGCCTTGTTGTTGGATCCTCCTCCTCCTCCTCCGACCATCAAGCAAAGGAAGAACTTCTTGGCTTTGCGAGAGTTGGGGTAGTCGATGACGAGACCTCCTCCGAATCCTGCTCGCATGGCGGTGGAGAGGGCGAGGTGGACTTGATCGTCGGATTCGGGGTAGAACTGGTTGGGAGGGCGGGCGGAGGGGTGGGTGGGTTGGGTGGGAGAGGAGGAGGCAATCAGATGAGGTGTTTGGAGAGGGAGGGAGACAGAGAGAGAAGAGATTGGAAGAGTAGGGACTCACCTGAAGGACTGCTCGTGACGGTCGTTTGAGACAGGAGTGGAGGGTGGTGAAGAAGCGGAGGAGACGTTGAGCTGGGTTGTGGGAGGAAGAGTCGGAGTTGAAGAGCCATTGGAGGACGGATATACTGATGAAAGGGAGTGTTAATTTGAAAGGTCAGTTGGGAGTCTTATGTATGGCTACGAAGGAGGAAGAGAGGAGCGAAGAGGAGCTCGAGGGCTGAAGTCGAGGCGGAGGTTGAGCTCTTCACGTCCTCCCTTGCCCTCCCTTCCTCTCTCTCCCTCGCCTCCCCTCAGCTCCTCCAGCCTCCTTCTCGCCACCATCTCTACGACACTGCTACTGACCTAATAGCTCCATCGAACGTTCCCGCCCTGAAGCCAAACCCTTGCCCGATATCCTGCAGGAACAAGTCCCCCTCGACCTCCCTATCCAACGCAACCTCAAGCATGGAAGGAGCTACGTCGCATCCTACCCAGACGTGACCTTCCTCCTCGATGATCTCCCCGCTGAGTCCACTGCCGCATCCGATGTCGAGCAAGAACTGGGGACCTGCGTTCTCTGGGAGGGCGAGGAGTTCGAGAGCTCGGAGGGTCATTTCCGTTTGGATCGTTTGGATTCGAGAGTTTTGAGTGTATTTCGTAGCTTCGACATCTCCGTAGTAGATTTCGGGAGGGGAGATGTGTTCCGGACGGGACATGGTGAGGTGGGAGAGCGAGGAGGTGGTTGGCTTGGGTCGAGGGAGGGAGGTTCGAAGGTGAAGGGAGGGAGGGAGGTAGGCGAGGGGAGGGAAGTCGAGAGAGCTCTGTTGAGGTTGGGCTGAGGGGAGGAGAACCGAGCTTCTACGAGCGGGTGGTGAAAGAAGGTAGAGAGGAAAGGAGAGAGAAGAGAGTGTTGACTAGAGAGCCGTTAAGAGGGAAGGGAGGGAAGGAGAAGGGAAGGAGAGGTCGAGCTCACTTCAATTTTGAATCGAGGCCCCGTTCCTTCCGAGTTCCCTTTGTGCTCGTTTTCTCTCGACGACGAGCGAGCAACCCCTTTGATACAAGAAGAGCTCACCTCTTCGACTTCGTTGCTGACACTCTTGACTCTCTAACCATCATCAATATCATACAGGAAAATCGGACAGCAGGCCTGCCCTCTCCTTCACTCGCCCACTCAACAAGACCACTCGTTCGAGCTCAACCTCTTACCCTTCCTTCCGTCGACCTACCCTCCTTCGAACCCCTGTCAAGCTCAGCATGCTCCCCTTCTACCTCGCAACAGCTCTCCTCCTTCCCGTCAGCTCGTTCGCTCATCTAGCCCTATGGGATCCAGGTCAGCTTCGTCGCTCTCTTCGACCTCATCTTCCCTCCCTCCTCCTTGTTCGAAACGAACGAGCTCACCACCTTTCCTTTCTTCCTCCCTCCCTCTTTCCTCCCTCGCCTCAGGGATGTACGGCTTCAACGGAAACGTCACAGGAGTAGTCAACTTCAACAACAACGTTCCTGTCGTACGTTCTCTCGCTTCCTCCCTTGCGAACGAAGATCATCGAACAAAGCTGAACCGACCTCTTCGCAGCTCCCTCTCAAGAGGATGAACAACCTCAGCGTCTCTGAATGGTTCGGGAACGGTCAGATGTCGTTCCCACCCGCTGATGGGGTCTTCATGGAGGTCAGCTCGCTTTCCTTGTCTGTTTCACGAAGAAGAAACGAGGGACTCAGACGCGCTCGACGAGCCTCTTCGCTGATCTTCCTCCCCTGGTTGTTCCTTTCTTTTTGCCACCAGCTCCCAGCAGCAGGGACCTACAACGGCGAGATCTCCTGCAATCGAGGGTCCACGACTCATAGGGATCCGAGGATCGCTTCGAACCCGATGATCGACCATGCGTGCGAGACCGTTGGACGTGAGTTTGCTGGCTTGGTTTCGCTCGTTTTGGAGGGAAGGAAGGACGTGGATAACTGACTTGGGCATCTTCGGTTTTGTTTGGGCTTCTCGGAAACCAGCCATGCACACTGTGCTCAACTTCGGAGAAGCGGTGAACGCGTCGCTGCTGGGAGGATGGTGAGTCGTCTCGTCTCGTCTTTGATCTCTCTCGTTCTCTCTCTTCGCTGTCGTCTGTCTTGGACGCTGACCTCGCCTCTTCCACCAAATTGTCTTCCAGTGCTCTCTCTATCGCCTATCAATCAGACGTCACGAAGCTCACGCCGTCCGATTTCACTGTCATTTGTGAGTCGCGTCGTCTTCCCTCTTTTGTTCGCTTCGTCACCCTCTTCCCGTATTGACTGAGCTTCTACTTTGACTCCCAAGCTACCAACGCTACCTGTGGATGGTGGAGGGAAACCGACTTCGAGATCCCGGCTGACATGCCTGCTTGGTGAGTCTTGTCGTTTCAGCTCCTCCTCGATCGTCGTCTCGTTTCGTCTCGACCTGCTCAATAGGAGACGGAGCAGTCGTGGTTCACTCTAACTGACCCTTCCCTTTTATCTTTCCATCGCAGTCCCGAGGGAGGATGCCACTGCAGCTGCAACTGGATGTGAGTCGACTCGTCTCCTCTCTTCGCTCGACCGAGCGTCGTTTCCTCCTCGCTCGAACGAGAACGGCTTCGCTCTTCTGATGAACTTCCCCGCTTCTCCCCACTCAGACACATTGCCGGGAACTACAACGCTGCCGGCCGAGGGGAAGGATACGGCGCCGAGATGGTGAGTCGATCTCGTTCCTGCTCGACGAAGCGCGCCTCGTCTCGACTGACCTCGCTCCTTCTCTGATCCCGACCTTAGAACGACCTCAAGTGTATGTAATACATCAGGTCCCTCTACCATGGCTCGTTCGTTTCGCATGCTGACCTATTTCCTTCTCTTCCTTCCCTCGTTCTTTCAGATCGCTGCAAAATCACTGGATCGTCAAAGCCCACCGCAGAAGTCACCATCGCTGCTGGCCAGGTCGCGAACGAGTGCTCAGAGGACTCTTCAAAGTGTACGACCGGAGCGAAACAGCCTCGTTAGTGAGTCCGTGCTCATAGCTCGCTCGTCCCGTTGATCCAGTCGCGTCCCGTTGAGACTGACCTTTCCTCGTTACTTCCCTTTCCTCGCTTTCCCTCCTCCTCTATCAGCTGGGCACAACTCGAGTTAGCATCAACACTTACTGTACCTGTTGCGAAACCTGTCGGCTGCTGACTTCCATCCCCGTCTCCTCATCTCGTTTCTCTCACTCAGCGGAAACAACAACTTCGCCGCCGAACCTCCTCTCCACAACATGAACTACGGTTTCGCAAACGGAGCTCAGAAAGACATCTTCCTCTACGCAGCCGTCGAAACTCCCACCGTCGTTCTTGTCACCACGGCAGCAGCAGCAGCGACAACGATGGTCGACTCGGTTTCCATCCCAACCACCACCACCACCTCTTGCCACCTCGCCAACACCAACACCGTCCTCCTCACCTCCTCCACCTCCTCTCCAACCTCCTCCAAATCATCAATCTCGGCCGCACGTCCTGCCTCCCCTTCCTCAACTCTCACCACCACCTCCTCCTCATCCAACGCGACCGACACAAACCTCGCCTCGATGATCTCCGCTCTGAGGAAAACGACCAACGGCCAGTGCAGGAGGAAGAACTCAACGAGCAGCAGCGGCAGCTTGACGACGCGGTCGATGCATAGGAGGAGGACAAGGAGGAGCCATGATGGGTCGAGTTGGGGGAGTTGGGGGTTCTGAGGGGGCGAGACGGGGAAGGGGGTGGGGAGGTCGTGCTGGACGCGTCTTCGCTTCGAATCGAGCCGAGCTGAGCTGGTGCAGGGGAAGTGGTGGAGGTGAAGGTGCGTCCGAGTTGGTTTGTTGTTGATTGATCATGATATCTATGAGTGCACTCACACCGAATGGTAGCGAGGAGGAGCGAGAGAGGAAGAGAGAGGGAGTGCGTCGATGCGTCGACTTTAGACGACCCTCGAACGAGAGTCTGAGGCAAGACGGGAGAAGCTTACCTAGTTCGGAGCTAAAGGGCAGACTTGTTCGCTTCCTCCGAACTCCTTTCAATCTCCTCCCTTCTCCCGCGGAACGAGAAGCGCGAAGCGCTGTTCCTCGTCGCCCGCAAAACGAAACCACGTCGTATTGGGCTCATGCCGAAGGGGAGGTCTCCTTCGTTCTTCTGTGCGGCAAGAACGCGTGGAGAGTACATTCAAAACGGTAAGGCGAGAAGGAAGACGAGCGGAGCTCGTCTGCTCGTCGCTCCCTCGCCTGCGATGGATGCCAGAGTTTTTGACTACATAGGTCGCACCTGAGGGCCAAAGGCTCCTCGCCCCCGAGATCCTCTCCAGCTGGTACTATCCTCGACCGCAACTCGGCTTCGTTGGAGAAGAGGGGAGGTAAAAGAGGCGGAGGGGTGGGGGCGAAGCCCCCCTCGCCTCCAAAAGAGCAAAAGAATATCTCGAAGATCGGGATCGAACCGATTACCTTCCATGAATTGGTCAACCTTTACAAACGGATGCTCTACCAGGTGAGCTACTTCGAGGCCGGATTATTTCGATGACAATGACCACCCTGAACTAAACTAGTCACGCAAGTCAAGATCGAGAGTTCCCCTTCGAGGCGACGGGAGAACGAATGTCAACAAGAAGTGGACGCGTCGTGGTCTTCCTTCAACAACGAAGCCGCACCTCCCATGCTCTCTTCGCACCCAAAGCGAGCGAGAATGACGATTCAAATTCGGGCGAGCTTGATGAAAGCTGTGTGTACACATGAGGGGATGAACACGAGGAGAGCTGGACGTCGTCGCGTCTCGAAGAGGTGAGCCGCAAGGGAGGGAAGAAAACGAAGTCCAACTCGACAATGGTGATGAAGATGGAATTCATAGATACAGAGAATACGATATAACGGTGCGATAGAAGCCGACGCAAAGGGAAACCGCTATTGGGGGAGCGAACGAAAGTCAGACTGGTTCGGAACAGATCAGCTCAGTAGGCTCACCTCGCCAACTTGAGTTTCCTTTGTCTCAGAGTGGATGAGCAGACTGACTACTTCATATTCTTTTCATTTGAGCCCTAGAACCATATAATCATCAGCTCAGCTTCGTTTTTTTGCGTTCTGAACTCCGATTCGTCGTTCGGTCTTGGTTCCCCCTCATTCGCGTCTTCCTCTCTTCTTCTTCATCATCTCGCTCTCGATTTCTTCGCCTCCAAAGTCGACCACAGTGTATGCATCCTCTTCTCCATGGTTCAAGCCAAGGAGCCGTCAAGCGACCCATCTCCTCCTCTTCTCTGCACATGCCAGTTCTGATCCCAATTTTCACGTCGTGCGACCCGTCGAGTTCGTCGGAACTGATCTGAGTTCGACCTTCTCCCTCTTCCCTCCTCTTTCAGGAGCGACATGAGTGCCTCGAGTTCTCCGCGCTACTTCCCCTCGACCGACCCCCTTCCTCCCCTCCCTCTCTTTCCACTTCCTGACCTCGACCATCCTGATCGAACTCCTCGACGCGTCGACGACTGATCCGAACGCAACAAAAGCCGATCCCTCTTCTCACAGAAGCCCCAAGATATTCGTCGTGAGGCAGTTTTGCCTTCGACTGCGCTGCTTCGTGGCTGCGCGGGCACCTTCGTTTGAGTCCGCTTCGACGGCTGCCCTCGCTCGAAACCACTTGAAAGAAACGACCCTCCCTTTCGTTCTGAGCTCCAACCACATCTTCCTCCCTTCCTTTGTAAGTCCCCCTTGTCTTACTAGTTCCATCCAGCCATTCCTTATACTAACACACATCGTCTCTCATTCTTTTCACCAGTTTTTCTTTCGTTCGTTACTCTCGTCCTCGTTCTCGCCTCATCTCCCTTCAGTTTGCCTTTCTTCGGTCGTGTTTCCTTTTTGGTTTCTTCTCGCGTCGCGTTCGTTCCACTTCCTACCTTCACTCCTCCCCCAAATCGACCCTCTGTTCTCTTCGCTATCGACGCGTGATTGTTGGCTAGGGAAACCGATGTGCTTTCCTTCTCTCTGCAAAGAGAGGAGGATCGATTCGGGTGCCAATGGCGCTCAGAGGGAGGGGACGTCAGGTTTGCTAGTCTAGTGCGACGCGGCTTGCTTACGATTTGACGTGGCTTAGGTAGCTCTATCTTTGGGTTTATTCATCTCAGCTAGCTGAGAAGGAGGAATCGAGAGGAGCTCGTTGGTTTGAAGTTGATCTCGTGTCGCGTCGAATCCGTCGCTCGACGCGTCGTCTTTTTTCTTTCCCTTTAATCCACGGACCGAGGCGAGAGCAGAGACGACAGAACGGACATGATCTTCCTCCAGAGGTCGGCAGCGGCTGAAAGAAAAGAGAGGAAGCTAGGGTTAGGTCTGGTAGATGAATAGAGAGGGAGTGAGAACTCGTAGACTCACCAGGAGCGTGTCCTTTGATGGTAGCAAGGTCTTTAGACCACTCCGATGTCTGGAAATTGATATCGCTCTCCTTGATGGGAGATTCTCCAAACATGGGGATGAGCCCTGACCCATAGGCAGGGTTCTTGAAGGTCCTGACATTGGTGGCGATGTGGGTGGCGGAGGGGGCAGCGGAGGAGTAGGCTCGAGCGAGAGGTCGCGAAGCGGAGGGGACGATTCGAGCGAGCATTTCGAAGGAGGGAGTTGGAGGAAAGGATGCAAGCCAGCTTCAATTCGAAAGGAAAAGGCCCTCGAATTATATCTTTCTGTTAAGTAGCAAACGACGACGAGCTCTTGAAGAAGAGAAGGGCGGCGTCTGTCCCCGATGATGGATACAGAGGATAATCTTACTTTCCTCGCTCTCTCTTTCTCTCTCGTGAGGGGGAGAAGGGATCGAAAAC
This sequence comes from Mrakia gelida, assembly GCA_024345305.1. Lineage (NCBI taxonomy): Eukaryota > Fungi > Basidiomycota > Tremellomycetes > Cystofilobasidiales > Mrakiaceae > Mrakia > Mrakia gelida. Next base: position 623,466 of record BRON01000017.1, read on the forward strand.
GCGCGAGAGGCTCCCCAGGAAGATTTGACTGCCGACCGATGGCGAGAGGAGAGCGTTTCGTTAACGGGCATCGTATCGTCGTGAAAGCGTCCTTCGTCTGATCTAGAATGTAGCCGACGACCTCCTCCTCCAACATTATTTAGTATCCGACGCTGTTCATCGCCGACATAGCCAGCTCGTATCCAAGGAAACTGTGCGGAAGAGGGAGAAAGAAGGAGGCGAGATCAGCACGACGAGGGTGGAATGCGAGGCCGAGCAAGGCGAGGGAGAACTCACGTCGCAGCGTCTTGAGAAAGGGAGGAAGAAGGAAGAACGAAAGGTCAGATCGATAAGGAAGATTTGGAGAGGTAAGACCTGAGACTCACTGGCAGGGAAACTTAGAAAAGGACGAGGAGAGAGTTGGAGTCAGTTCACGAACGAACGACACGGTTAAAATCCGTCGAAAGAAGCAGGAAAGCACGAAGGGACTCACGCTCGTCCCATAGCAGGCCCCAATCCCTTGAAGAGAGCCTTGAATCCATCGGCCTTGACGGTCTTAGCGAAGCAGTCGACGAATCCAGAGTAGGATCCGTGAGGAGCAGACTGCAGACGCGATTTGATGGTCTGGGAAAATAAGCGAGGGACGAGAAAAGGAGTGAGCATGTTCTGAAATCCTTGCGAAGCTCGGATACATCGAGATGCAAGACGAGAAGGGAACAGGTGGAGGCGAAGGGGAGGAAGCGACGAGGCTCGACTGAGCGCAAAGGTCGGACGACCTCGCTCTCCTTCTTCCCCTAACCTTCCTCCTCGATTCCAGCGAGTGAAGATAGAGAAGAAGCTGGACTTACGTCGGGAGGGATGGCGATACTCCACATGGCGACTCCAGCAGAACCTCCGGCGATGATGATGGCTCCGAGATCGAGTTTCGAAGGGTCGGATCCTTCTGGCGTAAGAGCCTTTTTGACGACCTCGTAAGCGACGAAGTATCTGTGAAAGAGAAGAAAGAGACGGCTGGGTCAGTCGAGGAGACAGGAGAGGCCACTAAGAGAGGGGAAGGAAAGACGAACGCGGCGGATCCAGGACCTGTATGAGTCGAGGAGAGGAGGAGAGGTCAGCTTCGAGCAAGATCACGAGAGACATCAAAGCAGCTCGACAGCAAGTTGAGAAGTCTACGTACCATCTCGAGCGAGGGTAGCACCAGTTCCACGGAAGATGGACTTCAACCCTCCCTCCTTGTAGAGCTGTCGAACGACGTCGACGGGTCCAGCGTACTGAGGTCCAGTCGAAGTTCCTTGCCCAGCAACCTGTGAGTCAAGAGCGTAACAAAACAAGAAAGGAATCAGCACTTGTCCTCGTCCATCTGTTTTCGAGCTCTCAGCTCGCGTTCCCTCTCCAGAAGAGACGTCGCGCCTTCCCTCCCTCCCATGCACTCTCGACGCTCGACAAGACGACTCACCTGCAGCAACACCTTCACTCTCTCAGCAGGACCAGCCACCAGCGTCGTAGGAATGGCACTGAAGAACCCAGCGAACGCCAACTCTCCCAAACTGAGCTCTCCCTTCGCGATCTTCTCCGGCGTCGAGTACGGCGACCACGAAGCGGCGATCTTCTTTCCGAGATCGAACGACCAGAACGAGAGAGCGAAGATGGGGGTGACTCCGACGATTGGGGGTCCCATTCCTCGGTAGAGTCTGTTTTGGAGCGAAAGGAAGGAGTGGGGATGGAGGAAAAGCGAGGTCAGCTCGAGGCGTCGAGGGGAGGAAGGAGAGGAGATGGAGCCAGGAGCCGACGAACGTACCCTCGAACTCCATCTCGAGCGAGAGTCTTCCTGACGACGTCGAGACCTCCAGTGTAGGTACCAGGGGGAGCGGTTTGGAGACGGGTTTTGGTGATATCAAACGGTTGTCCTGAAGAAAGCGACGAAAAGAGGAGGACGAGTCAGTTCATGGAGCTCGTTTGGCTACCAGATAGCTTCAGTCAAGATGATCTGTATACGAGAAGACTCGTAGGTAGCTGTAGAGTCGAACGAAGGCGCTTCCAGAGCTGAGACGTTGCTGAGGGAGGAAAAGCAGCTCTTCAAGTCTCATCGACCCTCCGGCGAGAGGCGATCCGAGCTCCTCCTCTCAGCCAAGCTCCGCTCTGCTCCTCTGCTGCAGCCAAAAAAGCTGCTCTTCCACCCAAGGACAGCTGAGGCATCGAGGCTGACCTCGATAAGCTAGAGAGTCCAAACGAGCTCTTCCTGAGCTGAAGGGAAGGCCTTGCCTGCGATGTCGAGCTCCCCCGTCATCGCTCCTCGCGAGAGGTCCTTCCCTGGCCCCTTCTGTGACCTGCTCTTCTGTCGAAGGAGAGCTTCTCCACCTCAGAGCTCGTGTCGACCTCTCGAAGAGCAGTCTGTATGGAGGACTGCTCGTCCGACCTCCTCTTTTCAACCTCTCCTGCCTCGCCCGACGAGGGAGGGAAGCAAGCACTCGAGCTGATGGGCTCCCTCGCTCCCTCCTCCTTCTCCTCTCCAACACACGACCCGACGAGCGAGCGAGAGAAAGAGAGAGCGAACTCACCAACAAGGACACAGCATACTCCTCCTACTCCTCCAGCGATGAAAGCCTTCGCTCCTCCACTTGACTTCTTCTCCTCCTCCTTGAACTCCTTCGCTCCTTCAACGACCGTCTCCTTGAGGTGGAGCGCCTTGGCTGCGAGGGTTTTAGCGTCCTTCTCCATGTCTTTTTTGCTGTAAACGAGGTAGGAAAAGAGGGGTGGGATGGTGGGCAGAGGAAGAAAGGCGAAAGCGAAAGCGAAATGAAACTCGGGTTCTGGCTGAGCGAAAGGGAAGGTCGGGAGAGGATGTCGGTTGGAGGAGAAGGCAGATCCGGAGGGAACAAGCACGGGGGAACACGGGTTGAGAGCTCGTTTTTCTAGACTTTATCAGAGTCATCTCGACTCCTCTGGAGCTGGAGAGCCTGGGAGTGGTAGATTTTCACGTCTGAGCACGAAAAAAAAATGACGCGAAAGGCCTGGCGTTCGTCTCTTTCTCTGGCCGAGGAGGACGTGGTCGCGTCTCTCTCTCCTCAGCTCTCTCTCTCGGTTCCACGGAGAGTCCGCTCAGATCGGTAGCACTCCAAGAGATCTTGAGTGATCTCGCTCGCACTCGCAGGACCGAGTTGACTAGGGAAGCGTAGTCGAGACAAGATAAATAAACGAGACGAAGTCCTTCGAGTCGCGATCGCGTTGGATCAAAGCACACCCTTCGCCCACCTCACTCCCTCCTCCAACAGCTCCCATCCTTCCCTAGCAAAGAATCCCTTCCCAGCAGGGTTCCCGTCGTCCCAGTCTGCAGCGATCCAGCCTGCTCCTTTCAGACCGAACTCGTCTGGGAGTTGAGCGAACGCTGACTCGAGATGAAGGGCGAGATTTTGGATGGTGTGAGAGGCGAGGGAGAGGGATCGGTAGGTTGGGATGGTGTGAAGGGCGGCGACGGAGACTGTGATTGGGATGAGGGGCAAAGAAAAAACGAAAAGGAGAGCAAAAGGTCAGCGAGACGCGACGCGCATGACAACGAGAGATGTCGAGCTCTATAAAAGGGCGACGAAGGGGAGATGAAACGAACGATCATCGTAGAGTAGGGACCAAGAGATTGGCTCGTGTCCTGGAGTCTCGAGATCTCGGATGCAGGAGGAGAGGTGAAGCGTAGGCGTGAAGTCGGAGGGAGGGTTGGGTCGTTTCGCGAGCGTGAGAACCTGCAGCAGCAAGAAAGAGAGAAATCAGAAACAAGACGGTCAGTATCACCGTCGAAACCCGTTCTCAGCTACTCCAATCGAGCAGATTCTACGACCTCCTCAAGCTCTCGACGCGTCGAAAGCCAAAGAAGAAACGAGCTCACCCTCTGCACCTCCTCCTCTCTCAGCACACTCCTCTCGAACCTCCCCTCATCCAAAACCTTCATCTTCCCTCCACCACTCTTCTTCCCCTCGACCGCCTCGTCCAGCTTCATCTGAACCTTGTAGCTCCTGCTCTTCCCCTTCACCTCCCCTCCCGCCGCCAGCGCCTCCTCGAAAGCACCAATCAAGCCGTCAGGGAGGCCGCAAAAGTATATCTCGCTTCCTTTCGGCAAGGTCGCGTTGACGAGATCCATCATCTCCTTGAAGAGCGCGTCTCTGGACTCTGAGGTGGGCGAAGGGTCTGAGAAAGCGAGGGAGAGTTTGTGGAAAGTGCGAGTTGGGACGCCGTCCGTTCTCGAGGGAGGAGGGGGGCGAATGAGGAGGGTTGCCCATGCTGGGGAAGAAGAGCCGGAGGTGGAGAGAGTAAAGTGGTGAATGGAGGTGTTGGGTCCGTAGTGAGCGATAATAGTTTCCCAGATGGGAGGGACGACGGGAGCGCTGGACGACGAGGAGGAGGTCGGGGGAGGAGGGAGGAACGGGACGAGGAGGAGATGGAGGAGGTTGAGAGATTGAGGGAGGGAAGGTCGCTGAGAGAGTTGTTGGAGGTGGGAAGCGAGAGATGGGAGAGAGGAGACGGGCATGTTCGCAGGATCTGGCGAGTCGAAGCTGGACGTTGGGAGCGAAAGGAGTGAGGAAGAGGGAAGGAGGGGAAAACAGTCGAGCTCGACAGTTCGGTGGGGATGCCCGATAGAAAATGAGCGCTCGTCGACCGTTTGGCGCTCTGGACTTCTTATTGGGTGGAAGGGACGGGGTGGGCGACAGGGTATCGCTAGATCGACAGCTTTGATCACAGCGACAAAAGTAGAATTTGAGTGAGTGAGAGGGAAGAGCGACCAGGGAAGAAGCGGGGAGACGCTCGAGGGCTGAAGTCAACTTTCGTCGATACCGCTTGCCAGAAAACAATATAAGGCCCAGGAAGTTGAGGATATGCATGTATAGCGTGTGTAAGAGATCGAAAGTGAAAGTAAGACGAGGCTGAAAGGGTGGAGGAGGCGGCAAAGAAGGAGGGAAGGAGAGTCGAGCTCAACGTCCGGTTCCTCCTTTCTCTGCCTCTCCCTACCTTTCGCCGCCTCGACTCATCAAAGCTACAAAACTCACGAGAGAAAACAGATGTGATGAATGACCCCTCAGATATCTGCTTACACGACCCTCTCCGTACCAGATCCAGGAGTAGAAGGCCCAGATCTTCCTCTCCCTCCTTGACCCCCTTTGCCCCTCTCTTCACCTCCCTCCTCTCCCCAGAGCATCCATCGGTTCCTCTATCCACGAGGGGAAAGAATATACGCAGACGAAGGCCCAGGATCGACGAGGAAGAAGTAGCTGAGAGGAGTTGGAGGGGAAAGGGAGGGCCAGGTCGGAAGGAGGAAGAGTCGGATCGTCGTCCTTTCTCGTTTGGAATCCCTTCTCCCCCTCACGAGAGAGAAAGAGATAGCGAGGAAAGTAAGATTATCCTCTGTATCCATCATCGGGGACAGACGGCCATCTCTTCTTCAAGAGCTCATCGTCGTTTGCTAACAGAAAGATATATTCGAGGGCCTTTTCCTTTCGAATTGAAGCTGGCTTGCATCCTTTCCTCCAACTCCCTCCTTCGAAATGCTCGCTCGAATCGTCCCCTCCGCTTCGCGACCTCTCGCTCGAGCCTACTCCTCCGCTGCCCCCTCCGCCACCCACATCGCCACCAATGTCAGGACCTTCAAGAACCCTGCCTATGGGTCAGGGCTCATCCCCATGTTTGGAGAATCTCCCATCAAGGAGAGCGATATCAATTTCCAGACATCGGAGTGGTCTAAAGACCTTGCTACCATCAAAGGACACGCTCCTGGTGAGTCTACGAGTTCTCACTCCCTCTCTATTCATCTACCAGACCTAACCCTCGCTTCCTCTCTTTTCTTTCAGCCGCTGCCGACCTCTGGAGGAAGATCACGTCCGTTCCATCCTCCCTGCTCTCGCCTCCCTCCCCTCCCTCTCTCCATCCTTCCGACGTCTTCTCAATCCATCTCCAGACCCGGCTGATCCCGTTCCTCTCTTCCCTCTTCTGCTATGCCTTCGTTCGATTCGGGTCCACAGTTTCTACATTGCCATCCCCGGATGCATCGCCTGTGGTATCTACGTCTGGAAGAAGGAGGGAGAGCATCTTGCTCACCTCGAACACGAGGCGTGAGTTCATCCCCTTTTGCCCTTCCGTTTCTCTTTCTCCGTCGCACCCTCGCTGCTACAAGGGGTTGCTGGGGATGGCTCATCGACGTTGGATAGGGAAGGGAACGATGCTGGTAGACCAGGGGTCGAGAACCGACGAGGGTTGAGGGAAGAAGGAGGAAGGGAAGGCTGAAAAGGTCAACCCGATTGGCCGAAGAGGAGGAAGGGACGACGGAGGTCAACCCTTTCTCTTTCTCTCTGGCCTCCCCCTCGATACTCCTCAGCTCAAGAACCCTCTTCTACACTACTCGACGCTCTCACGGACCTGTACTGTTCTCGGCAACCCACCACCTCGCTCGAACCTCTCCCTGCCCGCTGTCTAAGTCGAACCCTCAAGCTGACGTCTGTCCTTCCTTCCCTTCCCTCTTCCAGTGACCTCAACGGAGGATTCGCCCCCAAGACTGTTCAGTACGAGTACTTGAACATGAGGAAGAGAGTACGTAGAACATGTTTTTCTTCGTTCTCGGAGCGTGCCCTGTTTGTTTCGTTCGCGTCTCGTCGTTCCGTTGGGCTGACCTCGTTCCATCCTCCTCTCCTCCTCCTTGCGTCTTTCACCAGCCTTTCCCTTGGTTCGCAACCTCTCTATCTCCTCTCCCCTCGCACTGCTCGCTCCTCGCTGACTTCTATCTCCTTTTTTGACTTGCCCGTATTTCCTCCCCCTCTCAGGTCTGGAAACCAGGTTCGTGCTCCCCTTTCCTCGTCTCGTCCCCTTCCGACTTCACGCGCTGACCTTCCCTTCCTTCCCCTTCACCACCCTTCGCTTCCATCCAGTCTCTGTTCCACAACGACAAGATGAACCAGCGGGCTTCCGAGGAGTTCGGTGGAGAGTAAAACCTCTTTTCTCGTTCGGTTGCAGGAGGAGGAGGGGAGTGGTCCGTTCGAGGCTCCTTTTGTTCGATCTTTCGGTGGGTGGTGGGTACATACATATTTCTCGGTAGTGCAATACGACGGACGTCAAAGCGATGTTCGATGAAGCGTTTTCTTTCTCTTTACTGGTCTGGGTTTGCGAAAGAGGGAGGGAGTGCGAGAGAGAGTGAGGACGAGAGGAGCGAGTCGCCTGAATTCCTTGACCGAGCGAGGCGACGCGACTCCCTTCGCCCTCTCGAAGAAGAAAATCCGGTCGACTCTAAACTCTCTTCTCGCGTGAGTGCAAGACACTTCGGCACCGTTCAACGTGAAAAACCACTCGAGAATGACGACTCACCACTGCCTCGAAGGCGGCCTCTCGCTCCCACCCTCGCTCGCCCTCACCGCGGTTGGATTCGAGCTCTCGCTCGCCCAACGAAGCTCCAACACCCACCTCGCTTCCCAAATTCAACCTCTCCGAAATCAACCAGTCAGTATCCTCTCATGCCCCTCTTCCGTCTTTGATACCGCCGAGCTGCAGCACGATCCAGCGAACGAAGCGAAGCTGACCTCTCCCTCCATCTCTTCCACCTCTGCTCGCTCGTCTCGTTTCGCTCCTTCTTGCAGCCATGGCTTCGGGACTTCAAAAGATGAAACTAGGGAGGAAGTACCCTCAGATCCCAGCAGGGGATATGGAGGATATCATCAACAAGTTTGCGTGAGTCTTTGTCTCGCTGAACGACAAAGGGAGGGGACAAGGAAGGAGGAGGGAGGAAGGTGCTGACGTTCTCGCTTCCCTTCCCATCCTCTTCTCTCCCTCTTCTTCTTCGCTGTCTTCTTTCGCTCCACCAACCTCCCCCCTTGCTCAACGACATCGCTCTTCTGCATCGCTCGACGTCTTCCTCGCTCGCTCGCTCGCTTCCTTGGACGATGGCCGGACGGACGCTCCCTTTCAGCAAGATCGATGTGGACGAGAAGGGTTCGCTCGACAAGGCTTCCGTCATTGCTGGCTTGGAGGAGGCAGGGGAGGGGAACTACGATCAGGTGAGTAATTTGTCTCGCTCATGGATGCTGTGGTGAGAGGGGAGGTTGGATGGGAAGAAAAGGGACGAAGATGGGAAGGTTGGAGGATGGTGAAGGTGATGCGAGAGCGCCGGGACGTTCTGGGAGTTCAACGACCGTCGATGGAGCCCGTATCGGAGCAGAGCCGGTCTTGGTAGATGGAGGTTCACGCTGAGCTATGAGCTTGAAGGAGGGAGCTGCAGGATTCAGCTCGAGAGGACCACACGAGGACGAGGCGGAGAAGGAGGGAGAGCTCCCAAGCTGATGACGCTCGTTCGTTTCTTCCTTCGCCAGATTCGAGAAACCCTCAAGACCGTGGATATTGACTCGTCGGGACGAGTAGAGCTTGAGGACTGGGTCGCTGTACGTACCGTTCTATGTCTTCGAACGAGCCAGGAGGATCGCGAGAGCTCACCTTCCGAGCTCGAAGCTGACCTTTCGACCTTCCTTCCTTCCTTGTCCGCCCTTCGCCCTCTCTCCCTCTTCACCCTTTCATCCTCCGTCTATTCAATAACAGCTCGTCACCACTCTCCGTGAAACTGCCAACGCTGCTCCTATCCTCGCGAGCAAGGGAGGAAAGGTCACCGTCAAGGGATCAGCAGGAAGCAACGCTCAGCACACCATGGCCGACGACGAGAGGAGCAGTTTCACGAACCACATCAACGGAGTGAGTAGGATCGAAGGGCATCGTGCTTTGGTTTCAGCTTGACACTGACGCGTTTGCTCTTCGCTTCGTCTCGTCGCTACAGGTCCTCGCCGGAGACAAGGACGTTGGACATCTCCTTCCCATCCCTGAACACACCATGCAGATCTTCGACGAGTGCCGAGGTTCGTTCACTATTCTCTGGAGCACTTCTGCATCCTGTTCCTCGTACTGAATCCGACCTCTCCTCCTCGTAACAGACGGTCTCATCCTCTCCAAGCTCATCAACGACTCCGTTCCCGACACCATTGACGAGCGAGTCCTCAACAAACCCTCCGTCTTCAAGGGCAAGCCCAAAGCTCTCAACGCCTTCCAGATCACCGAGAACAACAACATCGTCATCTCCTCGTCCAAGGGTATCGGATGCTCGGTCGTCAACATCGGTCCTACCGACATCGCCAACGGAACCGAACATCTCATCCTCGGACTCATCTGGCAGATCATTCGACGAGGTCTCCTCAGCAAGATCGACATCAAGCACCACCCCGAGCTGTACAGGTTGTTGGACGATGGAGAGACGCTGGAGGAGTTCTTGAGGCTGCCTCCTGATCAGATCTTGTTGAGGTGGTTCAACTTCCATCTCAAGGCTGCCAACTGGCCTAGACGGTGAGTCCTTTCGTTCCTTCTTCCTTTCTGAGCTTCTGACGTGTCTCTTTCGCGTGATGAGACGGTGTACTGACTCGAAACCTTCGTTCTTCGGCCGCTGCAGAGTCAACAACTTCTCGAAGGACGTTTGCGACGCAGAGAACTACGCTGTCCTCCTCAACCAGCTCAAGCCCGACGAGTGCTCGCGAGCTCCTCTTCAGACTCAGGATCTTCACCAGCGAGCCGAGCAGGTCAGTATTCGTCCCTCTTCGACTTCGTTATCCGCTTCGTCGGCTCGTTCCTTCGTCTCTTCGCAACTCGACTGACGCGTCTCTTCCTTCCCCTCGTTCCTTCTTCCCTCTCAGGTCCTCCAAAACGCCGACCGAATCGGATGCCGAAAATACCTCACTCCTTCCTCCCTCGTCGCCGGAAACCCCAAGCTTAACCTCGCCTTCGTCGCTCACCTCTTCAACACCTGGCCTGGACTCGAGCCGCTCGAAGAGTCCGAGGCTCCTCCTGAGGTCGAGGACTTCGATGCGGAGGGAGAGAGGGAGGCTAGGGTCTTCACTCTCTGGCTGAACTCGTTGGACGTCGAGCCTGGAGTTTACAACCTGTTCGAGGACCTCAAGGTTCGTTTCGACCTTCCTTCTTTCGCTCTCTGTCGCGTCGTCGAGACCCTCGCTGATCTTTCCCTCCTTCTCGCCTTTGTTTGATCTAGGATGGATCGGTACTTCTCCAAGCCTTCGACAAGGTCGTTCCCGGATCGGTCATCTGGCGACGAGTCACCAAGCCCAAGGAGGGACAGGAACTCTCTCGATTCAAGGCCGTCGAGAACACCAACTACGCCATAGATCTCGCTTCTGCGAACGGAATGAGGATGGTCGGAATCCAGGGAGCCGATATCGTCGACGGAACCAAGACCCTCGTTCTCGGTCTCGTCTGGCAGTTGATGAGGTTCGTCCATGCTCGCGTCGTCTCTCGTCCCTCCCTCGTTCGTTCGCTGACCATTCTCGTGCGTCATCTTCTTTTGCTGCCTCAGGCTCAACATCGACAAGACCCTCGCCTCTCTCTCGCGGAACGGAAAGGGAGTCACCGATACTGAGATCGTCAAGTGGGCGAACGACACCGTCAAGAAGTCTGGAAAGACGTCGTCGATGAGGAGTCTGAAGGACGCGACGCTCAAGAACGGACACTTCTTCCTCGATCTCGTGGACTCGCTTCGTCCTGGAATCGTGGATCAGAACCTCGTCGAGCCTGGAAGGGATGACGATGAGTGCAAGCTGAACGGTGAGTCTTCCCGTTCCGCTTCGCGTCTTGACTCGACTCGCGCTTGACGACCGATGACGGAGCGAACGAGACGAAACCCTTGCCCATCGCTGACTCGCCTTCGCGTTCCTTTCCTCTTTTCTTAGCTCGGTTGGCCATCTCGGTACTCAGGAAGCTCGGTGGAGTCGTGTTCGTCGTCGCTGAGGATCTCGTCGAGGAGAAGCCCAAGCTGAGGTTGACTTTCGGTGAGCACGCCGACGTCTTTCTTCGTCTTCTCTTCTTCCTTCTCCTCGCTCGTTCACTGACTCGTTGCCTTCTCTCTATGTTTGCACTCTAGTCGCTGCCATCATGGCTCATTCCTTGGGAGTGTAGGAGGGTTTCTCCGATGCTCGAAGCTGTTTCGGTCGAAGAGTGTGCTTGGGAGTTTCGAGGGGTTGGGGAAGGAGCTCGCTTTGGAGCTCTTCTCGTCTCTTGGTGATCTGTGTCGTCGTATGTTTTGCTGCTTTTTCTCTTTCTTACCTATTTCTGTGCGAGCGTGATCTGAATGTCTTGACGATCCCTGGCCGTCGAACGAAAGCAGGGCGTGAGCGAACGCGAAACGGTGAGCACGCCCGTCGGATCTCGGGCGGAACAAAATAAATCGACGACGCGTCGTGGTTGACGGTTTCCCTTCTTTGCCTCTTTTTACTCCAGCTGAAAACTTTCCTCGTCCCTTCTCTGCACCCTCTGGCAGCCCGTCTTGGTTCGGACGAAACCGTCAGCGTTGGGGTGGAAACACGCCGAGGGAACCTCGGCTGAGGCAAGGGGTGTTTTCGAGAGCCAATCGAGCTCGACCTCCATTCTCTTTTACCTTCCACCACTCACACCCTCCCCCTCTTCCCCTTCTTCATTCTCACTCCTTCTCGTTCGCTGCAGAGATGAGACCTCGTGGGGATGATATCAACTCGGTGAGTCCTTGGGAGCCTGCTCGAGGGAGGAAGTCAAGGAGAGAGGGAAGGAAGGAGGAGGAAGGACCATTCTTTTGCGGACCAGCAATCTTATATGATAACGAGCGGACTGACTTTCTTCCCTCTTTCCCTCTCAAATTCTCCAGCCGTACTATAGTTCGTCCTCCCCTGCCCTTCACCACCTCATTCTCCGCACTGTCCTTTGTTTTGCTGACTTTCGCTCTTCGTCCTCCTCGTCGACCCCCTCTTCCCTCCGTTCCCTCCCTCTCCCTCCCCTCGCTCTCAGGCGACTTGAGGTTCCAGTCAGCGCTCAACTACTACATCCCCTTCGCCCTCTACCTCATTATCGCCCTCTTCGTCTTCGTCCCCTTCTCCATCAACCACTTCAAGAAGCAACCTCTCTCCTCGTCGAGGTCGAGAGGATGGGCGACCTCGCTGAGAAAGGCAGCGATGGGTCGTCTCGTTCTTGGTGGGGGGAAGCTCCGTTGGGATCTGAGAGGGAACCTCGGAATGATCTCTCTCTTCGCTTTCCTGGCTGTGTATGACTTCTTGGCTTGCTGGGTAAGTTTTTCCTCCTCTTTCGAGCGCGAAAAGAGCGAGAAAAACAAAGAACTGACGTGCCCACGACTCTCTTTCGCTCGATGTCTCTCTGCCCCCTCCCCGCAGGTCCATACGAGCCCCCCAACGGATCCAGAGGTCTACGCTGTAAGCTATATGCTTTCATCCTTCCATTCGAACTCTCGCCGAGAAGCTCAGAGCGTTGAGAGTAGGAGCAAAACTGACTCAAACTCGTTCGACGGCTCTCCTATCCTCCAGTTCCCGAAGGACCGACTCATCGCCAACCGAGCTGGAAATCTGTGCTTCATGCAGTTGTGAGTCAAAACTTCACGCTCTGACCTATCATCTTCTCACCTCGCTGAGCATCTCTACCTTTTTCCAGTCCCTTGATCATGCTTCTAGTGACAAGGCAAGCGAGACTCTCTTTCGATTGGCTCGTCTCGCTCGCCCGAGGCCTCGCACTAATTCTCTTGGGATCTTTGTACAGGAAGAACGCTATTTCATGGCTCACTGGGACAAGTCTCCAGGACCTTGTATGGTTCCATCGGTGGGTTGGCTGGTCGACCTTCGGATTGGGAGCCGTTCACAGTTCGTCGTCCTTCCCTTTTCGTTGTCGTCGTTCTCGTTCGCTGACACTCGTCCGTCTTTCTCTCCGCAGTTGGAATCTATGGCTCGTACATCTTCACCTCTGAAGATGGACTCCACTACTTCTGGTCGCATCTTCAACGTCCCTACTACTTCTGGGGCGTCGTCGCAGGTGAGTGAAGAGCAAACGAGAACGAAGACGTCGCGTCGGCTTTCGTCTCGTCTGACTTGCTTTCTCGCCCACGTTGCTCTTCCTGCTCGCAGCTCTCGCCTTCGTCGTCATAGTCGTGATGAGTCTACCCTGGGTCAGGAAGAACTACCACGAGGTCTTCCTCGTCTCTCACGTCGTCGGTTCGACGTTGTTTTTGTGAGCCTTCTCCTCGCTCTCTTCGTCTCGTCGCGAACGTGCACTGACTCTCATGTTCTCTACTTTACCACAAGCATCGCATGCTATCTTCACTGGTGAGCACTCGCTCTAGCACCACGTGCTGGAGAACCGAGATCCGGACGAACGACGACTGACGCGTCTCTCTTCGCGTCCTTTAGGAAACCTCGCTTCATCGGACCCTGCCTCGCAATGGCCATCTACTTCTCCACTCGTCTTCACCGAGTCCTCCTCCTTCTCCACCACCATCTCATCGCTCCTCTAGAAGATCGCCTGCGGAAACATCGAGAAGCCTCGCTTCGAAGCATCGTCTCGTCATTCGGACCTGCCTCGGCGCTGGTTGAAGTCATGGACGAGCGAGCGATGAAGATCACCGTCGATCTACCGGAAGGAGTGAGATGGGAAGCTGGACAATGGGTTCAGCTCTCGTTCGTCGGTCGAGGTCTCGGATTGGGAGAGTGGTCAGTCGCGTCTTCGGTTCTTGTTCGTTCCCCTCGCGAGAATGGTCGCTCACACGAGTATCCTCTGTTCTTCCATCCGCACCAGGCACCCATTCAGTATCGCTAGCGTACCATCACCACCATCCAAACGCTTAGCAGCCTCCCTCTTCTCCCACGACTCGCCAGCTTCGATAGCGGAAACCCTCCCTCTCATCATCCCCGGCTCCCCTCCCGCCTCCCTCTACACCTCACCCACTCCAAAATCGTACCATCCCCTCCCCGTTCTCTCCTCCGGATCCCCACCTGCATCCAACTACGCTTCCACACCCTCGACCTCCTACCCTCCCTCGGTCATCGATCCTCCTCCAGAAACGACCGCGTCGGCGTCGGCGCCTCTCCTCCCGACCTTCAACTCCAACAACCAGATGGTCTTCATCGTCACCCCTCACTCCTCCCTCACTCGTCGCTTATACGACAAAGCCGCCGCTGCGCCCAAGCATTCACCTTTACAAACTCCCGTTTTAATAGAGGGACCGTATGGAGTTCCGCCTCATCTTCACGGCGTCGAGACTCTGGTGATGGTCGCTGGAGGGACGGGCATCGCCTTTGTCAGTGCTGTATGGAGGCAGATCCTGAGGAAACAGGGGAGCGTGAGGAAGATGGTCCTGGTGTGGTCGGTGAGAGAAGAACGTGAGTCGACTCTTCTTCCTCGTCTCGTCTCTTCTCTTCTTTTCGTCGTCGTTCTCTCTTCTCCTACCCTTCCACTTCTCTCGATCCTTCACTAACCCCCTCTTCCGTATCCACTTCTTCTCCTCCACCACAGATCACCTCGCCTGGATCCCCCTCCCCCATCTCGTCTCCCTCCTCCCACCCTCCCTCCACCTCACAACCCACTTCCACTACACCGGTCCAACCTCCACCAAACTCCCCGAGGACGCAGAGTATCACGCTTTCCTCAACGCTCAGAAGGGACGGCCCGATATTCGGGAGATCCTGCAGAAGGCTTCGGACGAGGCGGAGGGTCGCGTTCAGGTGAGTTGTCGTTTTCGTTTCGCTCTCTGCGTTTGCTGCACGAGCTGACTCATTTTTATGTCTCCCTCGCTCTTTTTTCTATCCGCTATTGTTGCCAGGTAATCGTCTGTGGTCCCTCAAGTCTAAGCGACGCTGGTTCGTCTCCTCCCCTCCTCTCCCTCCCGCTCCCTCGCGTCCCCTCTCCCTTCGTTAACCTCTTCCCCTTCCCTTCCTTCCATCTCTCTCGCAGTCGTCGACGCAGCCACAGCAACCTGCTCGCCCTCCCGCGTAGCTCGAGGAGACCTAGGTGGAGATGTGAGAGTAGAGGTGGAATTGTTCGATTAGACTAGACCCCTTCGCCCTACCTTCTTTTTCTCCCTTCAGACTTTTCCCTCCCTCTTCGTGCTGCTTCGATCTTTTTCTTAACGACCCACTCAGGACCACGCTTCGTAGACTGCTCTTCCAAGTTGCTTGACGACTATCTCACGACCTTTCCCTTGCTTGCCCGAACGCGACAGAGAGAGAGATCAAGAAAACATAGATTCGTTCGTTCACGTCGCACTGGCACTAACACTAACTCGCATCTAAAGAGCTGATCTACTTCCTGAGGATCTGTTTGCTCTGGTAGTAGTGGATCAGACCGGTCGTCTGGCAAAAGGAAGGGGGAAGGAAGAAGGCGAGTCAGCGAACGCGAACGAAACGCAACGCGAGCCGGAGGGAGAGACGAGACGAGAACGACTCACCGACGAATCGTGACCAACGACCTTCTCCGGGCTAGCGAGCTGTCCGAGGATGTTCTTGGCGAGAACCTTACCGAGCTCGACTCCCATTTGGTCTGAGGACGAGAACGAGGGGGGAGAAGAGGTTTAGTTTGGCGAGGCGAGGAAGACGCGAAGGAGAGGAAGGGAGAGGGAAAGAGAGGGAAGACGAACCGAAAGAGTTGATTCCCCAAATGGTTCCCTGAACGAAGATCTTGTGCTCGTACATGGCGACCAAGGATCCTGAACAAACGAAAGACGCGTCGAACGAAAGCCGAGTCAGCAACGCCGTTCTTCGCACCGTCTTCGCTCGTCCGTCTCGTCGCCGCTCTACCACGCCTAAAAAGAGTATGTGAGAGGGGGGATCGACTCACCAAGAGTAGCAGGAGTCATCTTCTGGAAGAAGATGGAGTTGGTAGGCTTGTTTCCCTCGAAGACCTTGGACTTGAGGAGGGCCTGGTTGGAAGCGGCGGCTCCGAGCTCCTCTCGGACGGCTTCCTCGGTCTTTCCGAAGGCGAGGGCCCTGGTAGAGGAGAGAAGAAAGGGAGGTGGAGGTTAGTTAGTTTCTTCGCTTCGTCGCGTCGTCGTGAGCGAGAAGGAGAAGGGGACGGCGAAGACTCACTCAGGCTGAGCGAAGAAGTTGGAAAGAAGGATCTCGTGGTGCTTTCCTCCGGCGATGGGGTTCTGAGAAAAAGAAACGCAGGTCAGCTCAGCAAACGAAATGATGAGGCGAGCGAGATAGAGTCTCGGAAGGGAGGAGGGAGAGCAACTCACGAGCGACTGAACGGGAGCGAGGAAATCGCAAGGGATGAGCTTGGTTCCCTGGTGGATGAGCTGGTAGAAAGCGTGCTGTCCGTTGGTTCCGGCCTGTCCCCAGATGATGGGCTGAAACGAGAACGCGAGACGAGAACGAGGTCAGCAAAGACGTCGCGAACGAAGAAGACGGGGTGGAGAGAAAGGAACGAGAAAGACGCACTCCAGTCTGGTAGTCGACTCGGTGTCCGTCCTTGGTGACGAACTTTCCGTCAGACTCCATGTCTCCCTGTGAGGCGAGTCGAGGAAACGAGAAGGGAGGGAAGAGAACGTCAGTTTCGGGCGAGTTCGAGCAGAGACGCGAGTCGAGAAAGGGGAGGGAGAGCGAGAAACGAAGACGAACCTGCTGGAAGTAGTCGGCGAACTTGTGCATGTACTGATCGTAGGGGAGGAGAGCCTGGGTCTGGGCGCCTGAGGGGAGGAAGACGAAGCGAAGACGCGAAGAGGGAAGGTCAGCTCGAGCTCGATTCGACTCCTCGTCTCCTCCTCCCTCCCGCCCACCCACCCACCCCCTCCTGCTCCGAACCATACCATTACGACCGAAGCACTCACCGTAGAAATCGTTGTACCAAATTCCCACCAAAGCAAGAATAACAGGCAAGTTCTCCTCGAGAGGAGCGGTCTTGAAGTGCTTGTCCATCTCGTGAGCTCCAGCGAGGAGCTGCTCGAAGTTCTCGAACCCGATGGAGAGAGCGATGGAGAGCCCGATGGCGGACCAGAACGAGTATCGTCCACCGACCCAGTCCCAGAACTTGAACATGTTGGCTTCCGAGATTCCGAACGCGGTGACGGCGGGGGTGTTGGTGGAGAGGGCGACGAAGTGCTTTGCGACGTGGGCTTTCTGGTGAGCGTGCGAAGAGGGGAGGTGGAAGAGGAGGTGGGAGAGGGGGAGAGAAGAAGAGGGAAGGGTCAGTTCGAGAGAGACGAGGGGAGGGAGGGAGGGAGACGCGAGGAAAGAGAGAGGGAGGGCACGCACGTCCTTAGCGGTAGCAAGGAACCAATCCCGAGCGCTCTCAGCGTTGGTGATCGTCTCCTGAGTAGTGAAGGTCTTGGAGGCGATGATGAACAAGGTGGACTCGGGGTTGCACTCCTTGAGCTCCTCGACGAGATGGGTTCCATCGATGTTGGAAACGAAGTGCATCTTGAGATCCCTCTTTGAGTAATCCTTCAAGGCCTCGGTGACCATGACGGGACCCAAGTCTGATCCTCCGATTCCGATGTTGACGACGTCGGTGATGGTCTTTCCGGTGTAACCCTTCCACTCTCCTGATCGAACCGAGTCGGAGAAGACCTTGATGTGCTCGAGAACCTCGAAGACCTCCTCGGTTCCGGGTTCGTCGATCTTCCAGTGAGAGAGGTTTCGGAGAGCGATGTGAAGGACGGCTCGATCCTCGGAGGTGTTGATGTGCTTGCCGGAGAACATGTCGTCTCGGTTCTGCTCGACGCCTGGAGGAGGAGGGAAGGTGGAGGGTAGGAGGGAGGGGGGAGGGGTGAGGTCAGCTTTCTTGAGAAGGGAGAGATCAAGAGCGAAGAGTCTACGTCGTCCTGAGATGGGAATAGAAGAGGGAGAGAGGTGCTAGCTCGTCCTATGTATCAGACGAGCGAAAGAGGTGTCCGAATGAACGGAGCGAAGGAGGAGGAAGGAAGGGGGTGACGAGCTTGTCTCTCCCCCATCGAGAAAGCGAACATGAGCTTGCGTCCTCCCGTTCTCCCTCCCTTCCTTCTCCCTCAAAACTTGTCCCATCTCGAGCACCTCGTCTTCTTCACCCTCTATACAACCTCCCTCGCTCCTCAGACAGCCAGCTCACTCTCCTCCAACCCTCCCTCATCGGCCGACATCCGCGGACCGTCCTCAACCCGTCTCCCCTCCTCTCCCTCCTTCCCATCTCTCTCTCCCCTCCCGTCCTCTTCCTCCCCTCTCAAACCAAGTAGAAACGAACGACTCACCCGCCTCCTTCGCCAACCCGAGCAGGGCCTTCCAAACCTCCTCGTCGATCAAGTTCTTTGAGTAATCCAAAAAGATCTCTACATCCTCGCCCTTCTCGGTCGAAACCTGGTACGTCTTGGAGTACTTCTCGAATCGCTTGGGATCAGCAGCGAACAGATCTTTGAGGATCAGGGTAGAGGCGGATTTGGAGGAGTGGAGGGATTCGAGAGTCTTCCAGGAGGGGTGGCCTGAAAACGAACAACGAAAGGAGGGAGAAGAGAGGGAAGAGGAAGAAGGGATGTCAGTTTGAGAGTTCAAACGAGACGACGACGAAGGCAAGCTGGAACGAGCAACGACGAGCTCGCTTGCAAGGTGGTGAAGGTGGAGTCACTAACCTGAAGCGAGAGACATAGTTGTAGATAAGTGGTTTGGTTTGGGGGTTGAGATGGGAGAGGGGGGGTGGTGGTTTGAGGGCAAAAAAGCGAAGAGAGCGAGAGCTCGAATCCAAACGATCAGCCTCTCAGGATGAGGCGGCAGAGGTTCGGCTTTCTTCCGTCTCCTTCGCCCCCCTCCCTCCCTCGCTGACGTTGGACGTTTTCGCAGACCGAGATGATGCCAGCCTGAGCTGAGGACTCGACTCGTGTGAAAAGTGATGGAATAAATCCTTGAGACGCAAAAGTGCATAACAGCCCGCGAAAGATCTCCTCCCCCGTCCGCTCCCTCCCTCCGAGCCAACCAACAGAACCGCTAAAACGACGCCACGGTTGAGAGAGCTCGTTATCGCTTGTTCTTGTATCCAGCCTCCTCGGATTTCGTGCTCTCCGCAACTGCATTCGGAAAAGACAAACGAAAAGACACGAAGGAAGGAGGTGAGTTTTTGCGAGGGACGAGAGACGAAGGGAGAAAGGAGAGGAAGACGCGAGAGGAGGGGAAAAAGAGCTCACCATCGAGCAAAAGCGAATTCGAATCGAGCATGATCTTGTTTCCACTCTTCGACAGGACCGTAGCGATATCTCGCTGTGGGAGTAGAGAAAAAGAAGGAGGAGGGAAGGAGAAGTCAGTTCCTCCTTTTATAGCCGTCGCGCTGTCCTCGCTCGCGTCGCCTCCTCCTCAGTTCTCTCCTCGATCCCACCACCCCGCCCAACGCGACGCGACTCTCCTCCCCTCCCGTCCCTTCCCATCAACCCAACCAGCTACGGAGAGAACGATGAAGGAAGAAGACTCACAGCAGCCTCCAACTTCCTCAGCTGCAAGAATCCCTTGTTGGCCTTGACGGCGTCTCCGATCAGCTCTGCCGACCTAGCCTCTCCCTGGGCTCGAACGATGATGGACTGCTTCTCCTGGATGGCCTGGTCGACGAGGAAAGCGGCTCGCTGAGCGGTCTGCTGGGCGATTTGTTTAGCTGCGAGGCAGGACAGGAAGGGAGAGGGTCAGCGTTTCGCTTCGGTTCGCGTCGGAAAGAGGGAGGGTGTCGAGGTTGGGGGGCAAAGTGTCTACGAGGTTGAGATAAGGGAGGAGGAAGGTGGGTAGACGAAGGTGTGGAAGATGTGATCGGACGTACCCTCGACGGCGTGGGTGAACTCGGGGGAGAAGGCGACGTGGGTGATGGAAACATCGTCGAGGACGAGATTGAATTGTCCGGCTCGTCGAACGAGGTTCTCTCGGACTAGACGGGAGACCTAGAGAAGACGAGAAAAGAGTGAACGGAAGAGGGAAAGGAGCGAGTCAGCATTTGAATGGACGTGCAGAGCTGAAGCTCACGAAGGAGGGAAGATGCGACGCGAGCTCGAGCGCGACGAGTGTGCGGGCTCGCGAGTCCAGTGGACTTCAATGGAAAAGAAACGGAAAACTCACAGCCTCTCGCATGGTAATGATCTGAGCAGCAGTGAACTGAGCAACGACGGACTTGAGGACCTCGTTGACGATGGAGGGGAGGACTCGCTCGTCGTAGTCCGTTCCGAGCTCACGGTAGCTGTAAATCGAGGGAAAGCCGAGATGCAGGTCAGCGTGGGTTTCGAAGCAGGTACTATAAGGTTTCGATTCGGAAATGGACGCTGATCGTCGAGAACGTAGTGTCGAACGACGAGGGAGGGAGAGAGGGAGGGAAGGGACAGTCGGACGAACATGGTGGCCAGATGAGGAACGTCCGGTCGAGAAAGCACACGACAGGTAATGTTGACCATCTGGAGATCTTTTGTTCCGGTGAGAGAGGCGATGTTTCTGTAACGCGACGAGAAGGAGACTCGAGAGTCAGCAAACGTCGATCCAGAGGAAGGCTCGGGAAGGACAAGCGGAGGTCGAAGGTGAGGTCGAGCGAAGGAGGAAGGAGGAAGGTGCAGGACGGACCTAGGCTTGGCTCGGACGTCGAAGTCTATAGGAGTTTGGAACCAGGGGATCTGTCGAGACGTGACGAGAGCTACGATCAGCTCTGAGAAGACGTTTGAGTGAGTCTCGATGGGTGGAAGGGAGGACTCACGGCGAGATGGGTTCCCTCAGGATAGATCTGCTTTCCGATTCCCTCCAGCCTGCGATCGGAGATATACAAGGTCAGTTCGAGGTCGTATACGGTTCGAAGGTATGATTTTTACTCACCGAGAGTACATGATAGCCCTGTGACCTCCATCGACTGGGAGGGAAAAGAGACCAGAGCGAAGGGAAGGAAGGAAGGGAATGGTCAGCTTCCACCTTTCCTTCCTCTCCCGTACTCTCCTTCCTTCGTCGTCCTCCTCCGAGACCGCTCTCTCTTCCATACTCGCATCCATCACTCGCTCTTTTTTACTCACCGTTGAACAGAGCCGACTGGATCAAGAGACCTCCTCCGATGAGAACGGCGAGAGCTCCTCCTCCGGTCAGAGCTCCCTTCCCTCCAGGAGTTCCGCCAGCTCCTCCAGCTCCGGGAAAGTTCTTCGCCTGCTGCTGGAACTGCTTGGCGATTCGAGCAAGGTCTGGAAGCGAAGAGGAAGCAAGGAGGAAAGAGTCGAGGGGGAGGAAGTGGAGAGGAAGGGTGTCAGCTCGGCCCAACGAGAAGACTTCGATCTTCCTCGACAGCTTGCAAGACGCCAATCGTTTCCCTCAGAGACTCGGGGATCTGGACCCTCCTCGCAGAGAATATGAGTCGAGGACTCACTTGGGTTGTTCATTTTGAGAGAGAAGGGGAGGGAGAAGGTGATGGGTGAAGGAGAGCCGCGAGTCGTCGAGTCGTCCTCCCTCGCTCTCGGCAAGACTCGTTTCGACTCCTTTTTAAATCTACGATCTCTCGGTTCTGATCTCTCACAGTCCTGCCCATGCTTACAGAGCTCTTGCAGTGGTCGAAGAAGTAAAATCAAAAGCTCGACTAGTCTACCCAGTCAGGTCTCCCTTCCCAGTCCTCCCGACCAACCCACGTCTACCTCCCCTGCTCCTCCCCTCCCTCGATCCTCAGAGCCCTCTCCTCCGCCCTGATCCTCTTGTCCTCCGCCTTGATCCTGTCCTTCGCCATCTGCTCCACAATCATCTCAGGTCCCCTCTCGGCCCACTGCTCCTCGATCCCGTTCTTCCACTCCTGGAACTTCAACTCCTTGTCGATCCTCGTCCTCTGCCTCCTCTTGTTCAGCCTCGTCCCCACCGCCGTCTTCAACTCCTTCGCCATCGCTTCCCGAAGAGGTAGAGGAGGTCGTTTGCTGAGGTCCCAGTTGTAGTGAGCCTTGGGATTCTTGACGAACACGCCGTTGAGTTGCTTCCACTCCCCGACCTCGTGAGCGAGTTTTTCCGAGGGACTGTAGGTCGTGATTTTACGGTTGACGTCCCACTTCTCCGGCATGGCGAGGAGTCCGTCGACGTCGATGGGTTGGAAGGTGGTGGATTCGGCTGTTGATGGGAAGGGAGCGGGCAGGGGAGTGTCGCGAGGGAGGAGGGGAGGCGAAGGGTAGGAACGGGTGAATCGCCAGGCGAAGTCGGGTTTGTGCTTCTTTGATTGGATCTTGCCGTCGGAGTAGGCGTACTTTTGGATGAGAGAGTTGCGAGCGAGGTAGGGGAGGACTTTGGTTTTGAAGGTGCTGTTGGCAAGGAGGGAGAAGGGGAGGGAGGAAGGGAAAGCAAAGAGGAAGAGAGGTCAGCAACGAGAGAGCTGGAGGGGGGACTCGAGCGGATGAAAGATAGCGAGTTCGGAAAGGTGTTGGGGAGAAGCTCTAGACAGATCGTCCCCGAGGAAGGTACCGTCTGAGGAGGACAGGGAAGGAAGAGAGGCGAGGTGAAGGGGCGAGCTCCTTCTTTTCTCGACGAGCTCACTCGACCCGTCCCTCCTTCTCCTCTTCCCGCCCCTCGAACTTCTCCCAGCTCCGTCATAAGCGCAAAAGAGACGTTCCCCAACGCTGCTGGATCATTCCCAGCTCGATGCTGCCGGCTTGACTCCCCATCGAGGTGGGTTCGTCCATGTCGAAAAGACGACCTTCCCTCCCTTCCCTTCCAGCTCTCCGGTCTCTTCGATTCCTCTCCGCCCCTCAAAAGTAGGTTGCTCGTACTCACTTGTGCGACGAGATGGGGTGATCAGGGTACTCCTTGACCGGACCATCTCTATAGGTAGTAGGGATCCCGTTGAGAGTTGTGTGTTTGATCATTTCTCCCTCGGCTCGGCGACGAGAAGGGTAAAGTCGATGGATCTCCTCGTACAGCTCCCGGGAGGTGGCTCGAAGATCCGGGCGACGTCGAAGAGCCTCGAACACCATCCGAGTAGGGTGAGGGAGCTTGGAAGGGACGAGAGAGGACGACATGGCGAGGAGGGGGAGGGGAAGGAAGGTGGTCGTTGTGGAAGAGAGCTCACTTCCTTCAAGGGGAGGGAGATGGTCGAGAGAGATTTATATTCGACGTTTCTTCTGGTATCCTTCAAAAGCTCATGAAAAGAGGAATTCAGAACAACCTCAACTTTGTCCTTAGAGTGAATTCCGCGCAAGAGTAGAGTTTACGAGTCTGGCAGCGCGCTCGACGCCGCGTCGTCTCAACGGCATTCTGCGTTTGAGAGGCTCGCTGCTACGAGAGCTCTTCTTCTTTCCAGCCTGAACCGTCGTAGAGCGAAGAAGGAGACTGGGAGAGGTGCTGTCCCTGCTGTCTCAGTTTTGTCAATAAGGAGAATTTGCGGGAAAAGAAGACGACGCGTCGAAGACATCAATCGAACGAAGACTATCTAAGAAGACGAGCTCCCCCTCGACACCTCCATCTCAGACGAATGAGACGAAAGAGCCTGAAGAGAGAGCTACCTATGCCACATCAAGTTCGTAAGCAAGTCGCGTCGCACTAGCAAACCTGACCTCCCCTCCCTCTGAGCGCCATTGGCACCCGAATCGATCCTCCTCTCTTTGCAGAGAGAAGGAAAGCACATCGGTTTCCCTAGCCAACAATCACGCGTCGATAGCGAGGAGAACAGAGGGTCGATTTAGGGGAGGAGTGAAGGTAGGAAGCGGAACGAACGCGACACGAAAAGAAACCAAAAGAAAACGCGACTGAAGAAAGGCAAAGGGAGACGAGGCGAGAACGAGAACGAGAGTAACTAACCAAGCAAAAACTGGTAAAAAGAATGAGAGACGATGTGAGTTAGTATGGTGAAGGGTGGAGCGAAGAGGAGAGAGAGAAAAGGGAGCCTCTCCGAAGAGGGGAAAGCACATCGGTAACATCTAGCTTCGCTATGCCGGCCCAGCCTCGAGGGGGACTGGAAAACGCAAAGGGAGACGAGGAGACGAAGAGAACGAACGAAAAACGAACCAAGGAAAGCGGAAAGCGGAAGACGGACTGCAAACGACAAGAAGGTATGTATGTTAGTATGTAGAAGGGTCGAAGGAAAGAAAGGAGGTGGAAGGGGACTTACAAAGGAAGGGAGGGAAGATGTGGTTGGAGGTCAGAACGAAACGGAGGGTCGTTTCTCTTGAGTGATTTCGAGCGAGGGCAGTTGTCGAAGCGGACTCAAACGAAGGTGCCCGCGCAGCAGCGCAAAAGCGCAGTCGAGGGGTTGGCAAAAATCTCTCATGACGACAATATTGGGGCTTCTGTGAGAAGAAGGTGGGGCGAAGAAAGGATGTCTGAGCGAGATTAGATCGACGCGTCGAGGAGTTGGATCGACGAGGTAGAGGAGTAGGAAGAAAGGAAGGGGAGGAAGAGTTTCGGTTCGAGAGGGAAGAGCGAAACGCGCTCATGTCGTGCTGTTAACAGGAGTGGATGGAGAGAACGGTCAGACCTGTTCACCTCGTCGACGCGTTGGCGAGGTCGAGAAGCTCAGGGCTTGAAAATTGGGATCAGAACTGGGGTCGGGAGAGGAGAGAGATTTGAGTCCTTTGAGCGCTTTCCGACCTTTCTATAGACCAGGAGATATGTACGATGAGGTCAGCTTTAGAATTGGAGGACGAGACCGAGTCGAAGAAGAGGACGAGGTACGCAAAGCGGCGAACAAGGGAGACGAACTGGGTCGAAGGAGGGCAAAGAACGAAGCTGAGCTCGCCGTTTCGAGCACTGACGTTAGCAGAGGGAGGCGGAGGAGCATACATGCTCGTCTGTCACCGATCTAAACTGAATGAAATCGATATCAAGAAGCTGATCCGTCGGACAACGATCTCGCGGAGACTCGAGACGTGTTTCGAGGACAAGCAGAAACGACGATCCCTTCCTCCGCGCTCTTGCACCCGCTCACAGTTGCCCCTTGTGCATGCTTGAGCAAAGAGGGTACGTCTCTGTCTCGTTTCAGCCCTCGTAAGACTGAAGAGGCGAAGCGAAGAACTCGTCAAGTTCATTGCGCCTCACGAACCTCGCTCGTCGCGTCAACCCAAACGGCTCTCGAGGAAAACGAGATGAGACAAACGTTCTATAATATTAATAGGTAGGCGAATAAACAGGCATGAAAGATCGTGGTGGGTACGAGAACTCGGGATAATTAAAGAAAAGGAAACCAAAAACAGGACAAGCGACTCGACGACTGGAACCAAAAGCAAAACAACCCCCCCCCTCCCCGCCTCAACCACCATACCGATCCCTCAACTCCTTCAGCTTGGCCTTCGAGAAGCTCTTATCCAACGTCCCAATCATCTTTGCATTGGATTTCTCCTTCGGCGGCTGAGAGGCGGCGGTCGTCCACGAGGGAGACGGGGACATCAAGCTCGCTGCTGAGGAGAGGGAAGCTTTCGACGCGCCGGTGGTGTTGAGGAAGACGGGAGCGGAGGTGGATTTGATGAGGTTTCGAGGCGGTGCGGCGAGGGAGGTGGTGGTGGGTGTGGAAGAGAGAGTGTTGGCGAGGAAGGCCGGTGTTGAGCTAGCGGAGGAGGAGATGGGAGGGGGTGGTTTGCTCCGGTTTGAAGCTGTGGGAAATTTGGGTTTGGTTGAGGTCGCTGCTGGGGAGGAGGAGGAGGGAGGCTTGGTTTCCGTTTCGATGACCGTGGCCCAGATCTGCAAGATGAAGCGAAGAAAGAAAGAAGTCAGCGTCGAAGGTCGAGATCGAAAGCGAGATCAACAAAGCGAACCGACCTTTGTCACATCAGCGACCTTTCCGCCTTTCCCACCTCTCGCAGACCTCCCGTCGTACTTCTTCTGCTCCCCCGATTCCTCATCCTCTTTCGTGAGTCCAGCGAACTGAGTCTTTTTTAAACGACTGGCGAACTTCGTTGGGATGACGATCTCGGGATCCGAATCGTTCGTGGGTTGGAGGACGGGTGAAGTCGACGAGGAGAGGTTGAGGGAAGAGTTCTTGGCGGGGGGACGAGCGACAGAAGGAGCGGGTGCCGAGGGAGGAGTGGCTTTGGATGAAGGAGCGACGACTGAAGCGTGGGCCTGAGACGCGACGACGACCTTCTCCCTCTCCCGCTCGCCCGACCTCCTCCCTGTTCCCGTCGCCGGCACATCCTCAGCCGCAACAATCTCTTTCCTCCTCCCGAGCCTGATCGTCCCCTCCGAATCGTCGCCTCGACCTTTCGCCAGAACTGCTCCTCCCAGCCACGCTCCGACTCGATCCGCCTTGAGGTTCTTGAGACGTTCGATCTCTGCGAGAGCTGATTTGGTCGGAGCGAGGGACGTCGTCGTGGATCGAGGAGAAGGTTTGGCAGTGGCTGCTGCTGCTGAGTGGGAGGTTGTTGGTGTGCGAGGAGCTTCGGGAGTCGAGATCTCGTTGAGAGGTTTGGTTGAGGAGGGAGGGAGGATCGCTGGAGGGTATGGGAGGTTGGGAGTCGCGTCTCGGGAGGTGGTTCTCGAGAGAGGAACGTTCCTGGTTGCTTGAGTTGGAGGAGCCGTCGCGGTGGAAGAAGTCGCGAGAGCAGGCATCGTCGTCGACCTTGGAACGGACGCGTCGACCTTCCCTCCTCCTCCTCCTCCCCTCTCATCAGCCGAGCTTCTTCTCGCTCCGACGCCCAGCCTCCTATCCTCCACCATTCCGCCGGCGACATCCGCTTCCTTCCTCCTCTCCTTCCTCCGTTCCTTCTCCTCAGCAGCCTTCTCAAACGCCTCCAACAACGACGGCTTCACCGCAACAACCTTCTCCCTCTCCTCCAGCTTCTTCCCTCTTCCCACTCCAGCCGCATCCAAAACTGACGGCTTTGTCCTCACCGAAGGCACAGGAGGAGCAGGCAACGTCTTGTTGATCGCTGCTTCCCTCTTCCTCCTCTCTTCCTCCTCTTCGTTCGAGTTCCAACTCGGCTGACCAACGATCCTCCCGTCCACTACGAACAACGCAGCCTGGCTGTTCTCCTCCGCCTCCTCGACCATCCTCTCCAGTTCAGCAACACTCTTCATCGTTCCAGCTGTGCTTTCCCCTGCTTCTCCGATAGGATCGAAGTAGCCTCTGCCACCCCCGGCCAGTTGAGGGAGAGAGATCGCTTTGGGCGAGAGGACCTCGTGAGGTTGACTGCTGCTCGGGTAGGGGACGAAGCCTGGTGGAGTTGGGGAAGGAAGGGCTGGAGGAGGAGGTTGGCGTTGACTGTAGGATCCTGGAGCTGGGGAGGGAGCCGAGCGGGGAGGGGGTTGGTGATGGTCGACGCGACGGAGGAAGTTGGAGTCGATGGGAACGCGGCAGGAGGAGGAGGAGGGAGGTCGAGGTGAAGAAGCGAACTGATGATGTTGGTGTTGCTGCTGCCATGGGTTGTCGATCGTCGAAGCTGCTTCGTCGAGGAAGGAGACGAGGTTGGATCGAGGAGGGGAGACGGATCGACCTCTGTTCTTCGACGAGTCTCGAAGGTGATGCGAGATTCGTTCGGCTTGAGGCGAGAGGACCTGAGGAGGGATGGGAGGAGTTGGGTGGCTGTGGTAGTCGTAGGGAGCTGGAGTAGTGTTGCTTCGAAGAGGAGGGTGATGCTGGTGGTGTTGAGTAAGGTTCGAGGGAGGAGGGGGAGCTGCTTGGGACGAGAAAGGAGGAGCGTATCCTTGCCACCCTCCTCCGACGGGAGAGTACGCGTCCATGGCCGACGAGGGACGAGGAGGAGCTGGCCATTGTTGCTGCTGAGGTGCGTATCCCATCGACGAAGGAGGTCTTGAGCCGGCGTAAGGCTGAGCTCCCCACGACGAAGGAGGAGGAGCGGCGGACGCGGCTCGAGGATCCCAGACCGAAGGCGAGTACATCGCGATGGGCGAGTCCGTGACGAAGGGAGTCCCAGGCGACGGGAAGCCTCGTCCCGATCCGTTCGACCAGGGTATCGGCGAAGCGAAGGGAGGGGGGAGAGGGGTTTGAGGAGGATGGAATGACATCGCCGACGAGGATCGTTGTTGTTGCTGAGTCGGGTGGAACGCTGTTGGAGGAGGGTGGTTGTAAGATTGAGGACTTCCTGTTCGAGTGGCTTGGATCCATGGTTGAGCGAACGTTGTAGGAGGAGGAGTGATGGTCGGATGAAGGGGAGGAGGACGGTCGAGGAAAGCTGGTGGAAGGGACGCTGAATGAGCGATGAAGACGGGGAGTTCGAGGTGGATGTCTTTGCTGTTGCGCACAACACAAAGAGGCGAGAAGAGAGTCAGCTCGCCGCGAAGAAAGAACGAAGAAGAAAAAGAAGAAGGACGCGTCTCGACTCACCCAAGCACTCCGGTTCCAATCTTCACCTCGACGACACACCTCACCTCAAACAACGCGTCCCTCTTCTTCCCTCTCCCATCATCCCTCTTCCCAGCCCTCAAACTCCTCAAATCCTCCGGAATCGTGATCTCCAGCGGAACGACCGTCTCCGTGTTGGGCATGAACTCGAACTGACTTCCTCGAAACGGAGTCGTGAGGGCGACATCCGAAACGACGAGTTCGTGGGTGTGAGGAGTCTTGCTGTTTGGGGCGTGCGTCGGAGGAGAGGGGAGGAGAAGTCTTCGAGTGACGGTGAGAGTTGGATTGGAGAGCTGAACACGACGAGAGAGAGAGGAATGAGGATCAGCGTTGGGTTTCAACGACGACGACGCGACTCTCCTTTTCAGTCCGTTCCCAGTCAGCCAGGACTCGACTCACCTTCTTCCCACCCCAATTCCCGACCCTCAACCAAACCACCTCCTTCCTCCCGGCCACAAGACACCTCTCCCCCACTCCAATCTCAACTTTCACCTTCCCTACTCCTCCTGCTCCTCCCGCACCACCCCAACCCCCAACCTTCCCCTCCCACATCCCCTCATCAGGACCCATCCACTCCTCCCCTTCCCCACCCCACCCTTCCTCCCCTTGTCCATCCAGCTCGTCCAGGATCCCAACGACAGGAACGTCGCGCGACGTGACGAGGACGGAGGGGGTTTCATTCTTGTACGAGAGGGAGATGGACGAGCGGAGGGAGTAGTTGATTCGAGCTAGTTTGTTGGGGAGGGTGAGGGAGGAAGGGAGGGAAGAGGGGAGGAGGAAGGAGATGGGGAAGGAGCATTTGCTGGTGAGGAGGGAAGCGAACGAGCGAGGGAGGGAGGGAGAAGGTCAGCGAGAGAAGAGCTCGACCTGACTGGAGCGGGGGCGAAGGAAGGAGGACCCACCCTTCTCTAGCAGGCCAGTGACCTTTCGGAAGAGGGAAACGAGGGTCTTGGATTGGGCGGCAGATGTTGCTTGGGGGCTGGAGATGAGGTCGAGCGAAGAGAAGAACGAGAGAGAGAGGGGGGGAGGAGGGGGTTGTGGTGAGCTCGACTCGCTCTGGACGAACAGGGCTTTGAGAGGAGAGGAAGAGGCGACTGACGAGATCCCTTCCTTGGAATCTGTTGATATCGTGGATGAAGATGGCTTTGAGAGTTGTGGATTTAGAGATGAGTTCTGTTGAGAAGGGAAGGAAGGGAGAGAGGGAGGGAAAGAGAGAGAGGGGGAGGAGGGGGAGGGAGTCAGCTTGACTGGTTCTTTAGACGACGAAGGAGAGGGTTGTTGGTAGTATGAGGCAGATCTGAGCTCGATCGAGTGCTCGACGACCTCGAAAGGCAGCCCTCGGGGGTGAAAATCTTCCTCCCTCTTCGCCCTCAACTCTCTCCTGTTCCCTTCAAGGTGACCTCGACCTCGACCTTTCCTCCCTCTCCCTCCCTCGCCTTCGTCCGACCTCACTACTCGCTCCAGAAGACTCACCTTCTGTTCCTATGAGTTCCACGATCATGGTCCCCAGTCCCAGCTCGTACTCTGCTCTGGAATCTACTTCAAGCAGAGCAGAGAGGGTTGAACCTGCTGAAGTGACGCCCTGACGAAGGAGAAGCTGAACTTTCAACTTCGGATGCGAAGAGATCTCGTTCATCGCGAGGAAGGGGGAGTCGTACGATAGAGACTCTCTCTATCTCGAGGTCGTGGTCGTGGTGGTTGGGAAGAACAAGAGGACATTACGAGCGAAAAGGAACCAAGAGGGGAGGGGGGGAGAGGATAGGGGCGAGAGGAACGAGGTGGAGGAGGCGAGAGGGGGGAACGAGCGAGAGAGAGAGTTTGGAGATGGAGATGGGCGAGAAAACAGCATGCTTTCCCAGCTTTTCTCTCAGCTGCATATATGCATCGACATGCTGAGAATCTATATACGAGCTAAGAATTAAGCTTAACTTTGGAAATGAGAGATCGAACTTAGCACTGCGCGACGCGTCTCGTTCCCCCTCCCTCCTTTCGAAGCTCGGAACAATGTCCTCCAACTCCTTCTTTCTCTCTTTCCTCCTCCTCCCTCCCTCCCTCTCTCTCGCTCGGCCCAGGATGGATTTCGACCTTCCCATCGCTCCTCACCCCACTCCGTTAGCGACTCCCCTCTCTCCTCCTACACCTCGCCGATCTCATCTGAAGCAGCTCTCTCTCGCTCCCACGCGCTCTCTGGCGACTTCACCTTCCTCCCACTCCCCTTCGTTCCCGTCCTCCATCTCACCTCGTCCAAGATCTTCAACGGATGGGCACTTCAACACTACTCCCACTCCCACCTCCAACTCGTCCACTCCACCTCTGAGTCAACCTACGAGTCCCTCTCCTCTCTCGCGTTCAGGATCGATAGGGAGGAATCCGCAACGTCGCCAGTCCTCGATTTCCTACTCCCCCAACCGCGCTTCCTCCTTCCAGTTCGGAGCTCAGCAACAGCACATAGGAGGATCACCCTTGGGGCTAGGGTTGGGGAAGCCAGCAGGGAGGTCGTCGTTCGAAGGAAGGAGGAGCATGAGCGAGAACGAGAGGTCCTCCCTCGACGAAGATGGAAGGAGATCCTCGAACGAGCTTCCTCCTCCTTCCCTCGCTTCAGCAACCTTCTCACCAGCAACGAGGAACGGTCAACCTCCCTCGTCGTCATCCCTGGAGAGAGATCCCTCCGATTCGTTGACTCTGGTAGAAAAGTGAGTCCACCTTTATACAGTCTCAGCCTCTGCGTTGAACAGAACGCAACGCACACGACCCTCGTCCTTCCCCTCCTCCTCCTCGCTTCCTTTTGAGCTCACACCCTCCCTCTTCTTCGCTTTCCCATTGCTTCTCAGACACTCTGACCTCCTCTCCTACATCGCTCAAAAGGAATCCAAGTCCCTCGAACTCCGTGAAGCTCTCGCTCAGAACGACTCCGAGCTCGCCTCCCTCAAAAAGAAGTGGTCCTCCATCGTCTCGCGGTCCGCGTCCGGTCGTCCTTCCCCCTCTTCTACCAACTCCAACCTACCCACAGGATCCATTCCTACCTCGTCGGCCGCCTCGCTCATCGGTGGAGTGGAAGGGGGAGGAGGGTTGTTGAGTCCTGAGGCTCTGCAGAGCGGGAAGAGGTTCTTGACCTCGCTTCTGGGAGTGGGAGGGGAGGAGGACGTTTCAGGGGAGGCAGCTGGGTCGTCGACGTCGCCTGCGAAGAGGTCGAACGGTGCTGGAGCAGGATCAGGAGGGTCTACGCCCAGACAGGGACCTCCTCGAACAAGTCTGGATCTCCTTGGATCCGTCGTTCGGTCTGGTCTCGACATGGTCTCTGAATCTCGCGAAGAACCCTCCCCTCCCAAGGGAACCTCCTCCCTCCCACCTCGACCGCTCGCCCTCTCCTCCTCCTCAGCCAGATCCAAACGTCTTTCCCTCATGTCCTCCACCTCCTCCTCATCCTCCACCTCCTCGACAGCTCCCTCCTCCCTCGACCTCGTCTCCGCCTCCTCCTCCAACCCTCGCGGATCCTCTTCCCAAGGAGGGTCCTTCGACTCAACCACCTCCAGCTCCAGCACCTCCTCTTCGCTCTTCTCTCTCACTCCTACGGACGAGAGGTCAGCTTGGGGATCTGACTCGACGACGAAGGAGACGAACGGCAGGAACGGGTTGGACGAGCAGGACCATCGATTGGCTGGGATCGGAGAGGACGAGGAGCAGCAGCCGAGGACGCGAGATCCCAGATCGCTCATGGAGGAGATGTCTTTGTCGAGTGGGAGCAGTCTGAGTGGTGGAGGATGGGGAAAGAGATGGGGAGATCTCGCTACCTCGTTGACGGGAAACGAACAGTTCGTCCCACCTCCTCCTTCCCCCGCTCTCCTCTTCGCGTTGTCTCGTCTCGCTGCAAGCCTATTCTGACTCCTCGTTTCGTTTTCGTTCTTCTCTCGTCACAGCTTCCAATCCTCCAAACGAGCAACCCTAGGACTCGCCTCGACCCTCCAATCCACCCTCGTCACGCTCTCCTCCCCTCCACCCACCTCCGTCTCCCACCCTCTCTCCTCGCCTTCCTCCCACCGCTCCATCATCCCCTCAGCCTCCTCCCTCTTCGCCTCTCCAGCTCTTCCCTCCCCTCCACTCTCCAACCCTCGCTCCCACAACAATAACAAGCCCAGCCACTCGAGACACCCTAGCACAACGAAGATGGCGCCATGGGACGCGTCCCACGATCACGACCGCGATGCAGGAGCGGCGGGAGGACTGCAGGAACCTTTGGTGCCGGTGGGGAGGAGTCCGAGTCCGAGGATTGGGCCGCCTAGTCCGCAGAGGAAGAAGACCAGTACCGGAGCGAGCAGTGAGGGTGGGGATGATGGGTGGAATTGGTAGAGCTGGACTCTCGATCTTCCTTTCTCTCTCGCTCATTCTTTATCACGCTCACGTTCTCGGTCAGGTTTCACTTCTTTTATTCTTTCTCTTTGGATGGTTACGCACGACGACGAGCTAGTCGCATTCTTTCTCTTTTCTCTTTTCATAACGTAGACGGGACGAGGGAACACACGCACGACTTCACTTATCTTCATTTGGCTGTTTACGAACGAGCTTGCGTCGGAAGGTTGATCTTGTTGCGAGGGAGAGAAGAGCGTAGCGTGAGGAGCGGAAAGGGGATGGGGGGAGGACTCGAAGCGACGGTCGTCGGTCGTTCGTCCTCGCTCGCTCGCACTGAGGTTGAGACCAAACGCGTCTCGTCGCGACTCGCGTCGACCGGAGCAGCTCGCTCACCTTGGCTTCATTTGCCACGAATCTTCATCGGGAGACAGAATCTACTGCCTTCCTCCTAATCTCTCTCTCTTCTCGAGCGAGCTCGGCCTCGTTCGACTCCAGTTCGTCCTCCCTCCTTCGGCTGTTCACCTCTTCCTCGTGTTCGACTTGCTGCACTCCTCCACCTCAAACGTAAATTTCATTATACGTGTATCCTGCTCTAAAGAAGCGTCAGAAAGATGGTCAAACGACCCAACTCCTCCTCTTCTCTCCGCCCCGGTTCTGATCCCAATTTTCAAGCCGTGAGTTTCTCGACCTCAACGCGTCGAGTTGACAACAGATCTGGTCTCTTTCTCCTCTCCCTCCTGTTCACAGAGGGACATGAGCGCGTTTCGCTCACCGCGCTCTTCCCTCTCGGACCGAAACTCTTCCTCCCTTGCCTCTCTCCCCACTCCTCTACTGTACCTCGTCAATCCAACTCCTCGACGCGTCGATCTAATCTCGCTCAGACATCCTTTCTTCGCCCCACCTTCTTCTCACAGAAGCCTCAAGATTGTCGTCATGAGAGATTTTTGCCAACCCCTCGACTGCGCTTTTGCGCTGCTGCGCGGGCATCTTCGTTTGAGTCCGCTTCGACAACTGCCCTCGCTCGAAACCACTCAAGAGAAACGACCCTCCGTTTCGTTCTGACCTCCAACCACATCTTCCCTCCCTTCCTTTGTAAGTCCCCTTCCACCTCCTTTCTTTCCTTCGACCCTTCTACATACTAACATACATACCTTCTTGTCGTTTGCAGTCCGTCTTCCGCTTTCTGCTTTCCTTGGTTCGTTTTTCGTTCGTTCTCTTCGTCTCCTCGTCTCCCTTTGCGTTTTCCAGTCCCCCTCGAGGCTGGGCCGGCATAGCGAAGCTAGATGTTACCGATGTGCTTTCCCCTCTTCGGAGAGGCTCGATTCGGGCGCTGGTCGTGAGCTGGTGTTTGTTAACAAGTGTTCGGTCGTGTCTTTCCCTTTTTTCTCATCTCGCGTCGCGTTCCACTTCTACCTTCACTCCTTCCCTTATTCGCCTCCGTTGTCTCGCTATCGACGCGTGATTGTTGGCTAGAAACACTGATGTGCTTTCCTCCTCTCCTTGCAGAGAGGAGGATCGATTCGGGTGCCAATGGAAACGGAGGGAGGGGAGGTTGGTAGTTAGTGCGACGCGACTTGCTTACGAATTTGACGTGGCTTAGGTAGCTCTCTCTTTGGATTCCTTCGTCTCAACTTCTGAGAGGGAGGAGTCGAGAGAGAGCTCGACATCTTAGATAGCTCGTTCTCCCTCAATATGAACTCTTGCGACGCGACTTCGTTTACGCTGCAAGTCAGGTCTTTGAGCGAGAGAGAGCCTTCGAGTCGCAGACGATCAAGGCCAGCTTTATCACTTCCCTCTCTCCAGCTATGGGAAGAAGAGGGGATCTCAGCATCCCTCCTTTGAGAAGAAGAGGAGAAAGAGACGGTGCGTCGCGCCTCAAGAGAATACCCGGCGCCTCTTCTGCATACTTTTAGGATCTCTAAGACGGCCCCGAGAACCAGCCAGGGACCGCACAGTCTCAATTCAAGTCGAGCAAAAATCAGCTCGCACAAGAAGCCACAGACGCGTCTCCTCGACGACGAAGAGGAGAGGAGCTCTCCGGCTCGAGATCGAGCTCACGCCGACTCAACTTCCTTACTCTCAACGACGTCCTCCTCTCCAGTCTCTTTTATCTTTGGACCTCCCCTCTATCTTCGCCCCGATTGGCTACCATGCTCGCCTCTCGAGATCCTGCAGAGCGCCTTCGGCGAGCAGTACAAGGTGAGGAACCATCGTTGGCCTCCTTCCCTTCGCCCTCCTCCATCTGACCTCCTCTCTTCTTTGCCTTCTCCCTCGCAGACGACAGCCTTCCTCTCGTTCGTCGACTCGTTCAGAAGTATGACATTAGGAACACGGATCGGAACATGCATACGAGCTTGAGTTGGGCTGCCATCTGTGGGAACGAGGACATGTTCGAGTGGCTGGTGATCCAAGGAGGTCACGACGACGACGAGCTCTCGAGGGTGAGTTCTCTCCCCTTCTTTCTACTTTCAGCCCGTCGGATTAGCTCCAGAAGATATATCAGGCATTCAGGAGTGCACGTGCACTGAATTTGGGGGACGAGGAAGAGCAGAGACAGGAGAGAAGTAGTTGCGAGCAGCTCAGATCAAGCTCACCTTTCCTTCCTCCCCTCTATCCCCTCCCTCGTCTCTCTTCCTTCTCAGGACTCTGAAAACAACACTATCCTACACCTCCTCGCTTCCCTACCTTCCAAAGCTCTTACACCTCCCCATAGGATCGTTCGCTTCGACTCTGGCTGTGCCATCAGAATGGCCTCAATCTACTACGACCGGTGTCCGTTCCGCTCCTTCCCTCTTCTTCTTCACTTCGTCTCGACTCGAACGAGCTGACTTCCTCGGTCGTTTCCCCCACAGTCTCCTTCGTTCTCGACTGGGCCAACACTGGAGGAAAGACGGCGATGCATGTGGCTGCTCAGGAAGGCAATCAGGCCTACGTTCGAGTGAGTTGAATCGTTGAAGCTCACGCCGAGCGACGAGTCGATGAGGGCTGACTCTCGCCCGGTTCTTCAGCTCCTGATGGACCTGGGAGCAGACTTCGATCTCCCTGATGTGTTCGGAAACACTCCTCTTCACTAGTGAGTCTCGTCTTCTCCCGCTGAGGACCTCGCGCACGACCTGACCTCAGCTCCTCTCCTTTCGTTCGTCTGCAGCGCGAGCGCTTGGGGCCATCTCTCGGTTCGTCTCTCATCAGATCGACTCGTCTCGGACAGCTTCTGACTCTCCGATCGCTTTCAAAGGTCGTACAGCTTCTCATCACTTCGGGCTGTCAGTTTGCTGCGAGGAACAACGAAGGATTTACAGCGAGCGACTTCGCCTACTCGTACGTCGCCTTTCGTTTCGTTCCCTCTCTCTCAGCCGACCTGACTCTTCACTCTGCCTCACAGGATATCACTACAAGGTTCACTCCAAGGCGAGTACCGTCGTGTCATCTCAGATACTCGCACCTCCTCTGACCCTCTCCTCTCTTCGTTTCACCAGACCTCGCTCGAGCTCAGTTCGACGCGAAGCGAAACAAACGGTCGAACCAACACTACGCCAGCTCCGTTCAGTCAGGCACCCACACTCCTCTCTACTACGACGGTGAGAGCGGCTCTCAGCGAGGAGAGAGTACTCGAGGAGACAGCGTCCGAGGAGATAGTACAGCCGGAGAGGAAGAAACTCGTTCGAATCGATCCGGAAACGGAACTATCAACCTCTCTTCGGACTCCTCCTACAACCTCCCACCCACTCCTATTACCCCTACGCAACCCTACGGAACACCAACCACAGGTCAATCCTCTCCTGCTTTCACCTCTCACCACTCCTCGCCTGGCTCCGTCCAATCCTCCTCGCGAGACTACTCCTCGTCGACTCTCCTACCACCTCAACCCACACCCATCCCCTCCTCTCCTCTGGCCCCTCCACCTCCTCCCCAACCCTACCGCGAACCCTCCACCCTCTCTGTCGTCTCCTCCTCCCACCATTCCAACACCTCCTCCCGCCCTTCCTCCCCTCACCCATCCTCCTCCTCCTCCTCCGCGGCGCGTCAACATCACCGTCCACCCCCTCCCCCACCTCCTCCCATGCCTCCCCCCAGCTCCACCATCCCCCTCCGAAACCGCAGCACCAGCACCAGCACGTACGCTACCACCCAGAGCACATCTGGCGCGTCGAGTCGGTCGAAGGGGAGTGCAGGGAGCGAGAAACCGTCCTCGGTTGACGGAGGGAAGAGCACGACGAGCAGCCATCACGGGTGGGGGAGGATCAGGAAGGATAAGGAGAAGGAAGGGGGAAGTGGGAAGGAGAAGATCAGTAAATGGTCTGCTGTAGGGTTGGGAGGAGGAAGCAAGAGTGGTGGTCTCATCCCTCCCGCGAATGCTGCGAAGGGACTGTGGGGGAGTCGAGGGTGAGGGCGAGCGAGCGAGGGAGGAGATGGGACGAGGGTGTTGGGTTCTACTGTTTGTGTTTTGTTGAACGACTCTTATGATGAACGACTTCCCTTTCTTTCTTTCGGGCTTGGCTTTGTGTGAGAGAGAGGAAAGGGAAGTGTATCGCGAAGATGCTGCTGTCTTCTGAATTAGAATCGCCTCTTTGCTCTTGCTGATCTCGCTGAGGGGAACGCAACGGCGGCTCGCGCTCGAACTCTCTCTGGCCTCCCTCGCTCCATCCCTCCTTTGAGCTTCCATCCTTCACCCTCGCCCTACCCACCCACCTCACCACCCTCACCACTCCTTCCTCTCCCCTTCCCTTCGCCCTCTTCCCCCCCCTCCCATGTCCAACGCCGGCCTCTCCCGTCGTCGAGGCGCCCCCACCGGCTCCTCTGCGTTCAACGACGAAGGGGACGCTCCTCCTTCCTCCTCCTCCTCCTCCACAGCCCCTACCTC
Source organism: Mrakia gelida (assembly GCA_024345305.1). Classification (NCBI taxonomy): domain Eukaryota; kingdom Fungi; phylum Basidiomycota; class Tremellomycetes; order Cystofilobasidiales; family Mrakiaceae; genus Mrakia; species Mrakia gelida. The sequence goes on from BRON01000017.1 coordinate 660,691, forward strand.
CCCTGCTCTCGGTGGAAACAACACTCCCAGACTCCCAGCACCCAGCAACGGAGGATCTTCTTCAGGAGGCGGAGGAGGAGCGCTTGAAGGGAGAGGGAAGATCGCTTTTGATCCACGAGATTTCCAGGATGGAGGAGAGTCCAAAGCTGTTCCGAAACTTACCTTGTTGGAGGAGGTCTTGCTACTGGGGTTGAAGGATAATCAAGTTAGTACGATCTCACTCTCCATATATACCTCTGAGGGTGTATACGCTTTGGATGGAATGGAAGGGAAGGGGAAGGGAAGGGAGATTGGGAGGGGAAGGGATAGACGTCAACAGCTCGTCTCTCGCCCCCTCCCCCTTCTCCTCCCGCGGTTCACTCGCTCTTCTCTCGTTCTCGTTCTCTTTCTCGACGAAGCACGAGAGGTCAGGGGGCGTCTACTTTCGTACGACGAGCTTCAGGGATTGTAGAGACGCGAGGGTGTCACTCCCTTCCCTTCCCTTCTCCGTCGAGAAACAAGCACGGCTGCGGTCTTGCTCGCACGCACACGTCTCTCCCTTCTTTAGGCTCGGTTGCTGACTTCTTGTTGTTGTTGCTGGTTCGTTGATATAGGGATACACCTCTTGGTTCAATGGTTCGCCACGCTTCCCTCTCTTTGATTCTCGAGCCGAGAGCGAGAACGAGCGAACGAACGAAGCTGACTCGCCTCCCTCTCCTTCCCCTCCTTCCCTCCTCTCTCGCTCGTTCCTCCTTCCTCTCCTCTCCCACCCCTCTCCACCCTCTACCTCCTCAACCCACCCACGTAACACTCAATCACCAGACAACATCTCCTACGCCCTCCGAGGATGCATCCTCATCGAGCTCGCCCTTCGTCGTCGGATCGCGGTCGTCAAAGATCCATCTCGTCGGAGACTCGCGCTGGGAGATCGGCTCATCGAGGTTATCGACGATAGGCAGACGGGGGAGACCATCCTCGACGAGACCCTCAAGATGATGAAGAGTAGTGAGAAGTATGGGACGGCTGCTTGGGTGGATTTGTTGAGTGGTGAGTGCTTCAGAGAGCTCCTTCTCCCTTCCCTTCGTTTGAGCTCGCTTCGTTTCGTTCGCGCGCCTTTGTTCGTTTTCGTTCGCTGACTCGTGCTTTGGGGATTGTGTTTTGTGGTGGGTGTGATGTTCAGGCGAAACCTGGAACGTCATGAAGATCGGCTACCAACTCAAACAAGTCCGAGAACGTCTCGCCAAAGGACTCGTCGACAAGGGTGTCCTCCGAACCGAGAAACGAAACTTCCTCCTCTTCGACATGGCCACCCACCCCGTCGCCGATCCAAAAGCCAAAGAAGACATCATGCGTCGAACGGTCAACTTCCTCACCACCAAAACCTCAGCCATCCCCAACGACGCTCGTCTGCCTATCGAGATCCGCTACCGAACAACCCGAGCCGTCGCCCTCTGCTGTGCCGCCTACGCTGCCAACGTTTTGGAGAACGCGCTCGTGCGACTCGAGTACGATGCAAGGGAAGCGGCGTTCGCGAGGTGTGATGATATCCTGGCGGAGTTTTGTACGTGGCCGTTTGGAGCGATGGGAGTGACGGGTGGGGTGACCAACAACGCGTCGGGAGGAGGGGGAGGGTCGTCGGGCGTGCCGATTGGAGGGGTTGCTGGTGGAGGAGGAAGGAAGAGACAAGGGGCGGCGAGTGGGATGGCCAACCAGAAGGAGATCATGACGGAGATGGTGAGGGAGGTGAAGAAGGAGATGATGGGTGGAAGTCCGGCGGTGGAGGGACCTGGAGGAGGAGAGGGAGCTCAGCAGGAGGATCTGTGCTTTGAGGTGGTGGCGACGGTGCTGGAGGTGTTTAGTAGGATGGATTCGCTGCTTTAAGGAGGTCGCTCTCAACGCCGTCGTTCGGTCGGAGGAGCTCGCTTCGGACAATCCCTCGACCTCGACCTCGACCTCCACCCATCTCCTACTTCCCTCCCACTCAGCATCAGCCCTCCTTCCAACCCAACTCAACCTAACCCAACCCAACCCACCCTCCTCCCTCACCAACCCAACGGCCAAACCCCACTCAACCCTAGATCCCGCTCGACCTCCAAACCCAAATCCAACCTTCACCTCAACCCCTCCCTCTTTCTCTCCCTTCGTCTTACAACTACATAGTTCCCTTCCCACAACACCTTTCTCCCCTACTCTTCTCCTTCTTTTACATGGGCCCTTTCTCTCTCGTCTTCTCTTCTTTCTTTGGCTTTCCTCTTCATAACCCACCTACCCAACCTCGCTCTAATCCCAATCCACCCACGCGTCGTTTCTCGTTCTCCTTCTTTGGTTTGATACTTCTTTTCGTTTGGACGTAGGCTAGGCCATGGTTAGGCGTATTCTTCTATCTCTCTATCTGGGGTTTCTTTCTTGAGTTGAGCCCGAGGAGAAGGGAAAGAGAGAGAGAAGGAAGAGGGACGAAGAGACGAGACGAGAAGGATCGTTAACGAGTTCATTTCGATTTGAGATAGAGAGAGTGAGAGTGAGATAGGTGGAAAGAAAGGAGGGTAGGGTAGGGTAGGGTAGGGTAGGGTAGGTATCTAGAGTTCTCCGCACTCTGTTCGAGACCAAACGCAAAACCAAAGCAAATCGAAATCCAGTCAGCGTCGCGTTCTCCTCCTCCCTCTCCTCCCACTACCCGCCCACTCCCCACCTCGCCTGCTCGTCGTTCCTTCGCTCCCACCCTCGCCCGCCTAGCTCGTCATTCCTCACTCGCTTCCTCACTCGCTTCGCTCGCGGCACTCACCAACGATCTTCACCGCCAACTTAGGTCTGTTGTTCGGTCCCGTCGGCACGTTCTCCATCTTCCTCACGGTGAGCAAACCGTCGATAACTCGTCCGAAGATGGAGTGTTTGCCATCGAGAAAATCGGCGGGGGCGGTGGTGATGAAGAATTGGCAGCTGCGAGGGTGGGGAGAAGATGGGTGGTTGAGAGGAAGGAGGGGAGGGTGAGCGAGGGGAAAAGGCGAGTTAGCGTTGAGTTCCAGATGGAGAAGAGAGAGGGAGAGGCAGAGACGGAGAAGATGTGTGATGGACGAACCCGTTGGTATTGGGTCCTGAGTTGGCCTGTGAGGAGGAAGAGAGGGAGGAGGTCAGACGCGTTTAGTTCGAGGAAGGGCTGAACGAGGCGAAGTGAGCGAGAGACGAAGCAAACGAACCATCGAGAGAAGTCCAGGTCCGGTGTGCTTGACCTCGAAGTTCTCGTCCTGAAAACGCGACGAGAGAGGGTCAGCAGGGCGAAAGAGAACGCGAGGGCTTGGGACGAGACGAGCGACGAAGGGAGGGGAGGGAAGGGAAAGGTCGAGCGAGAGCTCAACGAGGACTTACCTCGAACTTCTCTCCGTATATCGAGTAGCTTCCGGTTCCATCCTGCTTCAAGAAGTCTCCACCTTGGATCATGAAGTCCTTGATCACACTGTTGTCGACGAGGCGAGAGAGGAAGCGAAGACGGTGAGCTTGAAGCGCGAGCTTGAAACGAAGGGAAGGAGGGTTGGTTCAACGAACCGATGGAAGATGGAGTTTTTGTAACCTTGCGGCAGGTTGTTAATCCTGAATCATCAACAAACCATCTTTAGTCAGCTTCTTGACCCATATGCAGAGCGAAGAGACAAAGGATGGCGTGTGGCGAGCTTGTCGGAGGGGGAAGGAGGAAGTTGAGCTCGACTCGACGCACCTCTGCTCTCCTGTACACAGCTGACGGAAGTTTTCGGCAGTTCTGTTGCGATTCAAAGATAGCGAAGATGGTCAGCTTGATGTCTGTATGCGCCGTCGAGTGTGGAAGGTGAGAGTTGAGCTGACTTTGGGACGATATCTGAGAAGAGCTCCATCTTGATTCTTCCAGCTGGGGTCTCTCCGATTTGAACGTCGAAGAAGACGATGGGTCGAGTGACTCCGGAGGGGGCGTCCATGGTGAAGAGAGAAGGGAAGAAGGTGGATGGGGAGAAGAGGAGAGAAGAGAGGGTGGGGGAGGCTTGTTGTAGTTGAGGTGGAGGAGGGAAGGGAGGGAGGTGAGCTCGAAGTGGTCGAGGACTTGGAGGAGAGATCGCGAGAGGTTAGAAAGCGAGAGATCTGCCTCCGCTTCGTTCTTTTGGTTCAGAAATTTCGCAGGGCGATGTAAAGAGGAACGAACTCGGAAGTATCAGAATCCTGAGATAATTTGGCGTCTCAGTGAGGCAGGGAGGGGAGAGAGGCCGAGATCGCGACGGAAAGACACAGCTCAGACGCGTCTTTGAAGGTCTTCCGATCTGGTTTTTCAGCTGGGATTTTTTCTCCGACCTTTCTTGTTGGACTGAATTATACAGCGCTTTAACTCCAATTCTATGATGGAGGGAGGAAGAAAGCGAAAGAAGGTGAGTACAGGTCTGCCCGCGGAGCACACGAGGGAGGCGAAAAGATTCGCTCGAGGGCCAGCTCCCCCCTCCCTTCGTTTCTAACTTCATCCCTCAAGAATGGTAAATCCTTCTCCCCTCTCCTCCTCAAGATATCACCAAGCTGCCAAAGGTCCCCCTCGACATCCTCCAAAAACTTTCATCGATACACCTCATCCCTACGACCTTCCAGAGGACGAAGAAGAACCCACCCTCGCCCTCCCTCCCTCCCTTCGACCTTTGCAGCTTGGACCCAGGCTCCTCCCCTCCTTTCGGCGAACGATGGTTCTGATTCTCTTCTCCTTGGTGCTGTTGTTTTGGATGGTGCTGTAGACCAAAAAGAGAAGATCCTCCGGCAGGAACAAGAAGGGACGTGGACACGTCAAGCCCGTCCGATGTGCCAACTGCTCGCGATGTGTGCCAAAAGTAAGTCCTCCTTCCCTCCTTCTCCGTTCTCGCTGGTTCTTGGCGGAGATGGAAGAGCCGAAGCTGATCTGTATGCTCTCGCAATTTTGGTGTCTCTAGGATAAGGCCATCAAGAGGTTCAAGGTCACCAACATCGTCGAGTCCGCCGCCGTTCGAGACTTGAGCGAGGCCTCCGTCTACCCGGGTTCGTTCTCCCTCTCCTCTATGCCTCCTCTTCTCTACGCAACAGCTGACCTGGTCGTGCTTGCCCTCATACAGAGTACGTTCTCCCCAAGCTCTACCACAAGATCCAGCACTGCATCTCTTGCGCGATCCACTCCAAGAGTGCGTTCTCCTCTCCTCTCCTTCCTTCCTTCCCTCCCCTTCCAGCTTCTCCCTCTCGCCAGCCACCACTCTCCCAGCTCGCCTCACCTCTCGTCCCACCTCACCATCACTCCCCACCTACCCATCTACATCTGGAACGAATCCTCCCACTCCTCGGCTTCCCCTCCAGCTCGCAGTCTCGCTCAAAGCAAAAGCTCACCAAACCTCCCTCCCTTCCCTCCTCCCACCTCCTCTTCTCTCCCTTCCTCCTCCCTCCCACAGTCGTTCGAGTCCGTGCTTCGGATCCTAAGGCCCCCAACTCCCGACACAACCGAGCTCCCCCGGTCCGTGCGAGATTCAAGGACGGAAAGAGGGTAAGTCGTTCTCCTCCCTCTCGCTCCCAACTCAACCCTTCGCTCGTCATACCCTCCCTCCCCCTTCCTAACCTCCCCTCCCTTCTCCTTTCTTCCGTGTAACAGATCAACCCCGCGGTTGAGGCTGCTCAGGCTGCCAAGACCAAGACTGCTTAAATCTAGCCCTTTCGAGCGACGAACAACCGTAATGGTTTCTCGTTTTTTTCCGGCTTTTTTGAACGCTTTCTTCTCCAAACTCTGGGTTTATCTTTACGACTTTCTCTTGACTGTGAATATGCGATGGTCCGCTCCGCATGATTTTTGTACGAACTGGAGAAGGAGGGAACGCTGGGAGGGAAGGAGAGAGGAGAGAAGCTGACCTTCGTTCGGGAACGAGTTGGGCTGAGGAGGGAGGAGGAGAACGGGGCTGGACGATGGGTTGCTTTGCTCTTGGAGCTGAGAGCGTTCGTAGCTGAACGAGGAGCTGGAGAACGAGAAGATGTCCCTCGAAGGAGCGAGATGCGACTTGAGCTTCGAGAACAAACAGGGAAGGCTAGGGAAGGTCGGTGCGGGATCGTTCGACGAGTTGACTTCGACTCGACGTCTCTTTTCCCTGCTTCTCTCGAGCAGATCTTCGAGCGGAAGAGAACAGCTCGTATATGATTATCTAGATATGAGAAGAGAGACATGAAGGTACGTGTATGACGAGGCAGAGACGAGAAACAAGACGAGAGACGGAGAAAGGTCGTAGAAGCAGAAGGGTTGGCGACGACAAGCAGAAAGAGCGGAGCTACAGAAATCAAAACAACGAACGAACAGGTTCGTAACCAAGCACGCGGAGAAAACTAGAGGGAGAGGGAGCGGTCCCAACTTCAGAGCTTCCCTCCGAGTCCTACTACACCGTTCGACTGACCACCTCCCGACAAGTCTCCGTCGCGGGTCTGGCTCTCGTCTCCGAAGTTGAACGCTCCTCCTTCCTCCAGGTGAGCGACGGCAGGTTCCTCCGAGATGCTGTCCCTTCCCAAGAAGGTCCTTTTGGCGGACAAGGAAGGGTTGAGGCTCTCGAGGATAAGGTCGATCTTCCTTTCGAGGTCGGTGAAGTGGGACGCGTTTTGGTTCGAGAGTTCGAAGACGGCGGTTCCTGTGACTGGTTCGGTAAGGAAGTCGCCTAGACCGGGGCCCTGTGCGAAGAAAAGTTCAAAGAAGAGAGAGGTCAGCAGAGAAGAGGCGAGGCGGGAAGCGAGGAGACGAGACGAGACGACACGAGGAGACGCGAGACGAACCTGAAGAGGAGCCGAGTCGTTTCTGTTTTGAAGGCTTGTTTGACTAGTAGATCCTGCTCCTCCCCCTCCAACAGTGTTGAGGATACTACTGGACATCCTAGCGACGAGTCCAGCTACGAAGAGTGGGAAGAGTCAGCGAGACGCTCAGTCGGTACGAGCAAAAGATCTCGCGACGAAACTCACGTTTGGCCTGCTTGGGTCGTTCGCCCATCTCGAGTTGACCAGAGGGAGTTCCAGATCGAGGACCGGTGGGTAGTATAGGCTCGTTGGCTGCGTCTTGATCGGCGTTGACGGTCTCGTACTGCGAGGCGAAGGGGAAGAGGAAACGAGAAAGGTCAGCGACGTCACTGAGGTTTCGCTGGCAAGAAAGCGTTTCATGAGCTCACCTGCATGTACTTGATGAACTTGTAGAATCCCTGGAGAAAGACGAAGATGATCAAGTCAGTTTATCGCGACGAGGAGAGACGAGGCAAAGAACGACGCGACGAACAGCAGCGAGGCAAGCACCGAGAGCGGGTCCCAACCTGGTGAACGAAGTGAAGTAGAGATTAGTATTCGAAGGCGCCGAGGTCCAAAGTGACGCTTACCAGTAGATCCAGTGGTAGTGAGCCTGACGCGATCGAGAAGAAGAAGAAGATACGTCGAGTCGACCGGTCGTCAGTCTCGCGTTTTGTAGGACGGGAGGAAAAGATAGGTAAGAGAGACTCACGAATTGCCCGAGGACAACGTCCGGACCGAAAGAGCTGCAAAGGGTTACGAGAGGATCAGTCGATGAAGAAACGGGAGCGACGACGCGTTTCGAGAACGGCGTACCGTGCAGGATTGAGAGATCCTCCGGTGTAGTAAACGCCCACAAGCTCAGATATAAAAAGAGCGAGTCCGATTCCAATCGGGGCCAAGAAGGTCGCTTTGTGCTAGAGAAGAGGAAGGTGGAAGAGAGTCAGATGAGGGGAGGCGACGCGTTTCGACCTCAACGGCGTCGACGCTCACCTTTTCCGCTGCGAGTAGCCTAAACGAGGAGCGAGGGAGAGAGTCAGTTTTCTGAGGAAGGTGACGAGTAGTGTTGGATAGCTTACAGGATAGTAAGCATGAGCATCGAAGTGAGGAACATCTCGAGAAACAGGCCCTGAGCGGTCGAGATGCCTCCAGCCAAAGTGGTCCTGACGTTGAGAGATCCAGGCAGCACGACTTGGATCTGATGATGATGAAGACGAAAGTATGACAGAAAAAGTGGAGTCAGAGAACGAGGCATGGGGGCAGCTCCGACGGAACGAAAGTCGACGCGTCGTCTACGAAGGACGAAAGAACTCACCAGCGCTGCTCCCGTGATACCTCCAAGCACTTGAGCGACGGTGAGAATAAGAGCACGAAGGGGAGTGATCGCTCCTACGATGGCGAGGCCGAGAGAAACAGCAGGGTTCTGGGGGTCGACGGCGAGATCCGAAAGGTCAGTTCGTCGCGCGTCTCCTCTTTACCTTCCCTCTTCCGTCCCCTCAGCCTCTCTCCCTCGAGTTCCCCTCAAGATATCACTGCTCATCTCGTCGCTCGAGAATCACTGGAACTCACAAAGAGTCCTCCACTGATCCTGAAGAATACCCACGCGTTGACGGCGAGAGAGAAACCGAACGAGAGAGCGATGAACTGGATCTGTGACGTGTTGACTGAATCGGTAATCGAGACGGAAGGGATGTTGGCGACGTTGGTTCCTCCAAGAGCGAAGAAGAGAAAGAGCTGACGGAAAGGGAGAGCGTGTGGAGTGAGCTGGGCGAGGGTGAGTGCGCGAGTTTCGATATGAGCTCACAGTCGTTCCGACAAACTCTCCGACGGCAGCGACGACTGTTTGAGATATGAAGAGAGTCAGTGAACCTTTAGAGTCTATCGTCGAAGAGAAGCAGGCTCACAGTGATTCTTGATGGCTCGCTGACGAGATGCACGCAACGGCACTCGCAGATGCCAGTTGAGCGCCGTCCGTTTGCTCCCTCGGGCGGCAGAGGTAGGCTGGGGAAGCTGAGAGTCTTGACGAGTCATTATCGTACGCGGATACACCTAGGGCGAGAGGGGAGGGATGTGGTTGAAGGGGAGAGGTCCACGAGAAGCTCCAAAAGAAAGGACGAGCTCGTCGAATCGATCCCTTCTTTGGGGGCTGCTGGATCGTCATGAAATCGATCGTTTTCCTCCCCAAGATCTGAGCTGTTCATTTTCCTTCTCTAAGGGAAGGCTTTCAACTCGAAGACTTCGAGACTCTTCGCGAGAGATGGCGGTTGAAGTCTCGTTCGAAGAGGCAGGAACGAAACAGAGATGGACGTCGCTTTTCGCCGAGCCGAGGCACGGGTCAGCCCTCTCGTTATCTTCTTATCTCCTTCAGCCCACCTCAAAGTCTTCTTCCCTGAATATTTTTCAGGCAGTCCGAAGCGCTTCATTCTTGTCTTTCCTCGAGGATGCGTCAGGAAAATCAGCGACCACGAGCGCTTCTCAAGGCCCTTCCTCCTTCCCAAACTGACGACCGGCAGAACTCCGGGCTTTCCCTCAAAGAGCGAAAGGCTGCAAAGGCTGCCCTGTCGCTTTCGCCCTCCCAACACCCACAACACTCAACGCTTCCTTCTTCTCAATATGACCACCAACGGCTCCTCTCATCCTACACCTACCCCTCTGGGCGTCGCTCCAGGTTCCAAGTTTGAAGACAGCGTCCCTGCCTTCCCTCCCGACTTTTTGTTCGGATTCGCGACCGCTTCGTAGGTCCCCCTCCTTCCGTCTTAGCACCTCCCAGGAGTAGCTGACCTTCCACTCATTCCTCTTCTATAGAGCCCAAATCGAGAGCTCTCCAACTGAAGGAGGACGAGGGCCTTCGGTGAGCTTTGCCGCGCGAGCTCTGACTCTTTGCGAGCTCGGTGATTCCTCCCTGCTTCTCGAACTGACGCTGTTCTTTTCCTCCTTCCTTTTCTCAAGATCTGGGATAAGTTCTGCAAGAAAGAAGGCACCATCATCGACGGATCCTCGGTCGCTCGAACCACGGATCACTACAGGCTCTTCAGAGAAGACATCGCTCGTTCGTCGACCCTTTCCCTCCCCTCCCTCCCCTTCGCCCCCCGCTTCGAGTCGTTTCTCCGAGTTCTGAACTTCTTTTTTTCTCTGACAGTCATGAAGAAGCTCGGAGTCAACGCGTACAGGTTCTCTTTCTCCTGGTCTCGACTCATTCCTAAAGGAGGAGCGGAAGATCCTGTCTCCGAGAAAGGAATCAAGGTGAGTCGACCTCGCCTCGCTCTCTTTCCCTTTGTTCCTTCCGAGCTCTTGCAGTCGAGCTGATCTTCCTACCCTCTGCTCAGTTCTACAACGATCTCATTGACGAGTGTCTCGCTTCTGGAATCACTCCCTTCGCTGTGAGTTTCTTCTCTCTTCGTTGAGCTCGAAGTTCCGGAACTGACGCTCTCGTTTTTCTCGACGCGTCGCTCGAGCAGACTCTCGTGAGTTTCTTCCTTCGTCGTCCCTTCCATCTCAAGAGAGCTTCTTCTGACCTCCGACCGTCACTCTACCAGTACCACTGGGATCTCCCCGCCGAGCTCGACGAACGATACGGAGGCTGGCTCTCGAAGGAAGACATCGTTCCCGATTTCCTCAACTACGCTCGCCTCTGCTTCTCTCGCTTCGGAGATCGAGTCAAGAACTGGTTGACCTTCAACGAGCCCTGGTGCGTCGCTGTTCTGGGTCATGGAGTGGGAGCTTTCGCTCCTGGACACAAGTCGAGTGAGTTTTCCTTCGTCCATCGCGTCCTCTCGTCGTCCCCTTCCCTCCTCTTCTTCGGATCTTTTTCTGACTCCACCACCTCGATTCTAGACACCGAACCTTGGATCGTCGGTCACAACGTTATTCTCTCCCACGGCTACGCTGCTCGGATGTACAGGAAGGACTTCCAGTCGACTCAGAAGGGAACGATTGGAATGTGAGTCGCCCAGCAGGTCTGCGAAGCTCTCGATCGGTCCTTGACTTCCCTTACCTTCCTTCGCCTACAGAACCTTGAACGGAGACTGGGCTGAGCCTTTCAGTGATACTCCTGAAGACATCAAAGCTGCTCAAGATAAGCACGACGTCGCGATCGGGTGGTTCGCCGACCCTATCTACCTCGGACGATACCCTCAGTCTATGATTGATCGACTCGGAGATCGTCTTCCCAAGTTCACCGAGGAGGAGATGAAGGTCGTCCACGGAAGCTCGGAGTTCTACGGCTGGTGAGTACAGTGTCTTCGCGTTCTCTTCATCTGTCGTCGCGATCGCTCGCTGACCTTTCGTTTTCGTCTTTCCCCCTCTCCAGCAACACGTACACCACCAACCTGATCAAAGCTGGAGGAGATGACGAGTACCAAGGATGCACTACGCTGACCTTCGTCAAGCCCGACGGATCTGGAGAGCTCGGACAGCAGTGTGAGTTTGTACTTCGAACGACGCGTTTCGACTCGACTTGAATCTGACGCGTCTTCTTCTCTCGTTCCTACTTCACAGCTCACATGGACTGGCTCCAGGACGTACCTTGGGGTCTTAGGAAGCTCCTCAACTACCTCTACGACCGATACAAGACGCCGATCTACATGACGTGAGTCGTTTCGACCCCATCTTTCTTCGTCTCGCTTTCCGAAACTAACTCTTGCTCGACTCTCTTTTGAACTACTCAGCGAGAACGTGAGCAACTCTCTGCCCTTCCTCACGCTTGACTATAATGCTGACCATCAAATCTGCTCTCGTTCTCGTAGGGATGGGCCATCATGAATGAGAACGACTTGACCGTCGACCAGGCGTGAGTTCTGTCGTTGCCCTTCCCTCCCGATCCTCTCGATGACCCCGAGCTGACACTTTCTTCCCCTTTCTCTTGCTCTTATACCAGCGTCCGTAAGTCCCGAGTCCCTCTTCTTGATACTCGAGCATCGTCGACCTTCTTACTGACCTCGCGTTCTTTCCCTCTCTCCCGTTTTCAGACGATGCGTCGAGAGTGAAGTACTTCGAAGGTCAGCTCGCCGCTCTTCGAGACGCCATGGTCATCGACAAGATTCCCGTGCACTCCTACTTCGCATGGTCGATGCTGGATAACTTTGAATGGTAAGCTCAGCTCCTTCGAAGCAACCGAAGAGTCGAAGACTGAGGAGAGCGTTCGCTCGAGCTGACCCTCCGTTCACTTTCACTCTTTAGGGCTTCCGGACTTCAAGCTCGATTCGGATGCGTTCACGTCGACTTCGATACAATGAAGAGGACTCCCAAGGACTCTGCCTTCCTGATCCCCAAGGCATGTTCTTCTTCTCCCTGCTTCTCGCGTCGAGCTCGACTAACGTCGTTTTCTCTTCCCTCGAACAGTTCTTCCACGACAACGCCATCCCTCCCCAGTAGAGGACGACTCCTCATCTTTCATTAGAAGGATATACTACGACCTCTGCATCTCTTCCTCTGTATCTCTCTTTACGATCTCTCGCTCTCCACTGCTCTCCCTCATCTTCTTTTCGTTTGGGTTTCTTGATCATGACCGTTTCTCCGAAGAGCTTGTAGCAACAAGGACGTCCGTTGAATTCCCCGTCAGGCTCGGAAAGCACGACCTTGCAGAGAGAATGAAAGAACGAGTGAACAGGTGTCACAGAGGGGAAGAGAAATGAGCTCGAAAGTCGTCGAGGGGGAAGCTCAACCTCCTTTGAGCTCAAGACCACCACAGATCACCCCTTTTAGAATTCTCAAGCAGCTCATCTTCGTCCTCAGTGCCTCTCTATTCTCCCCAGCTCAACGATAAGCTCGACCCAATGTTCCAAAGCTCAAGGAACGATCCGGTCGTCGCATTCCTCCCCTGCCCCGAATCGTCCTCCCTCCCCTTTCTCCTTCTTCCCCTCCTCCCGCTCTCCATGGTACAGCACCTCGCCTTTCCATCTCTCTCGACCTTCGGGGACTCTTTTTGGGTCCCTTCCTACCGCTTCATCCCTCATTCGGTCGAAGATGCTCCAGGAAGATCTTCGGCGGAGATGAGCTCGACCCGTTTCCTCCTCCTCCCCTCCCTCCTCGCCTTTCCTCTCTCTCGCCATCCTAGTTCCAACGCTCACCTTCTCTGACACGCATCCACTCCCTGAATTCGCAGTGAACTTCAATCTCCTCGAAGGAATCATCGATCAAGCTCATCGTTCAGTCGTTCTGGCAGTCGGAAGAGGAGAGGAGGGGAGGGAGGAAGCGAGCTTCGAAGGGGTCAACGTCGACGCTTCTTGGGTGAGTTCATCGCCGACAACGAGCTCTGCAGCCCTCTCTCAGGCCTCGGGGCGATGTCTGTGAGGATTGAAAAACAGGTCTACGGGGTGAGGCCCGCGAAGGGAGTTCTGCTGGATGGAGAGGGACTTGAGCTCACTTCCCCTCCTTCCCTCGTCTCTTTGAACCCTCAGCGTGGGATGAAGCTGATAATCGGGCTCAACCCCCCCATTCTACATCTTACTACAGTACTACCAGCTCCCTGAACGAGCTGGCAAGGTTCCGCTCTTGGCTCGGAGAGGAGGAAGAGTTGCGTCGACGCCGAACTCCTGCTCTGTCGTCACTCCTTTCAAGTCCACGTTCTTTCTTCTCGCGTCGTTCTCCTTTGACTTCGCGCTGACTTTCACTCGGACAGCCTTCGCTCTCGCTTGGTCCCTCCCTTCGACCTCTCGCCTAGGAGCTGCAAAGGAGGAGCGATCAGCTGAGCAGCTCTCTCCCGTCGTCAGGATCTACAGTCTTGACAAGCGAGCAAGTACTGCATGGGCTCAGCGGCAGTCAAAAGCTTGGTTTTCTCTTCCTTCTTCTGCTCAACCACCACCTTCCTCCCTCGCCTTTTCAACATGCTTCTCTTTACCACTCTCGCCCTCGCTACACTCGCTCTACCTGCCTTCGCCTTCCCTCCCTCGCTGGCTCAAAGATCAACAACTGTCGGAAGCTCGAACTCCTCCATCAGATGGGTTCTCTGCCCTGACACTCCCAACGACTCGAGGGAAACGACGTTCTACTGCTCGAGCCTTCGAGTCCCCTTGAACTGGATCGACCCCATTCCGGGCGTCGAAGCAGATCTCTTCCTTCGGATGTACCCTGCGGATGAAGGTTTGAGGACGGGAAGCTTGGTGAGTTGATCTCGTTCGCGTCGCGTGGTCGACTCCTCGGCTAAGCCAGTCCGTTGACCTCTCTCTGCCGTTCTCTTATGCAGCTCCTCAACGCTGGAGGTGAATATCAAGTCTCCGTATTCTCGTAGAGGAGCGAATCTTTCTGACTCGTTTTCTTTTCGCGCTCGCTCAGGTCCGGGAGGCTCGACGTCCGCATGGGTCCTTCAAGCCGCTCCTTCTCTCAGCCTTCTGGGAGCAGGCACTTTGGATCTTATCGGAATGGACCCTCGGTGAGTTCTTTCCAGCTTCCTGTCAGGTCAAATTCTTCATCGCTAACGTCGCTTGGTGCCCTCGTTTCGCAGAGGAGTCAACTTGACTTTCCCGAACGTGAGTCGTGAATAGCTCTTCCTTCTCCCTTCGCAGACTTTCGAGCTGACTCCCTTCCGTCTCGCCGTCTCTCTCAGATGCGAGCTGGTACCTCTGACTTCAAGAACGCTCTCTTCGACCTCGCCAACCCTCCCATCCGAGTCAGCTACGACCCGTCCGTTCCTTTCAATCTCACCGATCCTGCTGTCGTGAGTTGACCTTCTTCCTCGCTATCTCCCTCTCGGACTCTCGCTTACATCTCTATCTTCCCTCTCTAGTTCGAAGCCGACAAGAGGAACTTCGACGACCTCCTTGCCCGTCAAGAGCTCGTCGCTCAAAGCGTTTGGTCGAGGACGACGGAGGACGAACGACGAAGCGTCTCCACTGCTTTCGCTGCTCGAGACTTCGCCGCTCTTGTAGATGCTCTCGGAGATGAGGATGGACTGCTTCATTACTACGGCGTCTCCTACGGGTTCGTTCTTTCTTTCTTTCTTCGGCGCGTCTAGCTTCCCTCGATTCATCCTCGAACTTTTGCTGATTGTTTCTCGTCTTCGGCCCCCTCCCGCAGAACCGTCATCGGCGCGACCTTCGCCGCCATGTTCCCTCAAAAAGTCGGAAGGATGGTTCTTGACGGTGTCGTCGGTGAGTCCTTGTCGGCTCGACGAAGTGTGGTCTCGACCGTTGACTGACATTCTTCGACTTCCCTTCCTCGAATCAGATTCTCCCGCCTATCTCACCGACGCCTTGAGTTTCGCCAAAGTCTCGGCAGCCGCAGCGGACGAGGTGAGCGAAGTCCTCATCCGGGGGTAGCGAAAAGAGACAGCGCTGATATCTCGTCTTCGCGTCCAGGTCGCGACCGAGTTCTATCGACTCTGTGCCCTAGGAGGACCTACTCGTTGCCCGTTGGCTTCTTCCGACAACCTCACCGCCGAAGCTGGTGCAGCTTTCGTTGCTTCCGGCGTCTCTAGTCTCTTCCACCAGCTCTACGAGAACCCTCTCCCATCCTTCGACGCCGCAGGAGTCTCATCCCTCGTTCACGTCTCGGACGTCTACTCTTCGGTGAGTTCCTTTCTCTCTTCACTCCCTCCCTTATTCAGCTTCACTGAAGCTTCCTATGCCACTTTATCTCCAGTTCCGTCAAGCACTCTACTCCCCTATCACCTGGCAACCCGTCTCAGCAGCAATCGCCCTCGCCCTCGCTGGAAACACGACTCTTCTTCGCCAACTCGTTCCTGCCACTCCCGACGTTGTTCTTCGAGGCGACCAGTCTCTCGCGAACGAGAACGTCTTCAACAGGACCTCCGGAGGGGACGTTGAAGTCACCCAGAGCATCTACTGCATCGATCAAGCGGAGGACGGAGTCTGGGCGACGTTGAAGAACGGAACGAGCGAGGAATGGATCACCTTCTCTGCCGAGGTGAGTAATTTCTCGTGTCCCCCTTGATTCACCAGCTGACAAAAGTCTTTTTTTCTTAGATCCGAAATGCAGGTCACCTCGGAGCTGAAATCCCTATCGCTCTCGCTCAAGGATGTCGCGTCTACAAGGACGTCGCGTTCGAACGATTCACTGGACCTTTCTCAGTCAAGGATGGTCTCCAACCTCTTCGGTAAGCTCAAAATCCACCTTCATCTCCCCCTTTCACCCTCTTCGCTGACCTCTCTCCGTCCGGCCCTCAGAAACCCCATCCTCTTCGTCGGAAACACTCACGATCCCATCACTCCCCTTTCGAGCGCTCGCAAGATGGCCGAAGGATTTGAGGACAACGCTTCCCTTCTCATTCAAGACGGCCGAGGCCACGTCTCTCTCGCTGAGGCATCGGTGAGTCCTTCGTTTCAATTTCGCGAGCGAGACGACGCGTTCGACGAAGCTCACTCTCGTCCCTCGTCTTCTCTTCCCTCGCTTCCAGACCTGCACCATCTCCGCCATCCAATCCTACCTCGTGAACGGAACTCTTCCCGCCTTCGGTACCGTCTGTCCCGTAGACGACGTCGAGCAGATCTTCCCCAGTGGGGATCAGTCGGCTCTGGGGAGACGAGGGGTGAACGAGCTTTCGAAGACGGCAAGGAGGTTGAGTGAACTAGTCGCTTCGAGGAGAGCTGGGATGTTTGGTTTGAACTAGTGTACCCCTGTCTTCCCCTCTTGCATATTGTCACTGATCAGTGTAGACTAGACCTCGCTGGGAGCTTTTTCTTTGACGGCTCTTTGATCGAAATGGACGCTTCGCCTCGCTCTCGTCCGTCGTTGTCTCTTCTTTCCCTTATCAAGCTCGCTTGGGTGGCGAAGAAAACAGCTGGAAAACACCTGTATAGAGAGTCAGGCTAGATCTGCGATACACGAAGAGAAGGGCGGAAGCGTGACCTCTTCCATTCCGTTGGGACGGGACGGCGACCGAAGAGGAGGAAAGAGAAGGTCGAGGAGTTTGGATGGAAGATGAAGGTAGGTATGCTTGAAGGTAGTCCTAGAGTCGGGAAGCGGGGCCTGAACGTGCTGTGATGGAAGCGGTCGGTGGAGAGGTAGGGGAGGAGGACGCGTCGAGAGTGGATGAGCCTGGGCAAAGGACGAGAGAACGAAGTCGACTCAGGAACTAGCATTCCGACCCGATACTGTATAAGATCCACTCGAGAACAACAGTTCGAGAGGTCACTCACCTCACACCTCGACCTCCACACTAAACTTCGACCTCCACATCTCGTCCAGCTTCTCTACTGCTTCCTTTGCTTCCCTCCCCTCCTCCTTCGTTCGAACAACCAACACCACCGCTCCATCCTGCATCGTCCTCAATCCTAAAATCGACACCCATCTACCGATGTCCCTGATGAACAAGTGCTGCTCTGTCCAATGCGAATAGAGAAGCGTGGCGAGGTGAAGTCGAACGTTGCGACGACGATCCAACGAGGGACTGTGAAGGGCCGCCAAACGGGTCGGATCCGGTCGGAACGGGATCATCCCCTTGAGGACGAGCGTCTCTGGCCTGTTGAACTCAAGGAGGACTGCTTCTTCTCCGAGGTCAAAGGCAGGGGTATCCCAGGTCCCAAGATCCCTGCCCGCACGTCGCTGCTTGACGTGGTACTCGAAGACGATCGGGTTGAGCTGAGGGAAGAGGAGGAAGTGGAGAAGTCGGAGGATGTCGCCGCACGCGTAGTTGAGAGATACTCGAAGAAAGTCGAGGGGAATGGTATCCGAGGAGATGGACATTCTGGAGAAGAAGAGCCTGAGGGAGAGGAGGTAGGGGATGTACGTGAAGTCGAGATTGAGGTTGTGGATTTGCGAGAAGTCGAGAAGGTGATTGATTCGAGAGGGAGTGGCAGACTGGGAGGAGAAGAAGACACGAGGAACACTACGGTCAGTGACCTTGGAAGAAGGAGAGGAGAAGAGCTGAGAAGGGAAAGAGGAAGGGATGGCCGGAACGGTCGAGCTCACCTTCGTCTCCTCGTCCCTCTCGCAAAACAGCAGTTCGAGCTGTTCCACCGACGTGATCCTGGCGGTCCGATACAGGAGAGGAGCTACCGTCTCCAATACGTCCAGCGAGACTCCTCCCAGAGCTGCGAGGGCCGAGTCGTCCGAGACCTCGAAGATGAGAACGAGGATCTCCCAGGGGAACGAGCGTTGAAAGGGAACGATCTGGAGGGAGACGAAAGGAAGGTCAATGTGAGCTTTATGGATGGGAGACGGAAGTATGTCGATCCTTACTTCGGCCATGACGAGTCGAGAAGAAGGGTTCGGAGGGAGATGGACGATGGAGCGACGAGCTGAAGATGGAAGGAACGAGGGAGGAGATGGTGAGGTGAGCTCGAGTTTCCCCCCGTCCAGAGAGCTATCCGCGAAGTCAAAGGACGGAGGAAGCTCACGAGATGTACGTAAGCTCCTCTCCGAGCTACGCAGAAGATTGTCGAGGGCTGAAAAGGAGAGAAACTGCTGCCGAAGAGAAGGGCAAGGAAGCGAAGGGGCAAGGAAGGGGAAAGGTCAGCTTCGACGAATCGAGCTCGGAGATCTCCTTCTCTCGTTCGGGGCCGAGTCGCAGCATATTTCTACAGGAGATGACAGTACTCACCTACGGGTAGACTTCACTCCGAGATGGAGGTGAGCTAGAGAAAAGCAAGAAATGGATGATGGCGTGAGATGGAGGAAAGAGGGGAGGGGAGCTCCTCCGAGCTGGTTTTCGATCCTAGCTGGCTCGCTCCCTCCTTCCGTCTCCCAACGTCCATGCCATTCGACATCTTGGAAGAGATACTTCTATATCCCCTCAGCGGGAAGGAGGAGGTTGCCCTCTTCCGCTTCTGCGAGAATCAGCGAAGAAACGAGGCCTTCAGCTCCATCTCCATCTCCTCAAAAAGAACGAAGCTCAACACCTCCCTCCCTTCCCTCCCTTCGGCTCTCTCGACCACTCCCCTCCATCCCCTACGAACTCCACTCGACTCCCTCGACTCTCTTATAGCATCTCGACTCCTCTCTTCGTCCCAAGATGGACGCTGTTGGCTGAAGATCTCGCTGATTTCGATCTGAACCAACGAGCCCTCCCTCCCCCTCTCCCCCTCTCGCCGACTCTCAACCCGGCTGATTTCTCCCTTGACCGTCCTTCACCCTCACCTCCAACTCCCTCCTCTTCATTCTCCGAACGGTCATCTCCTCTCTTGCTCCTCGACGATCACTCTAGATCTAGACCATCGTAGCTCCGTCCCCAGCTCCAGTCCAACGACCAGCTTTCCCACCCCCTCCAGCCTCAGCCCTCCCTCCTCCCTCCCGCTTTCGACTGAGCCTAGTTGCAAACATGGCTCCCTCATCAACTTCTTCAGCACCTCCTGGGCCTCATCAAGACCAGGATGCTACCTTAAGACAGCAGGTATGTCTTCGTTATCTCCTCCCGTCCTTGGAACCTCGGGGCAAGTGCGAAGGAGGATGAGCTCGAGCGAGGCTGACCCTCGCGTCCTCTACCTCCTCTCCCTTCTTCCTCCCAGACGCCTCCCTCGACTCCTCAGCAAGCCAAGGGTCCTCTCAGGGCTCTCAACATCCCTTCCTCTACCGACGCTGCGAGGATTCGAGAACCCACCTACTCTCCCTCTCCGCTCAAGAGCAGCTTCCTTCCGATCGAGAAGTCAACAAGCGTCCTCTCCTCTCCTCTCGTGAGTTCACCTTCTACCTCTTCTTTCTTACGAGCTTGCAATCGATGAGGAGATACGGCTGACTCCTCGGCTCTCCATACCATCCTCCTACCTTCCCACAAGGCTTCCCTCTCTCTGGAAGCTGCTGGCTCGACGGACGACGCTGGACCTGGCGGACGTCACTTGGGCCTCTTCCTCCCTCGACCTTCCTCCTCCTCCGCCTCGTCCCTTGGATCCCTTGCGAAGACCAACTCCACCTCTTCGTCTGCTCATGGATCAACCTCACAAGAATCCTCGACCTCAATCGTAAGTCTGATCAGCCAGCTTCCAAAACAGTTCCTCGTTTGGTCTCGTTCCTCCGACGAGTCGAGCTGACATCCCTCGATCTTCTTCTTCTCCTTCATCAGCTCGTTCCTTCTCCCGTACGCTATCCACTCAAGACCAACTACTTCTCTCCCTCTTAACAGACGAACTGACTCGCTTCCACCTCTTCTTCCCTCTCTTCAGCAGTCGATCCGACCGGCTCATCCTCCCTCGACGCCCTCCAAATTAACACCTCCAACCCACCACCTCCCCTCTCCCCTTCCTGCCGCCAAAGCGTCCTAACCCTCGACACCTCAGACACCCCGACATGTATACAGTTCAGCGTCCGGGAAACGTATCCCAGTCCTCTACCAGGCACCTGTTCGTCCCTCTTCCCCGCGCTCGGTGTTTACTTTTTCGACACGTCGTCCGTTTCTCGACGACCGTACCAACTGACTCCCCTTCCCTCCCTGGCTTATTTTCCACCCAGCCTCTCCCTCCCTTCCCGTCCTCAGCCGCCGACACCTTCGCCACCATCGAGCTCGTTCGTCGCGTCTTCGATAAGGGAAGGTTCGTCGGCGACAAGGACCTCCAAAGGTTCTGGGTGAAGACGACAACGGAAGGTCTTTCGTCGATGGAGTTCGCCTGCTCGTGGGAACGTTTCGATATCCTTCATCGACATCTCAACATCGTCAGGAAGTTTGTGGCCAGGGGCACGGATCATCATCCGAAGAAGGTCGAGATCGCTTGGGTCGCGTCTGATTTCGTCGCTTTCCGAGCTGTTTCGGAGAGGTTGAGGAGGTTGGTGGAACCACCTGCTGCTGTCGTTGAGGTGAGTGCATCGTTTGGTCTCTCTTTTTCGAGGGTCGTTTGTTGCGAAGGAGGATAATCTAGTCGAAAGATAGAGAAGAGCCGCGAACGAGGGACGTGTCGAGCTGACTTCTTCGTTTTCGCTCGCCTTCTCCAACTCCTTCTTCTCAGAACCCTCCTCCCCCTCCTCCTCCTCGCACCATCATCAACCCTTCCAACACCATCTCCAACCACGGACTCCCCTCCCCTCACCACCCAACCACCCAACTCCTCCTCCAATGGGCCAACGAACTCCCTCCCGACCACCTCCTCCTCAGCACCGTCGCAGCCATCTTCCTCCTCGACCCCACCAGATGGGAGATCTTCTGCCAGTCCATCTCCAACTCCCTGGATCCCTACGACATCTGGAATCTTCGAGAAACCCTCGCTCAGTACTTGAGCTTCGCGGAGGAGAAGGGATGGGGAAGTGTTGAGTGTGCGGCGTTGAGGTTGGATGAGACGCAGGTCGTGCCGTTTAGGAAGTTCTTGTTGAGGTGTAGGGTTCAGGATGAGTTGGAGAAGGCGAAGGTGAGTGCAAGCCTTCTCTCTGAGGGGTGGGTGGGGGTGGAGAGAGAGGAGCGAGCGAGCGATGCTGACCTTCGACTTCGACTTCGACTTTCGTTCAGACCCTCCTCGCTCGACCCTCGATTCCTACTGGTCGTGACATCGTTTCGTTGGACTCCCTCGCCGTTGCCCTCGGAGTCGGCCTCCAGGCTGAAGGTGATGTCGGAGCTGGAAACGTTGAGGTGAGTACGAGAACCTGGGTCGCGCGAACTCGTCAAGCGACGCGTCCGGCGAGCTGCGACTGACTCTGGCGGACCTTCCTCTTTTCGCTCCTCTTCTCAGGCTGCTCCTAACGATGCTCACCCGAACCTCAAGAGGAAACGAGCTCTACAAGTCGAGATGGAGGTCGACGAAGTCCACGGGAATGGCGACCGACTCGTTGGAGGAGGAGGACGACAGGCGACTCCTGGAAGGACGCAGTTCACCTCTGGACCTGGAGGTCGAGCTCGAGCCAAGGCTCCAAAGCGAGGAGGTGTCTAAGCTCGGAATGGAACGTGCTTCGTGAGTCGACCTTCTCGTTCCACATCGTTCGAGTGTTCGACTTGCCGTCGCTGACGACTCGCCCTTCTATGCTCTCCTCCTCCTCCTCTCCTGCTATCCCCATCTCAGCACACCATCCCCACCTTCGTCGCTCCACTCTCTTATCTCCCACCACTTCGCCGTTCTCGCCCGTTTCGCTTTTGCTTTCTCTCTCTCTCTCTCTCTCCCCTTCACTTCGCGCAACCCTAGATTTCTCTTCCCCTCCCATCCCCCGTTCCCCTCGCTCGCATAGACCTCTCCCTCCCATCCTACTAATTCTCACTCATCCGCGCCACCTCTTACACTCACCTTTGCACTCGCAGAATTCCCCTCTCCTCACTACTGGCTCTTGCCCTTCCCTCTCGTTCAAGACGCGTCTCGTCCCTGTTGTTTGTTTCGTTTCGTTTCTCTCCTCATCGCCTTCGAGCGCACCTCTTGCCTTTTGCCTCTTGATGACTTTCACGCCTGCATCATCGGCTATATAGCACCCACTACAGTGTCGAACGACTCGACTCTCTCTCTGGTCTCTGCCCCAGTTCTGATCCCAATTTTCACGTCCTGGGTTTCTCGGCCTCGACGCGTCGGCTTCGACGAGGAAACAGATCTGAACTCCTTCGCCTTCATCTCCTGTGTACAGATCGACATGAACGCCCTGCGTTTTCTGCCCCCTTCCTCTCGAACCGAAACTCTTCCTCCCCTTCCTCCTTTCCCACTCCCCTACCTCGTCCATCCGACTTCTCGACGCGTCGTCGACTTTCACCAAAGCTGACCTCTTCCTTCTCATTCTCTTCTCGCTCTTTCAGAAAAACTCATCGTGAGTCATTTTTGCCCCTCGACTGCGCTTTTGCGCTGCTGCGCGGGCACCTTCGTTTGAGTCCGCTTTGACAAGTGCCTCGCTCGAACTCGCTCAAAAGAACCGACCTCTCCTTTGCATTCTACCCTCAACCACATCTTCCTCTTCACTCTCCCACCTCAACTCCCACTTTAACTCTCCACTCTAACCAAACCCTCTCAGTCAACAACAAACATGTTCGCCTTCTTCCACAACATCCTCATCAAGCTCTTTTTTGGTTCGGTCGCGTCGTCGATCTCGGCCGTCGTTTCTTTCGTCTCTATCATTAACAAGGTGAGTTCAGGCATTTTCCTCAACATTCATCAGCTTAGTCATACTGATCGTCGACTGTAACCTCCTTCCCCAGGCCTCAGCCCCCACTCCCAAGGCGTCAACTCGAGCTCAGTCCACTCGACGCGTTCGACGATCCTCTTCCATCTCCTCGTCCTCCTCGTCCACCATCGTACGTCTCACCGTTCCCATCTTCGCCAATTCTCATCGAACATCCCACTGACTCTACGTCTTTCCTTCTCCTTCACAGTCCTCCCCTCCCACCCCCATCGAAACCGACTCGGACTTCGCTCCCTCGTCCTCCTCCTCCTCGTCGTCCGGTGTCTCGACCCCAGCCTCCATCGCCTCCCCTCTCCCACCGACCATCAACATCGCCGAAGCCGTCAACAAAGTCCTCAACTCCAGCTCATCGGCTCTCGTCAAGTACCAACCCACTCACACTAGCACTCGACAACTCCAAACGAAGTACCAGGTCCACCAGGTTGGACTTGGACTTTCGTCTCCTTTCGTTTCTTCTTCTTTCGATTCTCGGTTCTCGGCTTAGCTGGTTCTCAATACCCTTCGATGTTAATGGTTTCCCTATTCATATCTCTCTCGTCTCGTCTCGTCTTCGTTGTATTCTTTTTGGGGGTTGTTGTTGGGCGAGGAGAGTTGAGCTCTCGCTCGTTTCCCGTTCTCGTTCTCGTTCTCGTTCTCGTTCTCGTAGTTCGCGCCTCTCCTAGTCTTCTTACTTACCAAACAATAATACCTACCATGCTCTCTAACTCGTTCACTGTTGTCTGTCTCGAAAGAAGATCCGCCACTCATAGCCCTGACCCCGACCTCCTCGACGCGTCTTCGCTGTCGTCTCGGTTCCTCTCGAGACGTAGGGAGTGGTACAAGAGAAGATCACATCCATCGAAATGGTATGCTAGCATAGGAAGGAAGGTCGTCAAAGAAAGGAAAGCGAGCCAGAGCCGGGCGTCCAGAGAAAAAAAGCGCGTAAGAGATCGTGAGTTGAGCTGAGAAAGAGAGAGAGAAGGACTATCGAAGAGAGAGAGAAGGGAAAAGGCGAGAGCGATACAAGTACAAAGTCTCAGACTGAGTGTGAGATCATCAAGCAAAGAACGACTCAGGCCACTGCGAAGCTCTCCTCTCCTCCTTCGCCACGATCTTCTCCAACTCCTGAACGACCTCGTTTGACTTGAGCTTCGCTTCTCGGGTCGTCGAAGCAATCTGGTGTGTCCGCCCACCCAGCATTAAAGAAGGTAGCAGGAAGCGGGGTTCGATCAGGTCAGTGAGCTCTTCTACTCTCGAAGAGACGCAGGGAGAAGAGCTGGAAAGGGAAGGGGAGAAGGACGAGGGGTCGCTCGCTCACGTTCTTGTTCAACTCCTTCAAGACCCCAGCGTGTCGCTTGGAAGCCTCGACGATGACTCCAGTACGGTTGACGAGATGATGAGCGAGCTTTTGGGTGTCGGAGGTGAGTCGAGTTTGAACTTCTTTGGCTTGACTGGAGGAGGAGGAAAAGGCCGAAGAGTCAGGATCGGTTCGAACGCGTTGAGAACGAGACGAGGAAGAGAGCTCGAACTGACGATTGAGTCTTCTTGATCCTCTTGATATACCTTTTGCTGAGCTCGTTGGCGATGACTTCGAGGGTCTGGAGAGCCGAGAAAAAGAGGAGGATCAGTATCGATCGACGTCGACGACGAGCGAGGAGGAAACGAGTCGCGAAGAGACGCACCTCCTTGACGAGCGGAGCCTTCTCCTCACCATCGTCCATCCTTCCCTGAGCAGATCGAGAGACAGATCTCTTCTGCTTCCTTGCCGAAGAGACGGGACCTGGATGAATCGAGGAAGCAACGGTCAGGTCAGCGAGCCGCATGTTTTCTTTCATCGAAGAGAACTTGGAACACGAGACTTACCAGCGACGGCTCCAGCGTTCTCCTGACCTCGGCTGGCGGACTTGACGACGAACGGAGTAGCACTTCGAGACTTGGATGCTCGGAGAGGTGCAGAAGGCAGAGCGGCATGGGACGTTCGAGGATCGAGGTTCGAGTTCTGCTTCGACGACGCGACCCCTTCGGCTGCCGCCTTCTTCCCAACGGTCGACAGTTGAGCACTTGGGAGTCGGCCGGATTCGGAAGCACCAGCGCTGGATCGAGGAAGGACTCGTTGCTCGGATGGTCCGGCTGAGGAAGGATCCATCGTCTTCGCGTCGACGGCGGCAGCTTTGGCTTTGGATTTGACCTTGGACGACGACGACTGCTGCTGTTGACCGAGAGACTGCATGTTCGGTTGAGGTCGACGCTCCTTGGGAGTCGTGGGAGGTGGTTTGGGAGTCGAATGAGCGAGAGGAGCAGCGCTGAACGACTCCACGATCGCTGAGCTGTTTCTCCTTCTCGACCTTCCTCCGCTCGTCGGCTTCGTCTCCTTGGGTTTCTCGAACTCTTCCTCGTCGCTGTCGACAACTCGGGTTCCGTTCTTCTTGGCTGGAAGAGCAGGCGATGGGATGGTAGCGACCGAAGGGGCTTTGGACGAGGTTCGAGGTCCTTTTCCTCGAGGAGACGACTTCTTTCCCTGATTCGAGACTCGTTCGGTGGCAGTTTCGGATCCGGCGGCTTCGGATCGAGGCTGAGAGAGAAGAAATCGAGGTTCGGTCAGCGACGGAAGAAGAGATTGAACAACGGACGCGTCGAGCGAGTCGAGAGTCAAACTCACCTCCTCGAGAATGTCCTCCATCCCTTCGGCGGCGAGGTTCGCCTCGAGTCGCTCCTGGACCGTATCGGGCTGCTCCCAAGGACCGAAGTCGGACTTCTTGGCTCGTTGGATGGGAGGTGGCATCGAGGTTGTCTGAGGGAAAAGGAGAAGAGAGGAGGTCAGTTGAGTCGGTCGAATCTCGACGCGTCTCAAAGGGGATCCGATCGAACGGGAGGAGCTGGGCTGACCTTCGAGGAGCGTCGAGCGGTATTGGTGGTTGAAGCTGAGGCCTTGCTCGAGACGTCGGAAGGTGACTTGGTGAGGGACTGGAGGAAAACCGTCGGAAGCAGGTTGTCAGCTCGAACGAGCGAGATGTCGATCGACGAGAGAAGGGTGAACGCTCACCTTCTGCTCTGGATCCTTCTGCGAGTGGGAATCAAGAGATAAAGAAGCAAAATATCAGCATCAACGTCCAAAGAGAGGAGATCCGAGGTTGGGAAGGTTCACCTTCGAAGCAGGAACGTTCGCATCGACCTCCTTGATCTGCAACCGCGTCCCAAAACGAACGCATCAGCTCTCCAAGAAAATCTCTCGGACCTTCAGTCTAGACATGAGCTTACCTTCGCACTCGAACCAGCGGCACCGAAATCCTTCGAACCCTTGCTCGACCCAGCTCGTCGTCCTCCTCCAGCCTGTCCCAAACGGAACGAACGAACGAACAGGTCAGCTTCACCCTCGAACTCTCGGGTTCAAAACAGAGGAGGAAGCACACTCACATCACTCATCCACTCCGACTCCCCTCGCTCAGAAATCGCATCGCGATGGACGACAGGCTTCTTCTGCGTTTCGTTTTGAAGGGTTCGAAGTCAGCTCGATGTGTCGAACGAACGAAGAGGCAGAGAGGAGAAGCGAGCTGACCTTAGGCTTTCCTCCTCCAATCTTAGCAGTCTCCTTGGTAGTCTTTGGAGCCGTGATCTGTGCCGTTCCAGGTCGAGTCGAGAGGAAAGAGGGTCAGCACGGCCCACTCGAAACGCGTCGAAGGTCGAAATAAACCCACCGTCGCGTCTCCCTCTCCTCCGCCATCGTCGTTCGCGAATCCATCGTCGTCTCCAGGGTAGGCGTATTTCTCGACGGGCTCTGGAGTAGGTTCCTGCAAAGAATCAATCCCGAGAAGCAGAGTCAGATCCAACGAAACGAGAGACGCGACGACTCGAACTCACCTTGACGATCTTCTTCTCCTTCTCCTTCCCCTTCGCCTTCTCCACAACATCCTTGACCTCCTTCCCCTTCTTCCCCTTCCCCTCCTTCAAAACAAACTCCTCCTCCTCCTCCTCGATCTCCTCCTCCTCGTCCTCCGACCCAACGTTATCAACAGCAAAGCTCTTCCTCGCAGCCACAGCGCTCTTCCTCGTCGACGATCTCGAGCTCCTTGTGCTCGTGTCGGCTTCCTGCTGCTTCTCCTGCTCCTCCTTCTTGGTCTTGGACTTGCTCTTCTTCCCATCGGCAGCAGGAGTGGTCGAGTCGTCCTTCTTGGTCGAAGCAGCAGCGCCGGCAGCTCCTCCTCGCTTGATCTTGATCTTGGACTTCTCCTTCTCCTTGGGAGGCTCCTCCTCGGAAGCAGCGACGGTCTTCTTGGACTTCTTGGACGCCGCGGTGGTGGTAGACTTCTTGGGAGGGGGTTGCTGAGCCTGATCGAGGTCCTGTTGATCGTCCTCGTCCTCGCCCTCGTCTCGCTGCTGCTCGTCAACCTTCCTCTTCCCTCCTCTCCCTCCAGCAGTCGCTCGACCCTTCGCAGCGGCGGTAGGTTTGACGATCGCCTTCGACTTGGTCTCCCTCTTCGAGGCGATCGGGTTGAGGAGTCCTGGTTCCGAGGAAGCGGTGGGAAGGTCGTCGTAAGGGTCGGGTTCGTCGTCGTTGTTGTGGGAAGGGGAGCGGGAGGTGGTCTTGCCGTCGCGTTTCGACCTCGAGGTAGGTTTCTTCTTGTTAGCTGCGTACTTGTTCTTCGGGACCGATTGCTTGGGAGGAGGAGGAGGGAAGGAAGATGGGTAGCTGCTGGCTCCTTGGCTGTTCTCGTCGAGGTCCATCAAATCCTGTTCGGGAGGAGGTCGTTCGTCCTTCTTGGTCTTCTTCTTGGGCGTAGGAGCATCGACGACGGTATCCTCTCCGGCGGCGTTCTCGTCCTCGTCTCCCTCGTCCAACTCGACTCGTTTCCTCTTCGGCGCTCCAGCTCCAGTTCCGGTCGTCTTCGTCTTCGAAGCAGCGACTCCGACGGCCTTCTTGCTTCCAGGCGTGTTGACCTCCGAAAGTTCGCTGTCCGAGTCTCCGAAGAGGTCCTTCGAGAGGGGCTCCGAGGCTCCAGCGAGAGCAGCGATGCGTTTCGAGGACGGGGCCTTGATGGATTTCGACTGAGTCGGTTTGGGTTCGAGGGGAGAGAAGGGAACTTCGGCGTCCTTGGACTTGGTCTTGTCGGATCCGTCTCGAGATTCAGGAGACTGACTGGGAGCGGCGACTGAGACGCATCGAAAGAGAGAGGGATCAGCGAGAGGAAGGGAAAAGCGAGACGCGTCGAGCGGGGAGGGACGGTTTCACTCACGTCCTTTCATCACCTCGATCCTCTCCTTCTGAGACCTCACAGCACTCTGAGACGACTCTCCCACCTGATCCTCCTCAACTGTACTCCCTGGAACCACCGAGACTGGTCTCTGAGAGTACCTGTCGACGGGAGGGACCGACTCTCGCTCCCTCTTGACCATCTCTGGCGAACGCAACGTGATTCCTGTTGCTTCCATGGTCGAGGCTCGATGGAACGATCGCAGATCTTCGGCGGGAGGTTTGACGGGAGTTTTCTGGAGAGGAGACGCAACGGGGAGAGCTCAGGTTCGAGAACTAAGGGTCGAGGTGAAGGGTCGAGGAGACTCACGAAGGCACGACTCGCACAGACTCGCTGGACGGTCGACTGAGGACACTTGAGCTTGTACTTGAAGGTCTCTCCGCTTTCATCGGTGATGATGAGAGTCGTCGTTTGGTCTGAGAAACAAACGAAGCACAGACGAAGTCGTTAGCTCTCGAGCCGCCCAGATCGAGACGAACGGGCGAAGGGAAAGTGAACTCACCATCTCCGTCTCCCTGAGCCTCGAACCTCGTCATCAAGATAGCATCGAAGGGAATGGAAACCGTCTGCGAGATCAAAGAGAGGTCGACTCAGGTCAGCTAGAGCGAAAGGGAGGACGAGACACACCCACCTTCTCCGCATCGTCTTCCGAATAGCTGAACACCACCGATGTCGAATCCAGGTAGACGAACTTGAGCGTCTTCTTGATGAGACTTCGATCGTCCTTGCTGGCGAGGAGCTGAGCGGTTCCGTTCGAGGATCGAGTAGCCGAGAGGAGAGGGACGAGTTGAAGTCTGTCGACGTCGAACTTCGCGAGGACTTTGAGGATCTTGGGTCGAGTCTGACGACGATGAGGAGAGAAGGGAGGGGTCAGCCTGGGCGAGTTGAAGATGGGAAGGGAAGAAGAGAGCAGGCGACGAACCTGGATGAACTCCGACTTGCTCGTCGAAGTCAAGAGCGTTTCGAGAGCTTGTCTGACGTCGACGACCTCGAGCGATCTGAAGATGGTCTCAGCGTAGGACTTTCTCTCCTCGACTCCTTTGGGAAGGCAGTGAGCGACGATGTCGAGAGTGAGAAGATGGCTCGCTTGATGGACGGCTGAGGAATGGAAGAAAGACGAGTGAATGCGCGTCAGTCGAGCTCGACGAGGACGCGACTTGAGAGAAGGAACGAACGCTTGGCGAGAAGAAGATCTCCCAGCTTCCTCCTGCGGCGAGAGGAAAGAGCAAAACATAATCAACACGTGAAAGAGTGGAGACAAGAAGGGAGGGAAGAGCGAACGGTCCCATGACGCCTTGACCAGCGTCGAGGAAGAGAGGTCGGTTGGACTTCGTCTCGGCGAGGGTGCTTTCGAAGATCTCGAGGACCTGCAGTGGGAAGGAAGAGAGGTCAGAAAAATCGCCCTTCCGAGTTCGAAATGAGAGGACGTTTGTCTACTCACAGCTTTCTTGAGCGAGTCTCCGAGTCGCTTCGAGGAGGTGTTGGAGAGAAGCATTCCGATGGAAGGGTAGACGGACAGGCCGACGTAAGATTTGGCTGCAGAGGAGACCGAAATGAGCTGCCTATCTCGAAAGGGATCGGAGGCAAGTAGAGCCAACCTTTCTTGTCCTCCGCCCACTCGCACCAGTCCTTCGAGAACGAAGACGCCTTGCGAGTCAGCTTCGTTCGCGTTCCCTCCTATTCCCTAGAGCGACGACGCACAAGATGAACTCACAGCGATCGAACCAATGATATCAGCCAACGCATCCTCCCAACCATTCTTCAGCTTGACCTCTGTAGGAGAGAGATCCGAGATGGGACGAGAGACGTATTTCCCGAGTCGATTCGTGGAGACGGTTCGGATGAAGGCTGCTGTGACGGCGAGAGCGGCGGTGGGGAAGAGGTTGTAGATGGGTTCGGCTTTCTCCTGATGAAAGAAAACGAAGGGTGGAGTGAGTATGGGAAGGTGGGGAGGAACAGAGGGAGGAAGGTGGGTTGAGAGGGAAGAAGAGAGGACGTGAGGACGGACCTTTCCGAACAGGTGTTTGATGGTCTTGAAGTTGGGTGAGGAGAGCGAGGCGGTCTGGGAACGAGAGAGGAGGTCATCAGTATGCCTCTTGGGAGAAGAAGGGACGAGGAGTGCTTCGGAGAGGGTCAAGGGAAGGGAGGGAAGGGAAGAAGTCGAATGAAGTGGTGAGCTCGACTCGACGTTCGACGAAGCTCATCCCTCTCTTCTTCGCTCGTCTCACCTCCTCCCCAAGATCCCGGGATCCATCCTCACTTTTTCGAAGGGATGTATACATCCTCCCTTCCAGCCCTAGAAAGGAGAAACGAGCGAGAAGGAAGCAGCAACCTGCTCTCGAGCCTCCTTGCTTCCCTCGCTCCACCCTCCCACCATCTCCTCGCCCATCCCCTCACCACTCCCCTTTCCCCTCCACCAATACACACATTCCCCTTCCTACACTCCCTGCCCTCGTTTCACCCTCCAAACACCCTCCCAAAGAGACCTTTTCCACTCACCAAACTCTCCACCTCCTTACACCACGCCCTCACTCCTCCCTCCTCTCCCTTCGCTGAGCTCTCCGCGAGCTGGAGGAGCTCCTTGATCGCTTCCGGCTGACTTAGGATCGGGGTAGGGAGGGGGAGGGAGCTCATCCCGATGAGGAACGATACGAGTGGGGCTATGAGCAGAGGGGAGGGGGATGGAGGTGGTGGAGGTAAGGAGATGGTCGTCGTTCGAGGTCAACTTCGGGAGAGGGGAGGGCGAGGGAGGAGGTGAGCGAGCCAGGAGAGGCGGAGAAAGAAAGATGAAAGCTTTTGATTTCGAGAAGGGCGTAGGTGAGCAAAACAAGAGCATGCATCCTACCTAACCTCTCGCTCTATACCATTGAGAGTCGTTGCAAAGTCATTAATCCACCCTCCCTCTCCCTCCTACGCCTCCCACCCTCCTCCTCTCTCACCCTTCCCCCTGCCTCCTCACCAACCCTACTCCTTCTTCCTAACGACCCAACCCATCAACCCCTTCCCCCCCTTCCCCAACTCCTCCGCCTTCTCCCTCTCTTTCACCAACTTCTCCCTCTTGTCCTTCTCCCTCTTCAACCTCGCCTTCTCTCGATCCTTCTCCTTCTTGGGGTCCGCTTTGGAGAGGTCGGGAGGGGGAGCGTCCCAGCGCGAGATGGTGGGTTTGGCGGCGAGTCTGAAGGGCGGGGCGGGGTTGGCGGGGCGGGGAGAGGAAGGGGGTGGGTGAGGGGAGGATGGGAGAGAGGAGAAGAAAGAAGAGGTGGAAGGAGGGATGGTGAGCTCGACCTCTTCCTTCCTTCGTTCGACTTCGTTTGTTTTGATTCCTCGCTTCGTCAAAACAACAACAACAGCAAAGAGACAAGACTCACCTATCCTCCTCCATCTGCTTCTTCCTAATCGCCTTCTCATGCTTGTTCAACGTAGTCCCTTTGCCCAGCTGGACTTCTTCTCTCGTAGGAGCACGGGGAGGCGGAGGCGGTTGGCGAGACGACGAAGCGAGGGGAGTTGAAGAGGGCTGAGATTGGGAAGGGCGTGGTTTCTTGGCTTGACTGCTGCTGGCGTTGTTCTCGTCGTTGCTAAGGGATCGTTTCGTACTAGAAGAAGAGGACATGGTGGTTTGCGTCCCTACTTCCCCTCTCGAAATCAGTCTCGACGAAGCTCGCCCTCCCTCTCCGCAGGGACCTCCCTGATCGTCGCACCCACCGACCCCTTCTCGTGTCACCTCCCAAACCACGACTCCCTTTCCATTCCTTCTTTTCGTTTGAACGATGGCCTCTCACGCTCAAGTAGCAGCTGCGATCAACGCTATCACGAAGAAGGATGCCATCGTACGTCCTCCCTAAACTCGTCTCGGTGGAGGGAAGAGAGAGGAGGAGAGAGAGTGAGCTCGAACCTCGTCGATGCGATTCGCAGAGCTCACTCGTTTTTCTTCGCTTTGGTTCTGGGTTTGGCCAGCCCACGATAGATTTCACTCAGCATGAACTGGATAACGGGGATGTTGTGAGTACTCTCTCGCTGCTTCGTTGTTTGCCTTGAGGGAGATGAGCAGGGAGGGAGGGCGGGGGAGGAGGAGCGAGGGTGGAAGCTGACCCTCCCTTCTTTTGCTTTTCGTTTGTTCTTTTACAAAGGTTGATACCACTCAGAGGTGAGTCTTTTATACTACTATAGGCTCTGAGGAGGAAGGAGAAGCGTCTGGGCTTCAAGATGGTACGACTTTCGTAGTCGAGGAGGGAGGAGAGGTCGAAGCGTGTCATCGTCTCCCTCCTCCTCCTTCCTCTGCTCGTTTCATAGGGCCGAGAAGGTCGTGCGACTCCTTGGAGGGGCTCTTCTATAGCCCTTCGAGGGAAGAGTATGCTGGCTGAGGGTGAGAAGCTGGCAGGAGGGGAGGATAGAACGCTCTCTCCTTCGAAGCTGTCCGAGCTCACTCTTCTCGCTCACCGAGGAGCCGGCGGACGACCTCTCGAGAGCCAGCGAACGTCCTTCTAGATCACTTTCCAAGCTTCCTACATCCTCCAGCACCCTCTCCCCACCTTCTATATATTCTCCGACCCACCCTCTTCTCATCCCCGAATCTTTTTCGAGCTCCATTCGCTGACCTATCGCACCTCTCCCCTTCTCTCCCCACTCCTCCTCCTCCTCCCTTTCAAGATTCGTCAAAGATGTTCGTCGCCTCCTCTTCCTCTCATCTCCCTCTCCCGCCCTCTCCCAACCCTAACCTCTTCTTTCGTTCCTTCGTTCACAGGTCCAAGCCCCAGCGATGGCCGTCCCCACCGACGAGCAGTTCTACGACCCTACCGACTCGACTCGCCCGAACATCGCGTTCCTCAAGAATCATCTGTATCGAGAAGGGAGGTTGACAGAGGAGCAGGCGTTGTTTATTCTGCAGAGGTGAGTTGGGTCGGCGCTGGGAAGGGTAGAGGGAAGAGGGGAAGAGAGATGCTGATGGGAGTTGGGACGACGCGTTTTGGTTTGGGCTCGAAGGGGAGCGGAGGTGCTGAGAAAGGAACCGAATCTGTTGGAGGTTGAGTCGCCTGTGACTGGTGAGCTTCATCTATCTACTGAACTGTGACGAGGTGCTTAGAGACAGAGAGCTGACTCGATTGGTTTGGGCGAGAGCAGTGTGCGGAGATATCCACGGTCAATACGTTCGTCCCTCCTGCCTCGCTTCCTTCCTTCCTTGAGGTCTCGAGCTCACCCTCACCTTCGTTTCTTTGGCTACAGTTTGACCTGATGAAGCTCTTTGAGATCGGAGGCAACCCTGCCGATACGCGATACCTCTGTTCGTTCGACCCTCCTCCTCGCCCTCGTTCGTCTTTCGCGTCTGACCTTTTCGCCTTCCCTCCTCGTTTCGAACAGTCCTTGGAGACTACGTCGGTTCGTCCCGCCTTTACCTCTCTACCTTGTTAGGAATACCGAAACTGATGTCCCACCGTTCCGCTCCACAGATCGAGGCTACTTCTCCATCGAGGTTCGTTGTCTCATCTCTCCCTTCGACTCGAAGCACCTCGACCAAGCTCACCTTTCCTTCACTTCACTTCCTCCCTCTACAGTGTGTTCTGTACCTCTGGTCCCTCAAAATCCACTACCCCGATACCATCTTCCTTCTTCGAGGAAACCACGAGTGCCGTCATCTCACGGACTACTTCACGTTCAAGCTCGAGTGTTCGTCCGATCCTTCCTCCCTATCTTCCCTTCAAACCTTCCCTCCCTTCCCTCCTTTCGTCCACTTGCTTCCCCGCCCGATCGCTGTCTCCGCTGACCTCTCGAATCCTCTCCCCGTGAAACAGGCAAGCACAAGTACAGCGAAGCCGTCTACGAGGCCTGCATGGAGGCGTTCTGCTGTCTTCCTCTCGCGGCGGTGATGAACAAGCAGTTCCTTTGTGTGCATGGAGGTCTTTCTCCAGAGATGGTGACGTTGGAGGATATTCGAGGGGTGAGTACTTGCTTCGAATGAAGGAGACAGAGCTGAAGTTGACTCGACGCGTCCTTTCCTTCCTTCGCCGCTCAGATCGATCGTTTCCGAGAGTTCGTCCTTCCTCGCTGCTCGTCCTCTCCTTGTTCTCCTCGCACCGGCTCACACTTCTCCTTTCTTTCGACCCTCACAGGCCTCCCACCTCCGGAATCTTCTGCGACATGCTCTGGTCCGATCCTCTGGAGGACTTCGACTCCGAGAAGTCCACGCGAGCTTCGGACACCGGATTCACTCACAACGCCGTTCGAGGGTGCTCTTACTTCTACTCGTACGTCTCCCGCCGCCTTTGGCTTCTGTACTAGTGGAGAGGCGACTTGTGCTGATCGCTTGGTGGGTCGTGTCGACAGGTACAAGGCCGTCTGTGACTTCCTGGATCGGAACAACCTCCTTAGTGTGATTCGAGCTCATGAGGCTCAGGATCAGGTTAGTCTCGCTTTTCCCTCTTTCCCCGTCAACCTCTCGAGCTGCTTGTCCTGACTCTCTCGTCGTTCCGTTCGTTCTCGCTCCCAGGGTGTGAGTTTCGATCTTCTCGACCTTCCCCTCCCGTTTCGAGCTTCGCCTGACTTCCGGCTTCCCTTTCCTTCTTGTTGCAGTACCGGATGTACAAGAAGAC
The DNA here is from genome assembly GCA_024345305.1 of Mrakia gelida. Lineage (NCBI taxonomy): Eukaryota > Fungi > Basidiomycota > Tremellomycetes > Cystofilobasidiales > Mrakiaceae > Mrakia > Mrakia gelida. Next base: position 695,210 of record BRON01000017.1, read on the forward strand.
TCGTTTCGGATTCCCAGCTGTTCTCACTATCTTCAGTGCACCCAACTACGTGAGTCAGATCTCGATTTCCTCGTCCTATCGTCGCTCGAACTGAACTGACTGCCTCCCTTCGACGCGTTTCTTCTTTCAATCAGCGTGAGTTGATATACCCTTCAAGAACCCCACTTCTCGAGAGCTGAGCTGACTCTTGTTCAATTCTGCTCTTCAGTCGACGTCTACGGAAACAAGGCGTGAGTCCATCGTCACCCTTCGAAACGAAGACGCCGCGTCGAAACTGACGAACCCATCGCTTCCTTCTCCAGTGCCGTCCTCAAGCACGAAGCCAACGTCCTCAACATCCGACAGTTCAACTCCACCCCTCATCCCTACTGGCTCCCCAACTTCATGGATGTCTTTACTTGGAGTCTTCCGTTCGTCGGAGAGAAGAGTTCGTTTCGCCTCCCCTCTCGTTTCTTCCTCTCCCTCTCTCGTCCTCGTCTTATCCGAACTGACTTCGACCTCGTTACTCTCCAGTCACCGACATGCTCATCTCGATCCTCAACACCTGCACTCGCGAAGAGCTCGAGGAGGAGGACTCGGACGATGACGCTGCTCTCGCTTCCCTCGCCGACACCCCCATCGAGGCTGTCACGCCCGTGGACGACCTCGCTGAGAAGAGGAGGCAGGTCAAGAACAAGATCCTAGCGATCGGAAGGATGTCGAGAGTGTTTTCTTTGATGAGGTACGTTCCGTTTCCCTTCTCTCTTGGTTCGAAGCGTCGAGGACGTACAGAACTGACGCGACTTTGGCTTTGGATCACAGGGAGGACGCCGAGAAGTCTTCGGAACTCAAGACTCTGGCTCTGGTGACAGACGAGAACGACGGTCATCTTCGAGATGGAGCGGTCGATGTGAAGGAGTCGATTCACGGCTTCGGAGACGCGTACGTCCCGTCTTTGTCTTCCCTCTTCCGGTCTCTCGACGAGCAACTCAAACTGACCCTTCCCTCTTCTCTCTCCTACAGTCGAAAGAGTGATATCGAGAACGAGCGACTTCCTCCTGATCTCATCGACGTGAGTTCTCTCTTCTTGGCCTCCTCCTTGTCTCTTCGAAACTGACCCACTGCCCTCTCTTCCCTCAACAGGCCGACGACCTCTCCCCCGCCAGCCCAGCAAGCGACTCTGCTCCTGCCTCGCCAGCGTCCTCTCCTGGTGTATCGTCCCCTCCTGGAATGTCCTGGACTCGTGAGTCTCTCTCTCTCGCTCTCCCTCCGTCACGCTCGACTCGACCCTCGAACTCACTCGTCTCTTCTGCATCCGTCCCTCCTCGCAGCCGGACACGGTCGACGAGCCTCCCTCGGAACCACCGCCACCTCGCCATCCACCCGACGAAGATCCCTCGAGATGACCATGCAGAAAATCACCGAAGCTCTCGATGGATCCTCGGACGATTCAGCCCAGCTCGAGGAGATCGCGGAGAAGCTCAGCTCGCCTTCGAGGAGCAAGGTTCGTCGAGCCGCTTCTTAGTCCCCCCCTTCTGTACTCGCCACTGAATCGCTCTCCTCTCGACTCATCCAGCCTCTCAACGGACTCGCCTAAAACCTCAACCCAACCCATCTCGCAAAACACATCTCCTTCCCAGCTACTCGAACTTCACGACCGACCCAACCCGCCCTCGAAACGAATCGATCTTGCCCCCCCGTTTGATATCTTTGCTTTTTTTGTTACCTACGCACACGCACACATCTCCGCCCCTTTTACATACCTTTTTGTTTTCGTCTTGGTCTCGCACTTTGCTTTTTCTCGTTCTCGTTCCCGGCCCTTCGTCGATCTTGCTTTCGTCACGTACCTAGTCTTCCTTCTTCTTGCTTTGACTCCTTCGCTTCCTCCTGCTTTTTGACTGTCTTGGTTAACGATCTTCTTAGTCTCTTTGATGACCTTCTCTTCTCGATTCGAGAGCCAGGGAAGGGGAAGGACGACGCGTCGAGCCAGAGCTTCTCGGTTTGAGTCTTCCTTTCACGATCGAGGATGGTTGGGACGCAATCGCGAGGGGTGTGGGGGGGTCGTTCTTGTATATCAGTCGGTACGGAGGGTATGTTATAGACTACGGGAGATTGAGAGAGAGGGGGGGGGAGTACGAAGTGAAGACGAAAACGAGACGCGTCAAAATGGAACGAGAGAGAGGGAGAGAGAGAAAGAGAAGAGAGAGGCGAGCGAGCGGTCGTGAGTTGAGCGTGTATAGAGAAGAGTTGTAGATGAAAATGTGGGAGCCATGCTAGCAAGAGAGCAGGGGCAAGATATATAAAGAGGGAACGGGACGGGGAAAGAAACGACGCGACGATCGATCAAGGAAGAAACAGGACGGGTAGCGGATCTCGGGGATCGATAGTCTTCCACAGCTCGTCGCGCTCAGAGGATGAACCTGTAGAAGGGAGAATCGATGGGATCAGACGAGGTTTCCATGGGATCGAGGAGAGACAGACGCACCCAGTTCGATTGAACTTGTGAGTCTCGCTTCGACTGCTTCATCCACCTCGGGCATCGATTCGAGGAAAGTCAGGATCTCGTCGATATTCGGTCGTTTTGAGAGATCCCTTTGGAGGCAGCGACGTATCAGAGGATGGATAGAGGGGTACAGGGAGGTGGACCTGAAAGAAATCGTCGGCCCGTCCGCTGAAGAAACGAGAAGGTTTGAGAGCAAGATCAGCAGGATCATTTCTTGAGGCGGTGGCAGAAGGACTTACTGATCAGCTTTGGAATCATCTTGGAGTCCCAACCTCGATCGGTTCCGCAACACGAGCAAGCAGGATAGTATCCGGACAGGACGCGGATTTCCTTCTGCTCATGGAGGAGAAACCTGTAGGTGATCATCCCGAAGGAGAAGACGTTACCCTGAGAGGTAGAATCGCCGACGAATCCATACTGAATGGCAGCAGCCATCGTTTCAGGGCTGATAAAGAAGCAAGAAGCGAGAGGAAAGAGATCAGTATTGTTTCGTCGAATCGATCAGATCAGGTTCAAAACTTACCTCATCCACTCCTCAGCTCTCGCCGACTTCGTGGATCGGAAGAAGGGTGTTGGGATCAGCCATAAAGGCCCGAAAGGACTCATCATGGACGTGAACTGGTGCGAGAGAGGATCAGAATCGTCAGCTCGACGCGCGTCGAAGCGAGACGGGGTTTCTAGGACTCACCGAAACCTGACGAGGAACGACTCCGTTTTGGTGAAGATACTGCAGACCTCGGGCTAGACCGCGGATCGTTGCTAAGTCCCAGACGCCAGCACCGTAGAAGACGGGCGACTCGTAGATCACGGCTTGCCGAAAGGGAGGGAAGGAAAACGAGCCGACGAAAGCTGGCAGAAAAAGGGAAAAGAGAGGGTCAACGCCTGTTTGTGGTAGAAGAGAGGTCTCGCTGATACAAACGAGCGACGTTGGGATGGTTGAAGGACTGCATGACGTCCACCAAGGCGGAGAAGAGCTGGAGACGCGAAGTAGGACGAAGAGTCAGAGCGAAGCAAAGCTGAGGACGGGAAGGTGCATACGCACAGATTTGTCCAATGTGGTCTTGAGGCTGTATACGGAGACGTTGTATGAGACGGTGGGAGTGCTCGATCTATGTTCCAGACCTCCGTAGAAGAGGTCAAAATGCTCAGCCTCTTCGTACCTGAAACGAAAGAAGGAGATCGAGTCAGCTGCGTCCCAGCGTTCGAAGACTAGGCGGACTCACTGCGAGAAGGAGTTTAGAGATAGACCGTCGAGATCCGAGAGATCCAAGGGGTTCTGCTCGTTCAGAGAAGGGAAACTTGGTGAGATCAGCAAGACCCACTCGGCGTCGCGTCGCGTTGCTCACCCATTTCGTATGTGGTTTGATCGCAGTTTCGGGGATGTGGCAGGCGTCAATCTGTAGAAGGAAGAAAGACGGAAGGTAAATCATCCTTGAGCGCGATGACAAGAACAGACTAGTCAAGACGAGGTCGACGCGAACCCAAGATTGAAGTTGCACGGCGAAAAGAGAGTTCGAGGCGACGGAGATATCTGTGAACGAAGAAGAGCTCCATCAGTTCACTGCGGATTTCCGAAGCTTCGATTTCCAAAGATCGATGCTCACAAGGGACCTCCGAGGCGCGAAGAGCCAAAGGAGCGACGAGCTTTCTCGCCATAGCGAGGGCGAAGATGATGTACCCATTCGCAGGCCGCATGTTGTCGTAGGGAAGCTCCTTGAAAGGTGTTATGCTCTTTGCTCCTGACCAGCGATTGAGGACGATTCGACCTAGGGAATCGAGGGAAGTGTCAGTTTGGTCGGACGCGTCTGCCGTTCGTCGCGCCGAATCGATCCGTTGAGAGTGAAAATCAACCACAACGCTCACCTTCACGATTGACGGTGAAGATAGACAGCTGTAGATACGAGAATGCAGAGAACGCAACATCGTCAGATCGAGGTCAAGAAGTAGTTCGAACGAGCGCGACGAGACTCACGTCCGACAGATCCCATTTGGAGATGCCATGGCCTGCGAGGTACTGAAGGGCTCTCCGGATATCATGCTCCTGTGTAGGAAGCACGAGAGCTGATCAGACATTTGTCGAGCTCGAGGGGAACGGGGCACACAACGGACCATTTTCCAAAGAAAGGTGAACGAGTTCGGGGACGACTCGAGGTGAGCGAGTAGGGGAACACTGAATGGCTCGATGATGTATTTGAACATCGCGGACGGAGAGCTCGCTCCGTAGAGAGCTGTCAAGCGAGTCATCAGAACTTGGGACGATGTGAAGGTCGAGCGAGAGGAGAAGACTCACGCGTGACGGAAGGGTGTTGTATCAGCTTTCGCACCTCGACTTCGCCGTTGAAACGCTGAAAAGGACGAGAAAAATGTGATTAGCGAGAGGGTATGACTGAATGTACACGCTATGCTCACAACTGCAGCGTCTCGACCCATGATCCGTTTCGCAAGAACAGGTTCATTTCCGACAGACGTCCATCGAGCGGTACATGTTTCAGTCTCGTCCGTGGTCCTGGCACAGGTGACGACGTCAGCGAAAGAGCATCATAGGGAGGCGGGGACTACTCACGATATGTTCTCGTCCAAAGCGACGTCCATCCCTCCCAAGATCCACTGCAAGGATGAGGGAGGCGGTCAGCGTCGAGTCGCGTCGTTTTCGCGCTCGGTCCAGAGCAAATCACGCGCGAGACTCACATCGTCAACCTTCTCTAGCTCACTCGAGTCCTCCGATCTCCTGTAACAAGCTCTGAGTCCTCTAAGAAGGAACTCCTCTCGACGAGGATCCGGCGAAGCTGATGAGCGCGTCTCGACGAGAGCAGCCTGAATCGAGGACGCGTCCGAAGCTGTGAAAAGGATCGGATTGGGGTCAGTTGAACATTCATCGTCGAAGATGCGAAGATAAGGCAGGAAGAGTCTGCTCACGCTTCACATCCTCCAAGATCGAGTCCAAAGTCGACTTCGCTTTGGGTTTCATCACGTCGTCGATCGTCGCCGTCGTCAAAACTGAGTCCGTCTGCTGGAGGAGAAGGGAAACTGCTCCATCTCGAGGCTGATCCGAGGTAGACAGTTTTCGTCGAACGAAGCTCTGGAAGCCGCTGGTGTTGATGCTGGCCTGAACGAGGAAGTCGAGCTGGAATCCGATCGAGATCTTGAACGTCAAGTCTTGAAGCTGACCAGCGTCTTTCGAGGCGTTGACGACTGAGGTGGCGGAACAAGGACAAGCTCGATCAGATTCTCGGTCTTCGGGACGAGAGGGAGAGAGAGAAGCGAAAAGAGCTGGCACGCACGAAGAGAAAAGAAGCGTCGCTCCTGAATCGTCTGAACCGTCGAGAGGACCTCCTCCAGCCGTCTGCAGGGAAAGAGAGGCCGGCACAAAATGTCAGCTTCTGAGGACAGATTTGTACACGAACAAAGAAGTGCTCACCTCCGGAACCTCTCCGCGTTCTTGTACAGCAGCTCTTTCTCCAACCCCTCGACCTCAGCCGTCGCGACGAGATCCATCAGGTCCGCCGTTGTCTCTGCAGCCTCGATGGCGAGTTGGTACGACGAAGCTTTGTTGACTGCTGCGTTCTAGATAAATCACGCTGGTCAGTCCTCTGCTCAAACTAAAGACGAAGAAGAGAGAGCGACGAACCGTCGCGAACTCCAGAAGACCCTCGACGATCTGACCCGCTCCGAGAGCCGCTACCAAGCCTACTGGACCTCCAAGAGCAGTGGCAGAGACTCCAGCAGCACCAAAGGCTGCACGAAGAGCTAGTGTCGCAGCGGTCAGGACCTTGACAGCCTTCTCCGCTGATCGTTGAAGCCTGTCCTTCTCCGTTCTGGCGTCTTCGAGTTCGAGGGGCGGATTTGGGGAGGAAGGAGCTCGTGCGGCGATGGGTTGAGGAGACGAGCTGACGCTTTTAGGTGGGGTGGGTTGGCGCCTGGAGAAAACGATGCCTCGATATGAGGAGGGACGCGAAGGGGCGGTGGTGGGAGGAGGAGCCATCCTGGAGGGTGAGCGGATGGTGGTTGGTGAGGAGGAGGAAGAAGGCCAGAAGGAAGGAACGCTTGGATGTCGTTATGTAATTGACAAGTTTGAAAGAGCTATTCCGGTGGGTTTGAGGGAAGTAGTCCGCTCTCGAGTCGTCGCGTCGAAGCTCGTTCTCTTTGGGCGACCTCCGACCAAGATTCTAGCGAGGAGGCGAAGCCGAAGATCTGAAGGCTGGATGACAACGAAAAATAGAAGAAGTTGATTCAAGAGACGGGAGCCGTCAACGGTATCATCCTGTCTCGGTATGAGTTGGGACAGGGGAGGGAAAGTTGACCTCTTGAAACGCGGAGGGCGGAGCAGGTCGAGGTGGTGCTGAGGGAGGACGGCTGACGTTGATCTTGAAAGAAGGACGTCGAATTATCGAAGGCGGCGTGTTCGGTAAATGCCTGGGAGGTGAAGAGAGGTGGTGAAGAATCTGGGGGCAGAGATGGCGAGTGAAGGAAGGGAGGGAGCGAGCGAGGTCGGCGCTCGAGCGTGAGCTTCGAGCAGCTGTTTTCCGACGAAGCGAAAGAGCTAGATCAGTAACAAAGACATAGATGATAAGAGGACGGCCCCTTGAGGAGCCTCAAGCTCAGAAGTGGGAGGCTTGGGGTGCGAGAGGAGCGGAGAAAGGGAAGGGAAGGGGAGGGAGGGAGGGAAGGAAACGTGAGCTCACCAGAAAGACCTCCAGCTTGAGCCTCGTCGTCACGTCTTGTTCATTCCGAGGATATCAGCTGCAAGAGTCGAGTCTCCGGTGGGAGAGAAGCGTCCTTTTCAGGTTGAAAGAGGTTGAGCGTCGTCGTGGTGAGAGGAGAGACGTCAAGCTCGTCAAGTTTCGGCGACGACCTCGACTTTAGAAGCGAGCTCGCTATGTAGTCCCTCTCTCCCTCACCTTCGCCGCTCCTCTTTCTTCCTTTTTCTCGAGCAGATACTCTTGGAGCTAGCTCTCGAGGGAGATCATTAAGCTGGAGGAACTTCTTGCTCGATATCCTCCGCCTGCCCACTCTCGCTGGGCGAAAGTCCAAGGACGGCGTCGAGCTCGCTTCTCTCCCCTCCCTCCCTTCCCTCAGCTTTCATCCTCTTTCCTGTGGACACGGCACCTCGGAGATGGATCAGATCACACATCAAGAGTATAAATATACTCTCCCAGTCTCTGACGTCTTCTGAAACAGCGAGAAGGAACGGCTGCCTGCGTTGCTTTCGATGGAGAAAGGTGAGCTCCAGCCATGAGTCCCTTCACTTCCCTCCTCTCCCTCCCTCCCCATTATATACCCTCGTCTTAATCGGATACTCTTTCTGACCAGCCCATCCCGATTCGAACCCTTCAGGATCGCCTCTGCTCGAAGATCTCGCTGATCAAGCTCATCGTTCGGTCGATATCGACATCAACGAAGGAGGGAGGAAGGCAGAGATTGTGAGCTCGACGAAGGGTCGCAGAAGCTAAACGAGAGCTCCTTATGTGGGTCTTCTTTATATCTCGGGAGCTTGTGAGTCGTCAGATGGTGTGCGGGAGTGCTCGAGACTCACGTTGATCCGGAGGAAATGGTATAGAAGGACGGGAGAGGCCCTTCTCTCCCCTCCTCCCTCCCTCCCTCTGGCGGCCATGGACGAGTCGACGAACGAGCGAAAAAGCTGACGGTGGATCTGAGAGCTCCTTCTTGACTGTCTGAGGGACTAGGACGCAGTCTAATAAGTCAGATGCTCTTCCTCGTTCAACCCTTTCTTCGAACAGCTACCACGGCTTCGTTCGCTCCCCTCGCTCGACTCCCGTTCGTCCTCCTCCCTCCCCTCTTCACCACGTCCTCTTCTTCCGCTTGCTCTCGTCCTCCACTTCCAACGCTAACTCCACTGTATGTCTTCTCTTCTCTCCAGAGCAATTCAACAAAGACCCAATTCCTCCTCTTCTCTTCGCCCCAGTTCTGATCCCAAATTTCAACTCCTCACTTTCTCGTCCTCGACGCGTCGTGATCTTCCCCCAACTGATCGCTTTCCCTCCTTTCTGTATGAGTATAGGGAGCAGAACTCGCCTCGCGGAGATCCCTCACTCGCCTGCTGCGCGTTGACCTCTCCAGTCGGAAAACTCGCCACGCGAAAAACTCAGAGCTGCTCGAAATCGAATAAGAAATCGACCCTCCCGCTTTCGTTCTGACCTCCAACCACATCTTGCCTCCCTTCCTTTGTAAGTCACCTCCTTTCTCTCCCTCCTTTCTTCCCTTCGACCCTTCACTATACTAACACACACCCTTTCCTCAATTTTATTCACCAGTCCGTCTTCCGCTTTCCTCTTCCCATGGTTCGTTTCTCTCGTTCTCGTCGCCTCCTCGTCTCGTCTCGTCTCGTCGTCTCCCTCTTTGCGTTTTCCAGTTCCCCTCGAGGCTGGACTGGCATAGCGAAGCTAGATGTGACCGATGTGCTTTCCCCTCCTCTACCCGGATGGGTTCGATTCGGGCGCTGGTCGTGAGCTGGTGTTTGTTTACAAGTGTTCGGTGAATCGGTCGTGTCTTTCCCTTTTTTCTCATCTCGCGTCGCGTTCCACTTCCTACCTTCACTCCTCCCCCAAATCGACCCTCTGTTCTCCTCGCTATCGACGCGTGATTGTTGGCTAGGGAAACCGATGTGCTTTCGTTCTCTCTGCAAAGAGAGGAGGATCGATTCGGGTGCCAATGGCGCTCAGAGGGAGGGAAGGTTGGTATTTAGTGCGACGCGACTTGCTTACGAACTCGACGTGGCTAGGTAGCTCTCTCTTTGGGTTCTTTCGTCTCAACTAGCTGAGAGGGAGGAGTCGAGAGAGAGCTCGTCGTCTTTTACTACTGTTGCGTACTCGATTCATGACCGCAAGTTCTTGCCTTTGACCTCGATGGAAGAGAGAAAGTCACAGCTGCTCCATCAGTACATAGAGAGAAAGCATACTCAAAGTCTATGCCGAGTCAGGTATAATGTAAAGTAGACTAAGATCGCAACAGTCGAACCGGACTGATCCTCAAGATCGAAACCCTCATCGTCGCGTCGAGCGACTGAACCCATCTCCTCTCCCTCCCTTCCTCCGCTCCTCCGACCCGACTAAATCGGCTGCTGCGTCTTCTGGAAGAACAGCAGGTACGCCTTCGCCTTCAACACCTCCTCCACCGGCACCTGCTGCACGAGGGTATCGCTGCAGTACCACCAAACTCTCGGATCGACCTCCTTCTCCGGGTGCTTCTTCCCGTGACGGAAGTGTTGGTGGTGATGGCTCGAGGAGGACGAAGAGTGGTGGAGAGGGAGGGACTCCTGGGAGGGTGCGTTGGAGAGAGGGAGAGGGACAGTGGAAGGGGAGGCGGGAGGGTTGGGAGAGGTGGAGGGAGAGTGGTGAGGTGGTGGGTCGTCGGGAGAGGAGAGGACGTAGGAGACTGCAGAAACGAGAGGACGAGGAGGGTCAGTTACAAGTATACTAGAACGAGGAGAGAGGCGATGGAGGGACGAACCGTAGTGACCTTGACCCATCGTTCCGAGGTGAACGACGATGGCGGAAAGGTGATAAGGAACGGCGTCAACGACCTCCTTTCCAGCTCGCTTCTTCGCCGACGAGTTGGCGACGGTGAGAGGAGCTCCGATTCGAGCTGGAGCGAGGAAGGGAGCGACATCGATGACGAGAGGGAAAGAGATGAAGGTGTCGATCTTCTTGAAGTCTGGAGAAAGAACAAAACACGAGGTCAGTTAAGGTCTTCGATGTGTCGAGCTCGAGAGAAGAAGCGGAGAACTCACTTCCTGCGAATCCTCCAAAGCCGAATCCCCGACCAGTGATCTGCTCGAACCTCTTGAGATGGAAGACGAGAATGGGAGGAGGGTTGACGATGAGGTACCTCTTGAAAGCCCTCCTCATCAAGAATCGCGACGACTTCTTCCTCGTCGGCTTGGGTCTCGACGCGACTGGCTTCTGCTCCTCTCCTCCAGGAAGAGCTGCTTCTCCCGACGCTGGAGAGTGCTCGACTCCGCTTCCAAGCGAGCTTCCATCTTCGTCCGACGAAGCGAACGACGCAGCCGACGACGCGTCCGAGTTATCCGAGTCGGAGCCTCCGTCCTTGAACGCTGGGTTGACGTGACGGGTGTACGAGTGACCTCGCGAGGCGGAGGGTCGAAGGTTGGTAGCTCGTTTTGTAGGTGCTGCGAGGTAGGACTTGTCGACGCCATTGAGGAGGGAAGGAGCTGGGGAGGGAGCGGTGGTGCTGATCTCGGGAGGAGTTTCCGACTCGGGAGAGAAGGGGATGGTGTTGATGGTAGGGATGACCTGACCTCCTCCGTAATCGACGCCTAGGCCAGGAGTGTCGGGCGATGGGTCGTCGGGGAAGGTGGTGTCGACCTTGATCGAGTCGAATCCGGACTTCTGCTCGAACGAGAGGGGAGGGTAGGGCGAAGGGTCGGTGGTGAGAACGCCTGGAGCTGAGACGGTGGATGCTGAGAGGTCGACGGCTGAGAGGAGGGGAGACGTTCCAGCCGAGGTCGGCGCGCTGACAATGGACTCTGGAAGAGGGGCGAGTCGTTCCGCTTCGCTGATGGGTTCGATGATCCTGTCGACCTGAGCGAGATCCGTTTCCTCGTCTTCGTCCTCGTCGTCGGCGTCGTTTCCGGTCTCTCCTCCTCTCCTCCAGGGTCGACTGTACGAGAAGAACGAAGAACGCGTGTGAACTCTCGTTCTCTCAAGGAAAGAGAAACAAGGGAACGAAAGACTCACCCGTCAGATCTCGGGTTCTCCCAACGCCAACACTTCTTGCAAGCGAACGAGTTCTCTCCCTCCAACACCTCGACCTGAGTGAACTGCCTCAGCGAGTCCATCAGCCCGTTCTGACTCGACGACGGCAATCCCAGCCATCCTCCGACCGTCGCTTCCGCATGAGGAGGGAGCTTGAGAGCCGCTAGAGGGTTGGGATTGGGTGCTGAACCGAGGATCCGTCGGATGTAGGCTGCCTGCGACGACTTGACTTTGGGGAACTTGGGATCGAGGATGTTGGAGAACTGAGGAGGAGGAGACTTCATCGAGTTCATGGTTGGTGCAGAGGAGAGGGGAGGGATGAAGGAGGCGTCGTCTCCGTGCTCGGAGGGGTGAACGGAGGGAGAGGAAGGTCGAGAGTTGGCTCCGGGCGCCTCCCTGTCCGACTGAGCTGCTGAAGATCTTCGCGACGAGATCGACTTCTTCCTCGAGATGCTTAAGGAAGCGAGACCTGAGAAGATGGAGCCTCGTCGACCGAGGTTGGCTCCTCCTTCGTTTCCTGAGACGGTCGATCCTCGACGCGAGACGGGAGTGGAGGAGGGATTCGACTCGGCGCCGGAGGTGAGACGACGCGATCCGAAGAGCTTGTGGTCTGATCCTTCGTCCTCCTCGTCGGAAGCGACGGCAGAGTCGTCGTCTGGCTTCGAGGACTTTCCTCCGAGTTTCCTAGCGATGGACATGAGACGATCTCGCTGCGAAGACGAAGAACGAAAGGAGGTGAGTTCGAGAGATCGTGAATCTCAACGAGGACCGAGAGCTTGCTCACCTTCCTCTCCCTCGGCTCCTCCTGAGGCAGTCCCATACTCAGATCCATGAAGTCCTCGTAGGTGTGAGAAACCTGCAAAGGTAAACGCGTCGAGGTCAGCATCCATTTCCCACTTAGACCATCGAGCAGAAACGAAACGAAGCGACTCACAGACTTGCACGTCTCGCAGACGATCATACTCGCCAACCTTCCTCCGAACAGCAGGTCCACGAACGACAGCATGTCGTGAGGTTCCGCCTCGGGTTCGACGACGACGTTGGAGACCAAAGGGGTACTCGTCTCAGCGTCCTTGTGAGGACCTTCGGTGAACGAGACTCTGGAGCTCCTCTTCTCCGAAGGATCCTCTTCGGTTGGATCTGGAGTGGCGATGGAAGGTAGAGGTGAGGTCTCGGTGGAGGAGGTGGAGAGGGACGGCTGAGGAGAGGTGTTCGAGGAAGGAGAGGGAGGAGGAAGGTCCGAGGTCGCGACTGGAGCCTGAGGAGTAGGTTTGGGATGTAACCGTTTTATGACCTGACGATGAGTAAGAAGAGAGAGAGAGGTCAGAGAGTTTCAAAGGTAGTGGGTAGAAGAGAGGAGGGAGGAAACGAACGTCGACCTCCTCCATTCTCATCGAGTCGAGAAGATGTCGAAGAAGCTCGTGAGCGTCTTGTTGGTCGTACTGGTGAAGAGAGAAGGACAATCAGCTCATAGCTCCATGCTCAGATGAGGGGCAGAACAGGACATACATCTCCGTACTGCTCGTACTTCTTCGAGATGGTGTAGAGCAAGGTCCTCGAAGAAGGAACGAAAACAAACAACCGAAGTGAAGGTGAGCTCGAGCGCTCCTTCCTTCCCTCCTCCGTCCCGCTTCCGTCTTCCCACAGATTTTTCACAGATCACGGAAGAAAGGATATCTACTCACTTCAATCCTTGACCCTTCCTATCTCCCTTTGTGACCTCCAAACCGGCGAGTTCAGTCCTCCAACTCCTTCCGGCGGACTCGATGAACGAAGCGGCAAGAGGCATCAAGTCCTTGTTGTGGTTCCTCTCAGCCATGAAAGCTGGATGACGTTGACGGTCGACCTCGCAGGTGGCTGCTGGCATCCATGGTCGATCCGGACAGTCGATGGGAGTGAGGAGCGTCGAGAGAGGAGGGGTGTGGATGAGCTGAAGGAGGAGGGAAAGAAGGGGAAGGAAGGAAAGCGAGAAACGAGGGGGAGAGAGGTTAGATGACGAGGCTCTTTTCGTCAGCGAGGAGATGGAGAGAGAGAGAAGCTCACAGATTGGAAGACGGAGTTCAGGTAGCAGGTGTTGCCTGCAAGAGAGAGCGAAAGGGGAGAGCATCAGCCTGGCGTCTTCTGTCGAAGGAAGTCGATCTGAGACGAGCGTCGGTCTTTTCCATCCTCCCTCTCCCACCATCTCAGCTCGGATCTCGTTCAAAACCTGCAAAGAAAACCTTCTCGACCTCTCTAGCACCAGGTCGAGTAGGCTGTACCAGTGCGAGGAGGTGTTCTCGTTCAGGAGGGAGAGGTGCAGCGTGGAGCTCGCCAAAGACGCCGTCGACTGGTTCAGCTCCTGCTCCTCCCTTCTTCCCTCTCCTCCCTCTTCTCCTTCGCTTCCACCTCCCATTTCCCAACAGTTGACAGCTAAGATCAGGAGCAGATAGCTATCGAACTCACCATCGTTCACCAGTCCTGTAGGAGCATGCAGCGGCTCCTTCTCGTCCTCCGCCCTAGCCGTCGGTAGTTCCTCCCTCGGAGTCGACAGCAGATCCGCGTTCGAAGCCTTCTTCTTGAGACTCTTGGAGCGTCCAAGCATGAGAAAGAGAGGAGGGTGGTAAGGAAGGTGATGGAGGAGAAATTGACCGTCAAAGGGGATGGAAAGAGGGTCAAGGTTGGTTGGGAAAGAGAGGTCTCCTCCCCCCATCCCTCCTCCCTCCCTCCTTCCCCGCGTCAGTTTCTCTCAGAGGTCAATCTGGGATCGTCATCTCTGAAGGGAGTCTTCCCGTCGTATGTTATCTTGGCGAATAGGAACTGCACCCGAGAGGCTTTTCCTCGTAGAAACCGCCCGGCGAGCTCGAGGGAAGAGAGCAGGAAAAGAAGGCGGCCGGCTCCGTCGCTCGTCGACGACGTCCTCTCTCCCACAGCTTCTCGTCTCTTGCAGGCCGCGAGATCAAGGGAAACAAAGCGCTGTTCCTGATTTTTGGTCCCAAGCGGTCTAATGAGCTTGAACTCTAGAGGAGGCCCGGAAATTGCGCGCCTTGATTCTTCTCCGACGCGTCGTCGGTGCTTGTTTTGCTCTCTCCTTCGTCCACGACAATCTCAGCTCACCACTTCTTGCCGATCTGCTGGCGCCGCTCAGTGAGGACTTTTCCGAGCTGTCCCTGTCCTTTTTGCAGGCTCTGTATGCGGAATTCGAACATCTGCGACGCGTCTTTCTCTCGCGTCGTCAAGGCTCGCTTCCGGTCTGACCCACGTTCTCTGAGAGAGAGATGCGATGTTCTGGTGGCCTCAGAGCGTGAAATTAAATGACATCCGCTTCCGGGTGAATCAGGAAGAGACCTGAGAATCGAGGAAGATTTGAACGCGAGGACGACGCGTTTCACGTTCCCCTCTCGACCACCTTCTTCTTCTTCTCCTCTTCTTCACGTCGCTTCCTCGGCCTCCGTCCTTCAATGATTCGTTTGCCAGCCTCAAGTTCTGTGTATCAGACCTTCCCGAGACAACCCAAAGCTTCTCAAACACAATCGATCTCCCTTGCCTTCGCTTCCCAGCTCTCGCGCGAACCCCTCGCTCGGGGGAACAGACCCTCCCTGCTTCTTTCCCCAACCCCTCCAGAACAAGCGCTCCTCAGAAAGCGGAGGGTTGCCCTCCGGACGTGCCGTCGCCCCCTTCATGATCGCAGTTTCTCAAGTTCTGAGGGAAGATCGCCCAACGCTCGACGGACGGCGTTCGTTTTTCTCGTCTCCCCTCAAACCACCACCAGCAGAGAATGAGCCTACGTCGTCGTTCGTAACTCCACTACACCCTAAAATCTCCTCCATGCCTACCCTACCTACCTCTCAACTCGGCGCGTTGGTCGCTCGCTATGTCGTTGGATCGCTGGCCGACGCAACAACAAACTCCACCTCCTCCTCTTCCCTCGCCTCGTCTTCTACGACGCCTCGCGAGCTTCGTCAAGCCTCAGCAGCCATCTCCCTCGTCTTCCTCATCCTCTGCTTCCTCTCTATGAGCCTCACCATCATCGCTCTCCTCACCTTCACCCTCTCAGCCTGCAAACGCCCAGCGGTGATGTTGAGCTTCTTCGCGATCGACCTGCTTTCCCTCGCAACGACGGTCATGGTGGGAGACTCCCTGTCCACTGTCCTTGCCTCGGTACTACGAGAGGCTGATTCCCTGTCTGTTCTGTTCTGGAAACAACAGACTTCTGAGTGAGAAAGGGCACATCACGAAACCTCCAAACTGGAGCCTCTGCTTCACTCAAGCGCTGTTTCAAGTAGGAGCGTACGCTTCCATAGTCTTCGCAGTCGCTCTCCTTCAGGTTACGGTGAGTCGCTCAGTGTCTCTGTTGAACGCGCAAAATGTGGGAGGCGTGGGAGGGAAGAAAGAACGAACGAAGGTCGGCGTTCAAACCCAAACGAACCAAACGCTGAGCTCGACCCTCCCTCCCGCTCGCTCCCTCTCGACCTTCCTTCCTTCTTCTGAAACCTATCCAGACAGTTTTCAAGATCCAAAATCGGTTCAGAAAGCTCGGAGAGGCGATGGATAAGACGGTGGCTCACGTTATAGTGAGTGAAAGAGCGATGACTTTCTGCGCGAGGCCAACGACGCGCTGACGCTCGAACGTCTATCCTCGTTTTGTTCAGCTCGTCCTTCTTCCACTGCTCTTCTGGTTCGCTGTAACGTCGGTGCCAACGTTTATTGTTCGTGCTCCCTCTTCGTTCCCCGCGAAGAGTGCCCAAACCGACTCGAGCTGATTCGACCTTTCGACTTCCTCTCGACAGTTCGCCTGGAGGGATCGAAGCTTGATCTTCGCGGATCACTTCTACTGCACGATCGACCAAGATGCCTTACAGACCGCGATCACAGGGTTCGCTGTAGTCTGCGAGGTCGTTGTCGTTGCTTGGTGAGTTCATCGATCTCGTCCTTGACGCGTCCCTTTCGTCGCCCGACGTGGACTGACTTGCCTTTCTTCCTCTTTTAGCACTAGTGAGCAAGCTCTTCCTTTACCTTCGAGAACTTATACCTGACCTTCGTTCGTATCTTTGCAAACAGTCACCATCGCCGTCATCGCGTTCAAATCTTACCGCTCGTCGCTTTCGGGAGGAGGGTTCCATTTCTCCTCGTCGCATTCGCGCTCAGCCTCAGCGTCAGCTTCAAATTATCTCGCCTCCATAACTCCTCGAACCACGAGCTCGGGGAAGTCGAAGGAAGCCAAGGTGTTGCAGATGAAGCTGGGTGAGCCGCGAAGAGTCCGACGCGTTCGACGACGGGAGACCTGACGCCGTTCTCCTTCGCTCTTGATCAGCTCTCCGAGTCGCTGGACTCGGACTCTATATGATTGCGCTGCTGGGAGCTACCGTAGCGTCTCTGGGAGAGCCCTCGTCCTTCGTAACAGACATCTCCGCGTCGTGCTCGTTTGTCCTCTTCTTTCCCATCCTCCACTTTCGTCTCGCAGCTCATCCTCCCCTCCTTCCCTTCCCTGCAGAGGCATCGTTATCTACGCTCTCTTCGCAACCCAAAAAGACGTCCTCGCAACCCATCACGCCCTCCTCTTCCCGGCGCACTTCCGGCGGAGCCAACAAACCCAATCTCAGCTTCGTTCTCGCTCAGCCTCCAACCCCAAGATCTCCAACCCGAAAGGATTCACTCACTTGGGCCAAGGACATGCTACGGAAGCCTACGATCGAGACTTCGGGAGGGAGGAAGGAGGGTTTCAGCTTCCTCCACTCGCGTCGCTTTCGTCGCAGAGGCTCGTTGGGGACGCGGCGCCGTTTGGAGGGAGGGACGTCGAGAACATTGAGATGGGGAGGTTTGAGAAGGGAGAGGATGGGGGTGGTGGAGGTGGCAACGGTGGGAAGGGGAGGTGGACTTTAGAGGCGACGATTAGGAGATGAGAATTCGGCTCGACGTGTTTGGGATTTCGTTCGTTGGTCGGTTTTGTTTGATGGCTGCGTCTCGTTTCTTTTGGGTTTGCGTGGTGAGATACCTGTCTGTAGACTTCCAGCCAAAGAGCTGAGAAGGTTCGATCGGCGAGTCAGTGCAGGGAGGGACGAGAGAGAACGGACGAGGGACGGAAAGCGCGAGCTCGTCGACGAACAAACGTTTCGCCGCCTCACACCGGGCTCGAGCCACCCACACGCTCGAGAGGTATACCGGCCTTGATAAGCCCGCTATGGAGACATCAGCGGCGAAACTGACCTTGTAGACGAGGACTTCAAAGCGAGAGCGCGACGGCACTGTTCCTTTCCCTCCCAAGCGCGGTACAGTTTCAGATGCATCTCTATAAGACAGGCCCTATTTCAGACGATTGATCATAAGTAGGTAGTGGGTGGTGGAGAGGATTAGATGAGGAGCTGTTGTAGAAGGAAGAAGGGGAAGCGAAACGAGAACGAAGTCAGCTCTTGTTTCTCGACGATCACGACGCGGAGGGAAAAACGCACCTTCTCAATCTGTAAAAGGACAAAAAGGGGGGAGGAGAGAATAGGGTCAGAAAGGAACGCTCTAGGAGGCCTAGGAAGGGGAGGGTTATTGCTGACCTGGTTCTTGACAGCCAGAATCTGAGCGTTGAGCTCTCGAGCCTCGTTGGTGGTAACGGAAGCGGCGATAACGGGTCGGGAGACACCACAGGCTCGTCCAAGAGCGGTCTTGGAAGGAAGGAAGACGTAGGGGACGTTCTTGTCCTCGCAGAGGAGAGGAAGGTGGAGGAGAATCTCGATGGGCTCGGTGTCTGGTGGGAGGGGAGAAGAGAGCGAGGCAAGTCAGTCGGTTGAGCTTGAACGAGAGGAAGCAGTCGAAGGGAGGGATGTAGGGAGCATAAGAGGCCGAAGGAGGGAGGGCGAGATGAAGGGCAGGAGGAGTGTAAAGTAGGTTGAAGGAGGGAGGGCGGACGAGGGGGAGGGAAGGAGGGAGGAGGACGAGGTGGGCTGAGGAAGGAGGAAGGAGAATCGAAGACTCACCGGCGGTCATGACGATGAACTCGCAGATACCTCGGTTGAGGGTCTTGGTAGCCTCGTTAGCCCCCTTCTTGAGCTGCTTGAAGTGCGAGGCCTGCTGCACAAGATCAAGGATCTACGAAGAGTCGAAGGAGGAAGGAAAAGGTCAGCTCCTTCGTTTCTCCTTCCTCCTTTGCTTCCCCTCTCCCTCGTTCCCTAACTGTCCCGGAGGTTAGAAAAAGCTGTACATACCTGGTTGGTGAGAGCGGCATCCGCGAGAGGGAAAGCCTTGGGGTTGGGGACGGAAGCGGCGGCGACAGGAGCGGCGGACATAGTGAAAGTGAGGAAGGGAGGTGGTGGGTTTTGAGTTGAAGTTCTGAAGGGAAGGAAGGACGAGGAGAGGTCAGATTTTCGCTTGATCGTATTAGGCGAAGAGGAAGGAGAGCGACGTACTGTAGGTGTGTGTTTAGGACCTCACGACGTTGGATCACTGGTCAGAAGGAAAGATGGAGTTGAGAGAAGGACGGTGGATCGAGCTCGAAAAGTTGAAAGGGCGATTTCGGAGAAGAGCTGGTCGTCAAGGCTCGGTCTTCCTCCTCCCTTGCTTCCGAGGGGACATGGGTGTGTGCCAGGTCCCCACTGGTAGGCATCTCGAACCTCAGAAAGAGATCTCGCGAACACTTCGCTTGCGAAAATTCTCGCTGACGCTTTCGAACTTCCTCGTCTTCGTTCCGCAACGACCATCTTGCCGCCACGAGCTCGCAAATGGTACATTCTCTAGGCCCACCGAATGACCGCTGAACTACTCTTACTTCCTCTCTACTACCGGCATGTGCCGTTTGCTTCATCCTTCCAGACCTTCGAAGCGTCTTTCTTCTCTCTGCTCGACGCGTCGAATTCCTCGTTCGGAAGTCGTGGACTGAGAGGAAACGTGACCTCCCTCTCGACTCCTCCTCCTCAGCGATCTGAGGAGCATAAAGCCAAAGAGAGAGCTACCTAAGCCACGTCCAAGTTCGTAAGCAAGTCGCGTCGCACTAGCAAACCTGACCTCCCCTCCCTCTGAGCGCCATTGGCACTGCAGAAACGCGTTTCTGGAGAGGAGGACGAAAGGCTCGCTCGCCAGTGACAAAATCGTCGAAGGCTTTTCGAACAGATCTGGGAGTAGTTGAAAAGCGAAGCAGAGATGGTCAGAGAGGGTTCTTGATTCGACGCTCGACCGTCGATTCGTTGAGAGTCGAGAAAAACGAACTCACCTGAGTCGCTCCATCGACAAGACGACGATGAGCTCGACTCGCCAGACTCCTCGCTCAAGTACTGAGTCCTCGATCTGTCAGTGCGCACCACCATCCCAGCACTTTCCGCGCGAGGGAGAGAGGGATGCGAAGACGCGTCGAGCGAAAGTGAGACGCGAAGAGTGGGCGAGGTGGCATGAAATACAAGCAAAGAGATCTCGACGTACTACCTCCCCATCCTCCCCTGCATCGGCTTCACCCTCTTCCCCTTCTTCCAAACGAGCACCCACAGTCCTGCGGTGATGACGGAGAGGGAGAACCAGGTGATGGCGTAGATGGCATGTTGGTTTCGAAGCTCGATCTTGGGAGGTCGACCGACGGGGATTCCTTGAGCGGACAGCATCGTTTTGGGGATGTCTCCGTCTGAGAGTGGAGCGCAAAGTACAAGGAGGGGATCAGTGAGGTCGAGATGGAGGTCGGAGGTCGGAGGAAGGAGGGAGGCGAGAGAGGGGAGGGAGAGAAGAGAAGAAGAGGTTCAACTCACCATACGTCAAATCGCAGATCAAAGGCACCACGTCTCCCAGCTCCTTCGTCGAGTAGTACAACGCGAACCCTCCAGCATCCATCCAGAACCACTCCCCTTTCTCAGGATCGTTATCCGGCGTGAACGACGTCGGTTTCTTCCCCGCCTTCTTCTGACTCAACTCCCCTTGACCTGCCGTCCTCAACATCCCCTCCAGCTCGACCTCCCCTTGAGGGATCTTGATGTGACTGGTCCCTTGATCTGCCAGGTCCTTCTTGATGAAACCGAGGTTGATGAGGATCGGACGAGGAGGAGGGTCGTTGGGTTTGGCGTCGGCGGAGGGGGTTCGGAAGAAGGGAAGGACGAGGTGGTAGCCGTTCTCTCCGTCTGTTATACGAGGACCGATTCGGACGGGGACGGGGAGGATGGGAGAGTCGAGAGGGAGGAAGTAGCCTTTGAGGGTGACTTTACGCCAGTTGAGGAGGGCGAGATCTTCTTGGCTGGGAGAGAA
This sequence comes from Mrakia gelida, assembly GCA_024345305.1. Lineage (NCBI taxonomy): Eukaryota > Fungi > Basidiomycota > Tremellomycetes > Cystofilobasidiales > Mrakiaceae > Mrakia > Mrakia gelida. The sequence continues at coordinate 715,607 of BRON01000017.1, forward strand.
AGAAAGAAGGAAGGGAGAAAGTGGTGAGCTTCGTTTGTTCTAAGAAGTTGACTTCTGAGATCACCCCAGCAACTCCTGAGCTCCAAATTACTACCAGAGACGACAAAAGAGACCGGTCACACTCACGTAAGAACGTCTGGTAGACTGAGGGGAGCTCTCATGAGGTTCATCTCGAGCTCATCGATCAGCTCGAGTTTCCACTTGAGCCTCTGGATCTGCCACCACGTCAACCAGGCCGTGAAGATCGGGACGCAACCGAGAACGATGAGCGTCGCGGTGTATTCCTTGACCTTCTTGGTAGGTGGAGATTGGCGAGGATAGTAGGGGATCTCGTCGGCCGAGGAAGAGTAGGAGCGATGAGAGGACGAGGGAAAGGGAGGAAGGACGAGCGAGTGGAGAGTCGACGTCGTCGTCGTTGGACGAGAGGGGAGGGAGGAGGAGAAGAGTGATATCCGACGAGGTGATGAATGGAGGAGAGAGGGTAGTATCCGAGTCCGTAAGGGAGCGAGACATGCAGCTGTTGGCGACATGGCCGAGAGGAGGGGAGGGAGGGGAGGGAAGCTGAGGAAAGAAGGGAAGGAGCGAGAGGTCAGCTTCGATCTCGAGCTTTCTCTTCGTTCGAATCGACTTCTGCTCACCTGTTTCGGGTGGAGGCTAGCTTTGTATGAGAGTATGTGGATTGCGATGCACTGTTCTAGATCGATTTGGGTTATAGGAGGGGAAGAAGGTCGAAGGATGTCGCCGTTGAGAGGTCTCGAATTCGATCTCTCCCTTTCGACCCATCGACTTCGACCCTCTCTTCCCCCTCCCTTCTTTTTCTATCTCAGCATGTCAGTCACAGCTCAGAGAGCAGAGGCGAGACTCATCCAGCCATGCTACGGTGAGTGACTCGTCTTGTCCCCCGTCTGATGGAGGGAGGAAGGGGTTCTTTGACTCGACAGACGTGAGCTCACCTTTTTCTCCTTCCTTCCGTCGTCTTCTCGGTTCCCTCTTCCCTCCCTCCCAGACGCCTTGGAAAACTCAAACTGGAAGTCGGGAATCGCACAATGTCAGCGTATGCTCATCAAGGTCAAATCCGGACCCAACCATCACGTCGTTCTCGTCAGTCCTTCGTTCTTCCCTTCAGTCGTCGAGCTCAACCTTCAACGGAGCTGACCTTCCTTCCCCCTACCCTCTCCTCCCTCCAGGCTCTCCTCGCTTTCTACCTTCGGAGGTCCCACAATCTCGAACAGGCGGCTGAGATATCCCTCAAGCTGGAAGGTCTTCAAGTCGAGAGCGAAGAGGCTCTCAGGTTCATGAAGATCGTGATGTGCGACCTCGGACGTGGTCAGTTCCCTTCGTCTCCTTCCTTCGCTCCCTCCAAGGGTTCTGATGCCCTCTTCAATATTCCCAAACCATCGCTCCCCAGCCGAATACGTCCCTGCACTTTACCTCTACGCCTTCGAGAAGCAGCCCAAGAACCTCAACCTCGGAATCGTGAGCTCGCTCATTCTCAGCCTTCGTTTCCCCTCCAGTCGAAGCTCACGCGTCGCTATCTTGGTCCCTTCGCCCTTACCAGCAACTCTGCCTGGCTTACGTCTGGGTGAAGGATTGGTCCAACGTTCAGAAGGTCAGCTTGGGTTTCCGAACTGTCCGCTTTTGGCTAGGCTCGATTCATAGCTGACGGTTCCGACTCGCTTTCTCTCTCGCGTTCTCGTCCTCAGACCTCTTTCAAGCTCCACAGCCAGTTCCACGAGCCTCGGACGGTCTTCTGGTCGGCTCTCAGTATGCTCATCCAGGTGAGAACCGTCTCTCACTCTCTCCTCCCCAGATCTCAAGCCTCGATCCTATCTTCGTCCGCTCACGACGCGTCTTTTCCTCGCATCTCCTCTTTCCACAGGCCACCGCCACTCCCCCACCACCAACAGCCGCCATCACCCTCGCCCTCGCCCACCGTCTCATATCCACCGCTCCCAACCCAGCCCAAAGTCCCTCCCACATCTTCCTCTTCGTCCGCGTCCTCCTCGCTCGATCCGCTCTCGCTTCCACTCCCGAGGACAAGGCCGTGCCGCTTCGAGACGCCTGGACTTTCTTGGAGAGCAAGAAGGCGCAAGAGGTCGGTCGAGGTCAGCTGGAGGTCGGGGAGGTTCGGTGGGAGGTTGTGAAGGCTTTGGGAGGACTTCCAGAAGTCGAGATCGTTGCTGGAACGGAGGAGGCGACGCCGACGGAGACGAAGAAGGGAGTTTGGGAGTCGGAGTGGTCGAGGTTTGATGATAAGATCCGAGGGATCGAGGACGTCAAGTGAGTCTTCCCGCCTCGGACTCTGGAGCGGAGGCGAGAGAGGCGAAGGCGACCCTCGAGTACTGATCGGTTCCGTTGTCGACGCATTTCGAACCTCAGGGATTTCAACCACCTCACCTACCTTCATCTCATCGATCTCGCTCTTCTTCTCGCTCCCACGCATCCCGATATCATCGGTCAGACGAGGGATACTTTCAACTTCATGGTCAAGGACGTTGGAGGAAGGGAGCGAGGACCTTTGCTCGCGAGTTTGGAGTTGGAGAAGCGGTTGGTCGTGGAAGCTGCCACCGAGGTTGAGAAGGATGTTGCTAAACAGGGTGAGCCCTCTATCTCTGTTCGTTGTCTACACGCCAACCCACATGTGCCGTTTCTGACGCACTTCTCTTCTCGATCTCAGCTCTCCCTTCGCTCGTCCGGTCGTACTTCGAGACCTTCTCGACCAAGCCTTGCTGTTTCGAGGATCTCAAGCCCTTCTTTCCTCTGGATTCCGCTGCCGTCGAGGAGCTCTCGCAGACTTTGAAGCTCGTTCTCGAGACCAAGCCTGTGAATCCTTTCTCTTCGCTCTCTCTGCTTCGTCGCGTCCCTCCTGACCTCGCTGACGCCCTTCTCTCCGATCTTCATCTCGGCCAGACGTCTGCGAAGGAGCTGTACTCGCACATCAACGCTCACAAGATCCTTCGATCCCTCTCGGAGGTTCCCTCGGACCAGGACGGTGCGACGACCGCGACGGCTGAGCTCGAGCTTGCGACAACGTTGATGGAGCTGCATCGGTTGGGATTGGAGTTCGGTGAGCTGGCATCTCTCGAGGTCTCCCCTCGCAACATCGGTCTAACGACGAGAAGAAGACACCGAACTGACGTCTTCCTTCGTCTCGTCTCACAGGCAAGGATCTGGTCAAGACGGAACTTCAACCTTCGGACGACCTTGTCATCCTCGCGACGAACGCTTTGATCAGCGCTTGGGATGCTACGCGTGAGTCTTCTCTACCTTCGAAGCTGGACAGCAGCTCGAGGCTGATCTTATCATCTTCTCGCAGGCGACTCGACCCACCTCTTCAAAGCCATTGTCTTCCTCGAGCACGCTCAACGATCGTCCGATCAGAACCACTACTTCCGACTGCTGCTCATCCGGATCTACCGTCTTCTCGGTTAGTCCTCTTCCCCCAGTCCTTCGCACCTCGCTTTTCTCGCAGACTGACACGCTCCCGATTCTCTTCTTTCGCCAGGTGCCCCCTCTCTCACCTTGCCTCGATTCAAGGCTCTCAAGGTCGCGTCCGTTCAACAGGATACCCTCTCGCACGTTCTTCTCGCTCGAGGAAACACTTTCGCTGGTGATGGAAACGGTCTCGAGTCGCGAGATATCTGCAGGAAGGCGAGGCAGTACTATGAAGCGACTGATGCAGAGGTGAGTCGCGTTTCGTCCGTCCTTCCCTCGACGTTCTTGTCTGTCGAGCCTGACATCCTTCCTCTCCTTCTTTTGCAGCTTCCCGACATGATCATGGGAGCGTTCAATAACGAGAGCTATCCTCAGGTTCGTCATTCCAACCCGCCCAGCACTTCGAGCGCTTCGAACTGACCGTCGCCTTTCCGCCTCGTTCGCTCAGATCGGAGACTTCCTCGAGTTCGAAACTCGACTGGGATCGTCGCTGCAGAGGTCTCTTCTCCTCTTCGAAAACTTCAGGATGGAGCTGGCTCTCCCTCATCAAGAGGAGGACGTGATCTCGGTGCAGAAGCTGAAAGACTTTCAAGGTTCGTTCTGCTCAGCTCTCTTCTCACTTCCCTCGCCCTGCCTGACTTCCGTTTTTCTTCGCTTCACAGATCGACCACTCGACCAACCCCTGCGAGACAACAGGGACTTCCACCTCACACCATCGTATCAACCTCGAGGAAGTAGGGGCGTCGAGACTTTGACCGCTCTCGGACCAGATATCGCTGTGAGTCGCGACTCACTCCCTTTTTTCGCTTCTCCTTTGACATTATTGACCCCTTCTATTATACCCTTAGGAACCCTGGCTTCGTACCATCTCGTCTGCATACCTCGACATCGTCACTCTCCCTCCTCCATCAACTCCTGAAGCTGCTTCGACCGCATCTCCCTCGCCGCCTTCCTCCTCACTCGACCTCTCCACCGTCAGTCCCATTATCTCGACGAACACTCGTCCTCGATGCTGCTCATGTGCTGATACATCTTGTCGTACTCCCTCCCTTCTAGCTCACACCCGAGGAGTCGGCTCTCGTTCGTCTCTCCGCCGACCTCGTCTCGTTCGCCTCGTCCCTCGACTCAGCTGGAGCGGACGTCGTCGTGGAGCTTCCTCCCAGTCTGCTGGCTTTCTTCTCAGGTATACCCGTCTCAATTTTCGATCATCTCCATAAAGCCACGAGAGCTAATGGTTTGTTTTTGTCCTCGCTCACAGATGTCGACGCCCGTCTTCGAGTCGTTCTCGCTGGATCGGTGTTGGGTTGGGACGTTTTGCACATCGCCAGCACTGCTCTCGAGGTATGTTATCTAGCAACGTCATCTCACATCACTTTGGTCGCTTAACGGTTTCTTTCTCGCAGGGTTTCGTACTTGTCGACCTCGTTACAAAAGCTCGAAAAGCCCTCCCGAGCGTCGGAAAGAAGGCTCGTCGAACTCCACCGGTTCGTCCTTCTCATCCTCCATCTTCGTCTCCATTCGTCGTTTCGAGACGCTCTCTGAGCTTTCCTCCATCTCTTCACTCTACCAGGCCGTCCAGGCTCTTCTCGTAGGATCCAAATCGACTCTCAGGGCCATCGCCTCGCTCCTCAGGTCCGCTGGAGACGCCGCTGGATCGTCAGGTCGTAAACAGTTCACGAAAGCCTGTGCTGGTCTCGGAACAATCGGAGTGAGTAGTTCCTCTTCCTCTCACGTCTCAAATGCGAGCTCATCTCACTCTCTTCGTTCTCGTTCGAACAGATCGACTCGGACTTCGTGCTCGACGTCGCAACTCAGGTCGCCACGTCCAAGAAGGCAGCCCTTCTTGGACTTGGAAAGAAGATCACCGAACGGATCGCTTTAGATTAGAAGTATAGAACTACCCATCTCTGATGCATCTTCATCATCTCTTTCCGGGCGACGAAGGAGGGAAGCATTCATCTGAGACGCGTCACGTCCCTCTTCTCCCTCAAACCTCCCTCCCTCCCAGAATAAACCCTCATCTACTGCTCCCTTCATCTCTCCTCTCTTACCCTGCGGTGCTAAATTTGTACTCGCTTCCCTCTGCAAGCCTTCGACGTCAGGAAACCCAAGGAAACCCCCCCTTTCCCTCTTTCGCGACCTGTACAAAGGATCGAAATACATTCGCTTCTTCCCATCAACTCCCATCTCCTTCCTTCCCTCCCGTCTTCAACTCACCCAACCCCCTACCACCTCTACTCTTTCACAACATGGGGTGAGCTCGTCTCGCTTGTCTTGTACTGCTCTCCTCGACTGACCGTCCTCGTTCGCGTCAGATTCTTCGCCGAGGACAACAAAGACCAGGGCACGTTTCGCTCCATTCCATCGCATCGCTTCCTTCATCTTTATCTTGCGGCACCGACTGACGTCTCTTTCATCTTCACTCTTCAGTCTACAACGCCGACCCCAACGACGAGAACAAGAGCTCTTGGTCTCACGAGTTGATTGGAGGTGAGTCCGAAGTCGACTCGTCAACGACGGTCCGAGCGATGAAGCTGATCTTTGATCCTTCCTTCCCTCCAGGTGCCGCTGGATTCGAGGTCAGTAATACTTCTACTGCTACTTGAAGCTTTCGAACGCGAGAAGTTGATCTTTCGATATCGTTTCCAGGCTATGAAAGCCTACAACGACCACGTCGAGAAGAACGGCAAGCCTGCTTCTCACGCTCTCGTGCGTCGTTTTTTCTCCTACCTACGCTCAGCATCGATCCCTGACTTACTACTCCTTCTCTTTACCTCAGGCCAAGGGTGGGTGCTGATTCCATTCGTTCAATCGAGCTCGAGACGCGCGCTGATGTTCTCCCCCATTTCTCTTCTCGTTCGCAGAAATCTTCGCCGTGTGTCCTCCTTCTTGCCAACTCTACCGAAGATCTCAAAGCTGACATACTTCTGTTACCAGGGATTCGCTTCCGCCGAGATCGACAAGCTCGCTGAGGTACGGTCCTTCATCTCTCGACTCGGAACGAGCCGTCTCGCGACGCGTTTGCTTTCGCTGACCTTTCCTTCCTTCTGCCTGCTTCAGACCAAGGGACTCGATTTCTTGGACAAAGAGAAGGCTCAGCACCAAGCCAAGAAGCAGGCTGAGGAGAACGGAGTCTTCGGAAGCCCCGAGGACTACTAGATATCCAGGTTTCTTCAGCAGTAACGACGATTGATGAACGACTTGCGGCGCTACTCGTCGCGAGGCTCGAACGGGTCTGCGCACGAATCAGTTTGGCGCAGATCAAGTCAGCACCTTCTCGTATACGAGATCTCGCTCGGTTGTCAAGACCGAAATTTTCAAGGGAAGAGATCGACCTGAACTGAAAAACAGCGTTTCAATTCGCCCACCTCGACCCAAACCGTCATCCTCGTTGAGCTCATCCACCTCTTCCCCCTTCCCCCTCCATCTCCTTACCCGAGCCCGCAGACTGAGGATCGTCGTCGTGAAAAGATGGAGCAGCTAGATCAGAAGGGCAACGTTCAACCCCAACCACAACTCTCTCGACACCTCTACCCTTTGTCAAAGAATGAGCTCGACACCTAATTCTCCTCCCTCCGACTCGACCTACCTCACCGTTCCTCAAGAAGCTCGTCGGATCCTCCACCTCCTCGCTCGGCAGAACCCAGCTCTCAAGCTCGACGACAACTTCATCGACGACCACGTTGTCTTCGAAGGAGGAGCTGATCCTATCCAGCCTGGACCGCTCAAATCTGCCGCTGTCGTTGCGTGAGCTTCATCTCCCCTCCTCCTTCAGCCTTCGTCCTCGACCCTTCCTGACTCTCTCCCTCCTTCTTCTCTCCTCATCACAGAGCCCACTTCGCAGCTCTAGGAGCCGTTGCCGATCAGATCGCTCAGCTGAGATACAAGTGAGTCTTCGTCTCCTCTGTCCGCCGAAAGAGGAGGATCGAGGAGGGGGCGGAGGGAAGAATGAAAGAGCTCACCTCGTCTGCTTCTCTCCTCCCTTCAGCGACCACAACACCATCACCATCGACACCGATCACTCTGGATACTTCCTCGCTTGCGTCGCTCTCTTTCAAGCCAGCGGAAAGGGTCCCATGGAGGCTGCATCTCTCGCTCCAAACTTCGATCAGGATTGGTGAGCTCGAGTTCTCCTCCCTTGTCCAGCGAGCTCCTTCTTAGCACCAAAGCGGAAGCCGGTGGGGCGATAACCAATCCTGACTCGTTCGTTTTCTCTTCGCAGGTGGGGGAAGCCAATGCATCACCAGGCCACTGCCATCTACCCTACCAAAGACGGTCGATCCTTCATGGTGCACGGTTCGCTCAACGCTTCGCCTCTTCTCGCCCTTTATGGACTCGACGAAAACGATCCGCGTGCCGTCGATCGAGCTGCAGCTAGGAGGATCATCGCCGAGTTCGTTCTCACCAAGACGGCAGCTGAGCTCGAGAAGATCTCGGTGGACGCGAAGGAGTGTGGGTCGATCTGCTACGAGCCGGAAGAGTGGGCTGCGACTGAGATGGTGAGTGTTTCTTCCACCTTGCCCTCTTCTATAACTTATCGGTGGTCTGACATGTTCGCTTCTGTGTCTTATTCAGGGCAAAGCACTCGCTGCTCGACCTCTCATCGACGTCGAACCTTTCTCCACCTCGACGCGTCCCATCCCCTTCCCTTCTCTCCCTCCCAAGGCCAACCGTCGACCGCTGGAGGGTATCAAAGTCATCGCCATGGGTGAATTTGCACTTCTTGTCTCTTGAGCGCGTCCTTTTCCGAACGCGATAAAGCAGACGACTGATCTGATCCGGGCACTCGCTCCCCTCCTCGTCCTTTTCTTCTTCCCCAGTCCGAGTCATTGCTGGACCCATGATCGGAAGGACTCTCGCCGAACTTGGAGCTACCGTCATCAAGATCAACCCCCCTCATCTTCGAGACGTACGTCTTCGTGCTCTTTTTCTCCCTCCTCAACTCGCGCTGATCGTCTCTCCTCGTTTCGAAACGCCAGATCTCGATGTTCCAGTTCACCCTCACCGTCGGAACCAAGACCGTAGGAATCGACCTCAGAAATCCGGAGGACAAAGCCAAGCTCGTCAAGCTCGTCGGAGAGGCGGACGTCTTCATCGACGGGTATCGGGCTGGAGCGATGGGTCGACTTGGGTTCGACGAGGACGACGTCGTGAGGATAGTCAAGGAGGCTAGAGGAGAGGATGCTGGTATCGTCTACGTTCATGAGAACTGTGTGAGTCTCATCTTCCTCGATTTGCTTGAAGAAGACGCGTTTTTTCGAGCTGACCTCGAATCGCGTCGCTTTTCAGTTCGGTCAACTCGGTCCCTACAACGAACGTCCAGGCTGGCAGCAAATAGCCGACGTCGCCTCAGGAGCCGCCATGATCCAATCTCGAGGACTCGGATACACTCTCGCCTCCGAAGCCGTCCTTCCTCCTCTCCCTATCGCGGATCTCACGACGGGCGTCCTCGCAGCGACGGGTGTTCTCTGCGCCCTTCGAGACCGAGTTCTTCACGGAGGATCCCACCGAGTCGTCGCTTCCCTCACGGCCTCGAACGTCTTCTCGATCTCGCCAGAGGTTGGACTCTACCCTCAATCGGTCGTCGATCGCGTCCAGGAGGAGTTTGGGTTTGAGAAGATGACAGGAGCAGACGGGGTGTTGGCGTTGTTGGTCATGCTAATGAGCAGGTGGAAGGTGATCAGACCCGAGCAGCTCGATATGGAGAACTCGAGCTTCTTTATGAAGTTCGAGGAGGGACCGTTTGGGCCTGTGAGGATGCTTGCCCCCGTGCTTCGGCTGAGCGTGAACGCGTCGGGTTGGGAGATCCCTCCGAGACCGTTCTGCCACGATGAGGCGACTTATGATTTCTAGATTATCACTCGATATATTTATCTGGTACAACTTTGCGATAGCGGCATTTTCGAGATAAAAACGCGTCGCCAAACCTCTCGGGTCTTCGACGCGTTTCGCCGCGCTTTCGAGTTGACCTCAACTCCTTCTTTCTCTCCTCCCCTTCCCTTCTGTGAGCCTCCTTCGCCATCCTGCTTTCGATCTCCTCACGAGCTGAACTTTCCTCCCATCACTCCGTCTAGTTCGCTTGAAGCTCTAGGTCTTGGTCTTCAACGTTCCAGGAAGCTGCTCGCAAAGATGGAAGGTGAGCTCGACCCTCCTTCCTTCCTCCTCCCTTCCCTCTCTCTCTTCTCTCGTCCTTTCCCTCTCCTCGAGCAGACTCCCGCTGAGACACTCGCATCTCCTCACTCCTCCTATCCTCTCCAGCTCCTCAAAACTTCGTTCTCCTCGTCACTCTCAACGAGTCTGGCCCTCCCTTCTGCCAAAAGATCAAGCGAACGCTCTCCCTCCCTCCTTCGACGACCTTCAACGACCTCCATATCGCCATCCAACTCGCCTTCGAATGGACCAACCGTCATCCCTACATCTTTGAGCTCTACCGAGGACCCGAACTCCCAGTCACCAAGCTCAACTACCTCAAGGGTGATCATCGAGTGGAGCGTCAGCCGGACTACCTCGTCCAACGAAGGGTCGAAGACGGAGGACGAGCCAAAGCTCCCCTCGACTACGAGAAGCTCAACCGATCACGAGCCGACAAACTCGATTAGAGAGATGCCTACCTCTCTTACGGATACGACAAGGAGATGGCCAACCGAATCGTGCGACTCAAGAAGATCCCCAAGGAAGTCGTCGCGACCGAGCTGACGGTCGAGCGAGCCTGGGGGAGGAACGAGGATCTCATCGCCATCTACGAGTTCGGACGAGACTGGAACCACTGCATCAAGTTTCTCAAACGAGCACCTCCTCCGAAAATCCCTCATTCAGCACCACCTCCCCATCCCTCCTCCAAAGGAAACCCTATTGTCTGCACCCTCGGAAACGGACATCCTCGAATCGAACACTGCTCGATGATCCAGGAGAAGGCAGCCTTCCACACCTTCGGAGCCAAGACCTGGGATCGGGTACTCATCAACAAGCGACTCGCCTCGATGGAGATGGGGAGGAAGGAGTGGAAGGGAGCGCTGTGGAAGATGGAGGACGGGGAGGTGTCGGCGCAGAAGAGGTTCGAAGCTTGGATTGGGAGGTTAGGGAACTGGGAGGAGGATTTCCCGTGGTGGGAGGATGGGAACGTCGAGAGATGGTGTAGGAAGAACGTCGATAAGGGCCAGCTGGGGGACGAGTGTACTGAGAAGGAGTATCAGGAGGATTGGAGTGCGAGTGAGAGTGCGAGCGAGGGAGACGAGGAGCCTGTGCTACCGCGGTGGGATCCGGACGAGGTTTACTGGGAGATGGAGCAGGAGTTCGCGAAGAATGCACCGAAGATGAAGGCAGATTTGGCGAGGAGACGGGAGGAGGAGAGGGATGAGAGGGAGGGGAAGAGGGCTCGGATCGAGGAGCGAGAGGGAGAGAGACAGGAGGAGAGGGCGTAAGGTCGTGTGGTAGTCTTTGGTTCGTTATCTCTTACTCCTCTTCTACGCTATGCACCTCTTATGCATCTAGTCTGGCTCCCCTCATCTCCGCCCATGCTGAGCTCCAAGATACGCTGACGTTTTTGCACGGTCTTCGACGCGTCGTGCAGAAAACAGATGAGGACCTTTGTTCTTCCTTTCTCCAAGGCTCGTGCTCGGAGGAAATTCGCTGACCATCTATACTCGCTTTCTCCATCAAAGGCTGCGAGCCAAGATTTGGACCCATCTAGCATCACCGGGACGGCAAGAGACGTTCGTCCTGCTGCCCTTCTCTGAAGTTGAACGCGTCTCAAAGTTCGTTGACCTCGTTTCCGAAGAGAGCAGCTCACTGACCTTGAGTTCTTTTGCCTCAGCTCGTTCTCGGATACACAGATATACCACCTGGTACTGCTCTACTTAGCCCTCAGACCTCAGGCTCATCTCCGTTCTCTTATGCGCTCGACTTTGGTTCGTCCTCCCTCCCTCCCCTCCTCGTTGCCCTCTTCCTCTTCTTCGACTTGCTCTCTTCGTCCACCTCTAAAGCTGATCTTCTCGCGCATCCCTTCTCCTCTCCAGAACAACTCAAAACGCGCGCCTTCAACTCACCTCTTCCTCTTCTCTCTGACCCAGTTCTGATCCCAATTCTCAACTGAGTCGTCACTGTCGCACCCTCGACGCGTCGCCGATTTCCCCAAATCAATGCTCCCCTCCCTTGAACGACAGCAGAAATCGCCTCGCAGAAATCCCTCACTCCAATTGCTGCGCGTTGACCTCTCCAGTCGGAAAACTCGCCCACTCGAAACAGTTAGAGTTGCTCGAAATCGAATAAGAAATCGTCCCTCCCGCTTCAACCACATCTTCCCCTCCTTCGATCAGTAAGTCCCTTCTCTCCTTTTTCTGTCCACTCTCACTTCACTAACATACTTCTCTTCTTGACCGATCGACTCTTTCAGGTTTATTAGCTACCTTCTCGAGTGAGCTTTCCTCTTCTCGTCTCGTCTCGTTCTCGTCTCTCCATCCATTGTTCCTGGCTCTCTCGCTCCTCCTCTTCATCGAGGGGGAGAGGGAAGGTTTCTAGACGTGAACTCGGCTTCATCTTGTTGTTCCTGGCCCTCTGTCCCGACTAGAGCTACACCGATGTGCTTTCCCAGTTCGAGAGAGCTGGGATCGATTCAGGTGACGGCTAAGGGTTTCAGACGTGAACGCGGCTCTTCCTCTTCTCTTACCTTACCTCGATTGTTCCTGGCTCTCTGAAGGGAGAGTTTCTAGAAGTGAACTCGGTCTTCTTCTATTGTTCCTGGCTCTTCTTTGACTCGACGCGTGTGTTTGAGGAGAGGGAGTAGTTTCTAGACGTGAACTCGCTTTCGTTTTGTTTTCCCCCTCTCGTCAAGAGCACTAGGCCCAGTTGTTTCGATCCTCTTTCTACATCTGTAGGAAGATGGTTGAACCGACTGGATGCCATTCTGACGCTCTCGCCGCCTTCCTCGTCGAGATATCGAACCTCAGCGCTCCTCACCTCGTTCGAGAAATTATTGTTTCTGCAGTATGTAGTACTCCTCTTTCCATTTGTCTGGCTCAGCCCTAGGCCCAGCTCGTTTTGATCTTCTTCCCACTAGTCTGGGAAGCTGGTCAGCACGGCTGGTATCACCGTCGCGCTCGTTGTTGAACGATTCGAGCGACGCGACGCGGCGTCGACGTTTTCGAGAACGGGAGGGGTTTGGGAAGAGCAAGGGGGGCATCGAGAGGGAGCGAGAGAAAGAAGGATGACGAAGGAAAGGATACGAGATGCAACGAGAGTGCGAGCAAAGAACCGAAAGGGGAAAGGAGAAGAAAGTGAAGACGGATCGAGAAAAAGCAAGAGGGAAAGGGAAGTCCAAAGGGAACGAGACGAACGAAAGAAAGAGGGCATACGAGTGGTACGAAGGATACGGAACAGATATAGAGAAGGCAGATAAGCAAAATCCAAAGACGATCCCCACCGAAATGCAAGAACGAAGAGCGAAAGCAAACCGAACGAACGCGTCCCAATCACTCCTCCTCCTCAACCTCAATATCCTCCACCAATCTCCTCCTAGCCTCCGCCGCAGCCTTCACGAACGCTCCAATCTTCTCCTCCTCTCCAAACCTCTTCAACTCATCATGCCTCAGCTGGTACTCCATCCGAACCCACTCCTCCACCAAAATCGACCCTTGTTGTTCCGTCAGCGACACCTCCGCTCCCTTCCCTCCCCCACCGTTCGACTCCTCCTCTTCGACAACCAGCACCTCATCCTCCTCCTCTTCCTCTTCGGCAGCAGCAGCGACGAGTCCACCCCGTCCGGCGAGAGGAGTCCCAGCAGCAGGTCCAACCTTCCTCGACGACGAGGCAGCCGGAGGAGCGGGAGCGGGTGAGAACATCTTCGCCCAGGTCTGAACGACCCTCTCGGCTGATCTCGCTCCCTCCGCTACAGCTTGAGCCTTGGCCGTCTCGAACTCCTTGGTGTTGAACGGCGAGCCTCTCAGGGGAGTTGGAGCAGCGAGGTGTTTCGGGAGAGGGGATTTGACGGGAGTTGGGATTCGAGAGGACGACGACGCTGCTGAGGTGGTTTTGTTGAGAAGAAGAGACTTGTTGGCCGAGGACGAAGAGGGTTTGGCTTGAGACTGAGACGATTGGGGTTTGGATTTGGTTGTGGATGAGGAGGAGGCTGCTGTGGTGAGGGCTGAGGACGAGGAAGGGTGGGGTTTGGGTTTGGCTGAGGAGGAGGAGGGTGGTGGGAGGTCTGGGAGGGGTTTGGATTTGGGTTTGGAGGTTGTTGAGGAGACGGAGGGGTTGCGGGAGTGGGATTTGGAGGAGGAAGGGAGTTTGGATGGGGGTGGGGGAGCGGGTGGGTCGGACATCTGGGAAAGGATGAAACGAGACGCGACGAGACGAGTCAGCGATCCAAAACGACGGGCTCGTCGTCGCAAAGCACTCGAGTAAATCAAAATCAGGGCTCACAACCTTATCCTCTTCCTCCTCTTCTACCTCCTCAGCATCCTCCACCATCTCCACCATCTCTTCGTCGACCTCCTCCTCCTCCTCCTCGACAACCACAGCCGCCTTCTTCCCCTTCGCTCCCCTCGCCGCCGTTCCTTTCGCCGCATTTGCAGCCTTCTTTGCAGCAGCAGTAGCAGCAGCACCCTTCCCTTTCCCCTTCCCAACAGGCTTCTCCTCCACCGCCTCCTCCTCGACCTCCTCCTCCACGACCAAATCCAGCTCCTCCTGCTCCTCCTCGACCTCAGGCGCAGGTGTCGCTTCCTCCTCCAAAACAGCCTTCTTCCCTCGACCAACTCGCTTCGGAGCCGGAGCAGCAACCGACGGAGCGGCTTTCCCTCTCGTCGACCGACCGAGAGGAGCCGTGTCCCGTTCGTCGCCGTTCTGAGAGGGTTCGACGGAAGGTTGAGGTTGAGCTCGAGTTGAGCGACCGAGTTGGGAGGCGGGTTGGGAGGTTGTGGATCCTGTGCGAGTGTGACGGGAGGTGGAGGCTGAGGTTGTGGTGGTGGTGGGTTCGGGGTCTTTGGCGGTTCGGGTTGATCTGGAGGAGAAGAGGAACGGAAGGAGAGACGCGACGTGACGTTTTCAGTCCTGGACGAGGAAGGTCAAGAGAAGGAAACGGAACAAGAGAAGACTCACCTCGACTTGGTAGAAGCGACAGATTTGGTTGTTGCGACTGTTGAGGGAGCCTTCTGGGAACACGAAACGAAACCACGAATGAAAGACGCGAAAGGACGAGGGTCAGCTTCGAGTCCCTTCCTCATACCTCCCCTTGGTCTCCGCCAAAGAAACACCGTTGGACTCGTACTCACCTCAGCAGCCTTCTTCCCCTTCCCACTCGTAGCGGGCGTCTTCATCACCGGCGCGTCAATCATCTCGAATTCCTCCTCGTCGTCGTCCTCGCCGCCCTCGTTCTCCTCCTCCTCCTCCGCCTTAGCAGCAGCGGTTCCCGCCTTGGGTGGGACGTAGACGGTAGCGATGAAGAAGGGACATTTGGGAGTTCGGACTTGATGCTCGTGGCTGTTGAGCACGAACGAACGAAGCGCAAGAAGAGTAAGCTCGGCGTGGGTCGGGGAAGGAGGGGAGGGAGGGATGTTTGAGCTCACAAAGGATCGTCTGTAGGCGACCAACCGTCGAGACCTAGCTCGCAGTAGAGACAAGAAGCCATGTCGGATGCTTTCCCATTGGGAGAGAAAATAAAACCGGCTTTGGCGAGCTGCAAGGACCGTACAACAGGAGGAAGGAAGGAGAAGGTGAGCTCG
This sequence comes from Mrakia gelida, assembly GCA_024345305.1. Taxonomy (NCBI): domain Eukaryota; kingdom Fungi; phylum Basidiomycota; class Tremellomycetes; order Cystofilobasidiales; family Mrakiaceae; genus Mrakia; species Mrakia gelida. The sequence goes on from BRON01000017.1 coordinate 730,756, forward strand.
CGTCGAAGAAGGAAGGGAAACGAGGGAACGACGAGAGGAGAGAGACAACGAGATGGACGTACGTTCTTCGACGTAGGTAGCCAAGCTTTCTTCTTGTCGTGAGGCCACCACTTTCCGAATGTTGAGAGACGAGCTGATTCGAGAGCCTTGGACTGTGGGAGTTCGGAAGCGTCGGTGAAGCGGGCTCTGGAGGAAGGGAGGAAGAGGGAAGGAGGGTCAGTGAGGGCTGGGACGTTGGATGAAGAAGAGTGTGTATGGTAGGAGGAGATGAGTATATGCATTCAAAGAGCAGCCGAGTTCGATGAAACGAGGGAGCCAAGGGGGAAGGAGTCGAGGGAAGCAGGGAAGGAGGTGTGTTGTTGACCTTTCCGTTCCTTCCTCTCCTTCCTCCCTTCTTTCGCCCTTCCTCCCTCCACAGATCCTCTGACTCCTCCCCAGTTGCAGCGCAGCTCCATCCTAACCCAAGCCCTCCCACCCCAGCCGCGAAAATCTTCCTCCTCCCATCCTCTCTTCTGTCGTACTCACTTCAAAACCTCACCGCTCCCTTGACCTCCCTTCCTCTTCTGACTCTCCACCAGACACTTTGTTCTCGCCCACCCACACTTCCCCTCCTGATGTCCCACATGCTCCTCGAAAGGATCGTCCTCCTCTCCCCATCCTCCTACTTGCTTCCCGCATAGGAAACAAGTGACGAGATCTGGATCTTCCTTGGAGGGCGTGTAGAACCATCCAGCTTCAGCGAGAAGCTCAGGGAGCAGTCGAGGGTACTGAGAGGGGGATAACGGCCAAGCTGCGTGGGCCGGGATGTTGTGCTTTTTGGTACGAGAGTGGGAGAACGTCGAGAGACGGGTGGACAGGACTTCCATCGCGACGAGGAAGGGAGGAGGAGGAGGAGAGGTGAGGGAGGAGCTGGCGATGGATGGGAGGGCTGTCGTCCGGGAGGGTTGAAGAGGTATCGAAGGGGAGTTAGAAGGAGTCGATCCTAGTCGAAAGGCTGAACCGAGAGAAGAAGAGAGGGAGAGGAAAGGAAGGAGGAAGAAGGGAGGAAGACTCGTCGACGTCGATGGCAGCGCGGACACCTTCGAGCTCGTCGAGACGCGTTGGCTTTCCTCCCCCCGTCCTTGTCGTCAAGCAGAGTACATTTCCCGAATTCGGAGGAGAGGATTCGTAAACTGAGACCTTCAGCACGGCATGTCTTCACACATCGATCAAGAAGAAACGGAAAATTAATCTCGAGAGGCTGCGAGACTGTCCAGCTCCAAAGAACGAGCTCGACCTCTCTCCTTCCTTCTCCTCTGCCGGCCATCATCGATCCTTACCTTTTCCAGCCCTCCCCCAAGTATACCCCGTTTCACATCTCAAGCCTCTTCCACTCAGTGTCAGTAAGCTGCTCCCATACATCTGCGTTCCGAGACGGTCCCAGACCGGGTTGAGCTGGAGCTCACCGCCCCCTCCATCCTCCTTTCCTCGCTCCCTCATCCATCCTGTTCAGCCCTTTCTTGTCGATAGTCATGACGGAGGTAAATATTGAATGTCTTCTCATCTCATATGTATCGAGCTCACCTTGGCCTTGCCTTCTTCTCCCTCTCAGATCGGTCCCTTTCGACGCTCGTTCCCCTGGGAGATCCTCGCTCTCGTCTTCGAGTTCTCGGACGACTCGACCCTCGCAGCTCTAGGAGGAGTCTCACTGGACGCGTTGGAGACGGTAGCTTCCCTCCTGTATCGGACGGTCAGGATCACGTCGGTGGAACAGCTCGAACTGCTGTTCTGCAAGAGGGACGAGGCGACGAAGGTCAGGACTTGAGCTCGACCCTCCTTTCCCTCTCCCTCTTCCCTCTTCTTCTCGCCTCTTCTTCTCAATATCACTGACCAGCAGACCGTTTGAATTCCCATCTATCAGCCTGACACTCCCTCTCGAATCAACCACCTCCTCGACGTCTCCCAGGTCCACAACCTCGACCTCGACTTCACGTCTATCTCCTCCGCTCCCTCCTCCCGGCTCAAGCTCTTCCTCTCCAGGAAGTCCTCCCCCACCGAGACCGTCCCCCTCGACTCGCTTCGAGTCTCCCTCAAGTTCGAGCACGCCTCCTTCCTCAGGATGCTCCACTCCCACCTCTTCCCTCACCTCAACCCAATCGTCTTCGAGTACAACATCGAGGACCGATCCCCCCTCGCCGAGTTCCTTGCCTTCGACCTCCACCGAGTCCCAACCCTCCGCGGTTTCACCAGGCTACAAATCCTCGATCTCAAAGGACTCCTCCCTTTTCTGCACCTCGGCAACCGCCACCCAGCCGCCCTCCCGGTCCCTTCCCTCGAGGTTCGCCGCGTCGTTCGACTTCACGTTGGAACCCTCCTCTCCCTCGGGAATCCTTCTGTCGCCTCGTTCGTCGCGAAGCTACCCAACAACTGGGGGATGATGTTGTCTTTGGTGACTATGCAGGATGGAGCGGTGGTGTTGGTCGTTCGAGGAGAGGAGGAGAGAAAGCAGGTCGAGGAGGGCCTTCGGCAGGTCGAGGAGAGATGGAGGTCGAAGTTCGTGCTGGAGGTGGAGGTCTGATTGGGTGAGTACACTCTCTGTCTCTTTGCTGAAACGGCTTGCTTGCTCAACGAACCTTAACTGACCTACGCCTCTCTTTGATCTCGCGCTCGTTCGTTCAGCTCGACGTGTCGCCTATCACCTCTCCCCATCACGACCGTTCGCCCGGATCGCCTGTAATCCCTACCAGATCCATACGTTCGACTTTCACCTCCACTTCGTTGCACCCTTGATCTCTCTTAGTAACCTTAGAGGGGTCAGAGAGGTATGACTTTCTTCCATTTCACTTCCTCGTTCGCTTCTTCGCCTCTCCGTCCCTCTCGTTTCAGCCACTCTATCACGTCATTCCCCAGTCCAGCTTGACTTCCCAACCTTCTTCGATACGACCCTGTTTTCGAACCCCTCTCTTAGTCTGGAGTCGAAAGAGCGGGCACTTGAGTCAACAAGAGCGCGTCGAGGAAGGGCATGAGATGCAGGCGAGAAGGAAATGCTATAGAAGAGAGAACAAGAGAGAAGGATGCGATGCTAAGAGTGAAGTGTGTATGAATGCGTACGAGAAAGAAACTAAGGTGATTGAGAGATGCGACGAGACGGAACGAGGGCAAAGCAAAGGCAAGGAAAACGAAGCGACGAGGGAAAGAAAGATGCGAAAAAGAACGCGACGAAGGGGTGGAGTCCTATCTCCTCGTCGGAGGCTGAGGAGGGAGGCCGTTAAGAGCCTGAGCTTGAAGCATAGCTCGAGCTGATCCTCCTGCCGAAGGACCTGCTCCCGACGAAGACGACGCGTTTCCTCCTGGAGGTTTGACGGGCTGGAAAGGAGGAAGAGGAGTCAGATCGTTGGAACTTAGGAAAGAAAGAGAAGAAACGGGCACTCACCTTCCTCTTGGAGGGCATGAACAGGTTTGGAGGAGCCTTGGGACGAGGTGGTGGTTTTGGGAGGGGAGGAGGTTTCGAGACGGGAGGAGCGGCAGCGGGAGGTGGAGGAGGAGGTGCTAGTGCTGGTTTCGAAGACGAGGAGAAGGACGATCCGTTCGAGGTCGCTGGTGGAGCTGGAGGAGGTTTCGATGAGGAGGTCGCCTCGTCGAGTTTCCTCTTCTGAGGAGGGTTGAGACTCGAAGGTCCAGCTGGAGGAGGGAGGGGAGGATCCGAGTCCGAGTCCGATTCGACGTCCTTCATCTTCTCGACCCAGTCCCTCCCGTCCGCCTTCTTCTCCTCCTTCGACCTCTTGATCTTCTTCTTCTTCGGCTGAAGGTCTCCCGAATCCTTCGAAGGAAGGCCGTCTCCGTGCCCGTTCGCTGAAGGAGAGGACGCTCTCCGCTTGATCTCTTTCCTCTCCTTCTTCGCCTCCTTCCTCGCCGCCGACATCTCCTTGGGCGTCTGCATCGGTGGGAGGGGCGGTGGAGCTGCTGAGGGTTCGGGAGGAGGGGGCGGAGGTGCTCGAATGGCTTTGGGTTCGGTGGGGATGGCGGTGATCATGCCTTGACGAGAGGGTTGGAAGACGTTGTGATGATACTGTGTTCGGAAAGAAGACGCGTCAGGCACTGGAAATCCTCGGATTGAAGGAAGGGATTGGACTCACGTCGACGAGAGCGTTCCTCGCACGAGCGTCGTTAACGATTCCCTTCCACTGAGGCCCACCTCCTTCGAGGGTTGGAGCGTGACCGATGATGAAGAGCGAGGATCGAGCTCGAGTGAGAGCGACGTTCATTCGTCGAGAGTCCTTGAGGAAACCGACTCCCGCGTTCGATCCAGGAGGTCCAGCTCGAACGCAAGAAAGGATGATGATGTCCTTCTCTTGACCTTGGAATCCATCGACGGTGTTGAAGCTGGACAGTCGAAGGGAGAAGATCAGCGCGTGTTCGAGAGACGCGACGAGAAGAGACGGAAGACTCACTCGATCCTCGAAACGATGTCGTAGCCGAAGTTCTGCTGGAAACGTCGAATGAGAGCCATCTTCTGCTCCTTGTACCTGATAGAAGGAGAAAGAAACGAGTCAGAAAGTGAATCGGAAGGTCGAAGGGAGGAGAGCGTGGACGAACATCGTGACGATTCCGATCCGGTAGTCGAAATCGACGCGAGGGAACTGGTCCTTCAAGCTCTTGTAGAGCGAGAGAGCAACATCGACTTCGACCTCGTTCTTGAGCGAGTGACCATGGCTTCCGGACATCTCTCGACTGCTGTTGACGTTGAAGAATCGGTAGGGCGAGAAGGCGTTCGACGAGTGCCAGACCTGAGCCGTTTTCGTCGCCATGTCGGGACCGTCCTCGAGCTCTCCGTCGTAGAAGACTCGACTGGGGAGAACGCTGATGTCGGGGTGCATTCGGTATTGGATGCTGAAAGAAGGGACGACGGAAAAGGGGCGCGTCAGTCGAAAGCTCGACGAACGAGAGGTGGAGGGAGACGAGAATCGGACTCACGAGAGAAGGTGAACGTTCTGAGGCGACTTCCTCTGGATTCGAACGAACATCGACTCCGAGTAGTTGTAGCATTCAGCCGCTTGGGACATGACGGTTGGAGGAAGTTGGTTCGGATCTGGGGACGAGAAGGAGGGGAGGTCAGGTTCGGCTCGAAGAAGAGACGCGTCAAGTTCTGATCTTCACTCACCTCCGACCATGATGCATCTCCTACACTGATACTTGAGAGGAATGAGAGCCGAGAGTTCGACCGCCTGAGCTGCCTCGTCGATGATGACCGTCTCGAAGTTGAAGGATCCGAGGAGATCGTGACCAGCTCCGGAAAGCGTGCAGCAGATGATGTCGGCCTCGAAGACGACGTCCTGTCGAGCCTTCCTCCTCGCGGCATCCAACGATCGACTCGAGTCCTTCTGAGCGTCCTTGGCCTTGTTGAGCTCCTGCATGAGTCGAGCTCGCTTGGTCTTGTACTTCTTGATCTCTTCCTCGAGGCCAAGAATCGCTGAGGAGTCTCCTCCGTTCGAGTAGACGTCCTGGAGCTTCTTCTCGGCGACGATCCTACTGGACTGAGCAGCATCGACTTCCGAACGGATCCGAGCCATCTCGACAGCTCCGTCTCCCGAAGCGAGAACCGAGGATCCTCGAAGTTTCTGGTCGACGAGCTCGTCGAGCGAGACGTCCTTGACGGCGATGTTGATCGAGGAGTCGTTTCCGATTCGAACGATCTTGGGAGTGATGGTCTTTCCTGAGGAGGATCTGATTCCATCTCGGAGTCGCTTGGTGACCTCGTCGATAGCGGCGTTACTGGGAGCGCAGACGAGGATCTTGAGGGAAGGTTGAACGTCCTCGGGTCTGAACTGTCCTCCTGGTCGGATCCTCGTTGCTGGCTCGACTCGATCCGACAAGAACTTCCCTACGAGACCGCAGATCGTCTTTGTCTTTCCGGTTCCAGGAGGTCTGAGAGCGGAAAAAGCAAGGAGGCAAGCGTAAGCTGAGAGTCGAGGGAAGGGACGCGTCGAGGAAGAAAATCAAAGTGAACGAAAGAACTCACCCTTGGATGAGTACGAAGCCTGAGGTGTTGGTGTTCATCGCTCCGAGTATAGCCTTGGCTTGAGGTCTGTTGACGGCGTAGGCGGACATGGCTTCGTCGAGCGCTCGAGAGGAAGGTTCGACGAGAGGGAACGAGTCGGACTTGAGGATCGAAGGAAGCATCCGGTCGTAGTAGGGCATTCCGTGGAGTCCTCCGTACTCTCGATGCATCGTGCTCAGACTGAGTAAGAGAGAAGAAGGCGATGGTCAGCTGGCTTGAATCGCGAGGAAGGAACAGGAAAAGGACGAGACGACTCACTTCACGACCTTCTGGAGCACCCACTTCGAACGCGAGATGAACGGTCGGAGATCCCTCGAGTTGTGGAACCTGAGGTTGAGCTGGATGTCCTTGAAGGTCTTCTTGTACTTGACGACCTTGGCGAAGAGAGGCTTGACGGTGGAGGGTCCTGAAGGGTAGATCTGGACGACGTCGACCTCGTTGAGGTAGTAACCCTGCTTGATCTCGGCTGGAGCGATGGAGAACTCGATATCGATCCAATCGTCGACGTTCATACGACCAGCGAGCTCGCAGGTGATCCTGGCTTCGTTCCGACTGTCCTCGACGGCCTTCTGGACTTGAGCCCAGCATTCGAGCATGAGCAACGGCTCGAGGATCCGAAGGTACTGATCCGCGCTCTCGAACTGAGGAGGGATCTTCTGGAGCGAGTCGGCCGAGAAGTTGGGAGGGAGACTGTTGGTGTCCTTGGGACCCCACTGGAGGATCGCTCGATGGAGAGACTCGAGGTCCGGCTTGAGTCGAAGGAGGGTTCGACGAGCGAGTTCCTTTGCTTCTCGACGCTTCTCCGCTGGACTTTTGATCGCGATCTCGTCCGCCATGAACTTGATTGTCCGAGTGGGAGGAGGCATGACTCGAGCTGCGACTGGTGGTTTCTGATGGACGGCTTGGGAGAAGGCAGCGAGTCCTCGAACCTCGTCCTCGTCGTCTGAGGAATCCGTCGCGGTCGAGTCCGAGTCCTGAGTGTCCGTTCGACGCTTCTTCGGCGACGGCTGAATCTCCGACTTATTCGAGATCGATAGGGAGAAGCCAGCCTTCATCATTCCCTTGGGTTGGAGGAGTTGTTTCGACTTGGGGACTGCTTTCCTCTCCGACTTGAAGTCCGAACGAAGTTGACCGAGAGCTCCTCCTTTGCTGCTGGACGACGACTTGGTAGCTGGGACGGCTGCTCGAAGACCTGCGATGGTTCCCATCTTGGAAGGAGCTGGAAGAGGAGCCTTTCCGGGTTTTGAAGCGAGGGTGTACTTGGGTCCGAGTTGGATCGTCTGGGATTTGGGAGCGAGGGAGGATCCGAGACGCGACGACGAGGATGAGCTCGTTGGTGGTTTCGATTTGGACGAGGATGAGGACGAAGACGCGTCCATGGCTGCGAGATCGAAGTCCGAGAACTCTGGGAACTCGTCGTCGTACTCGTCCTTCTCGGAATCCGTCGCTCGAGACGAATCCGCGACTCCAGGTCCTCTCCAGGACTTTTGGGGAACCGACGACGACGACTTCGATCCTGAGGCGGCCGACGACTTGGATGGCTTCTGAGAAGCTGGGGAGGACGATCCGAGTACCTTCGCCCAGGCTGCCTTCTCGACTTCCTTCGAAGACGTTCCGCTTCGAGACGACGACGACGACGCGAGCGAGGACTTGGTTCGAACCGGCTGGACGATCTCGACGACCTCGTCGTCCTCCCACCAAGCGAGCATGTCCGAGATCTCGGCGAGTTGACCATCAGTGAGCTTGCATCGGTGTCCGCTGGCTCGGTTGACGAAGTTCTGGAGTCGAGAGATGTACGACGGCTTGGGTTCCATGTTCGAGCGATGGAAGCGATCCAGGATCATCTTGATCAACTCGAACGTCTGATGGAGAGTCTCGACACTGAGGGAAGTGAGAAGGAGTCAGATGAGGGGCGAAGAGCCAAAGAAGGAAAAAGGAAGAGGAAGGCAAACTTACTCGGTGAGCCTGAGCCACGAAAGAAGATCTCCGAGGACGTTGTTGAGCGACTCGACCATTCCCTTTCCGACCGTGCTCATCTTGGTTGGGCTTCGAGGTGCTGACGACTGGCTGTTGAAGATGGAGTAGAAGCTCGTCGTCCCTCCTCCGACCGCTGCCGTCTCGAAGGTCCTCGTCATGTCGACCATCAACCTCGCGAAGATCAACGCGTCTCGCATCCAATCCACCATCACGTCGTTCGGGTAGAAGGCGGCCCAGTGCATCGTCGAGCTGAAGACGAGGGAGATGCTCTCGGTCATGAGCCTCCAGAGCTTGGGGACGAGCCGACGGATCCCTTGATGGTTGACGAAGACATCGTCGAGCAGGAGCCCTCTCGGGGGTCTGCAGAGGACGTCGATAACGTCGGTGAGACATCGAACCATCCACTTTGCCATCGAGCAAGCCTCGGGGAAGACCACGGCCGACTGGACGAAGGTGCTGAGGAAGGTGATGAGACCCTCCATCGCCTGGTCAGGCATGTTCTGGAGGAGGACCCGGAAGCAGTCCGCCCGATCGTCGACGTCCGAGAAGCTCTGTTGGATGAGAGCTTGGATCGCTTCGTGGATGTCCTCGTCCGGGGAGAGGAGGAGGCTGAGGGTGGAGGAGGTGACGAGGGGAGCGTTCCAGAGCTTGAGGAGGATGTCTTGGTTGTTGACGTTTCCGAACCTCTCGATGGCTGAGGCGAACTGACTCCGAGTCTTGACGAGCGACTCGTTGAGGTGACCGATGGCTGTTCGAGCTCCTCGGCGACGAAGTGGTTCCGAGATGTTGGCGGTGCTCCAGGCTCCATCCGTCGAACTGAGGACCTCGACGTGAGCGAACCTCGCGACGGCTCGAATGAGGAGAGCGAGTCCTTCGATGTCCGACCGCTTCATCCCCATCCCGTCATAAGCACTCTTCCAGAGGCTGTCCCGAACGTCGAAGGAAGGGATAACGAGTTCGGACGACGGCTCCTTCTGATGCTTCAGGAGTGACGCGAGGGCGACGGCTCCGCTCCGAATCGTCGACGCGTCCTCGTCGAAGGCGAGGGAGAAGATCTTCTTCGCCGAAGGTCGAAGAGGTGCCCATGCTGAATCCCTGTGATCCTTGGAGGCGAAGGCGACGGAAGCGATGGTTGAAGAGTAGATTTCGAAGACGGAGTGAATCGCTCGACGGCGAGGAGAGCTGGAGGGTTCCGATGCGGTGGCCTTGGACGCGTGGGAGATGATCTAGGAGAGCGGGACGAGAATCGATCAGCACGAGCTTGAGAGATGTCCTCCAGAGAAGAGATCGAGTGAAAGGCGAGCAGGAGAAAAGATAAACGCAAGACTCGCCTTGAAAACCTCCGTCATCGCCTTCACTCCGACGGACATGTCGAACCTCGAGTGCTGGACTCCCTCGGCGAGGAAGTTGATCGTCCTCTTGAGTCCCTCCTGGAACGACTCTTCGTCGACTACATCCTTCCTCGGCGGATCTTCTGACGACGGCGTAAGGCTCTGAACGAAGACATCGAACCACTCGAAGTAGCGTCGCTCTCCAGTTTCGAAGAGGGAGAGGAACTGCTGGTTGTTCTTGATGTTATCGAGAACGACGATCGGATTCGGAGGAGTTGGAGAGTTGGGAGAGGAGGAAGTCGTCCAAAGACCTCGGCCGGACGCGTCGAGAAGCGTGAGGAAGGACGTGAAGATCGAGGGGAAGTCTGCGACGAATGGTTTGGTCAGCGGGGAGAGCGAGCGCAGACAAGTTCAGAGTTCGAGAATCTACTTACAGTCCGCATCCTCTCCGAGATGGCCACAAACGATCCCAACCGTCCTCGTCCAACGAGTTCTCCCTCCACACGCGTCGTCCAACCATCGATGACCTCGCTCCATAGCGTCCTTCCCAGCTCCATCGAACCGTCCCACCACTCCCATCTCCAACGCATCGGCGTCGAGCCTCTCTAGGACGAGACTCAGCACCTCCCACGCATCGTCAAAGCTGGCTCCAGTGTCCGACGGCGACGAGGAGATGATGGCGAGCAGCCTCTCGATGGTTGGGAGCGTCTTCGCCAGCCCTGAGAGCGGTATCGACTTGATGGGAGGAAGGAGGAGTTTGGCGAGTTTCCTGATCGAAAGATGGGGAGGAGGTGTAGAGTCCAAGGGAGGGTCTTCGTCGTCGGAAAGAGGAGGAGGGGGTCGAGGTTGCTGGAGGAGGAGTTCGAGGAGACCTTCGCCGACGGTTGGGAACCGACTGTCGAGATGCGATTCGGCGTCGGAGGCGTTGAAAGTTGACTTGGAGGCTCGCACGAACATGTCGTGCATCGAAGGGAGTTGGGTGAGGGAGGGTGAGAGGAGGAGGAGGTGGATGAGGGAAGGAGGGAGTCGAGAGAGGTTTGGTTGAGGAGGTTGGACTTGGGGTCGAGATCCGAGGACGGCAATTTCCTCTGCTTCCCACTTGGTGACGGTGAGGAAGAAGTTTCGAAGGGTTTGGGAGGGATGATGGGAGAGGAATCTGAGGTGGAGCGAGGGCGGGGAGGAGAGGAAGGGAAAGTTGAGCTCGCGGGGTTGAGCTTCGTCGTTGAAGAGAAGCTGAGAGACTCACTGTTCTTCTACTGCGAGCTTGGCCTTATCGTATCCCTCTACGCAGCCTGTACACCTTCCTAGTAAACTTGAGAGATGAGTCTTCCATTTCCTGACTGGAGCCGAGGCGTTGTAGGCGTGGTAGGTGAGAGTGAAGGTTGCGACCTCGGTGATGAAGGTCGCAGGTTCGAGAGGATCTAGATCGATGATCATGTCGTCCGTTGGAAGCGGGGTTTGAGGGGTTCTAGTAAGATCCAAGATGATAGATCGGAGTCAGACAGGTGGAGGAGCCAACAGTCGAGGAAGATCTGACGAGCTCGACGTCTGATTGTTGAGCTTTCCTTCCTCCTCCTCCCTCCCCTTCCCTCCCTCGCCACCGCGACCTGAGAAGATTCCGACTCACTTGCAGAACCAGTGCCAGCCATCTTCTACGCAAGCCTCTACCGTGTTCCTCATGAGGTAGTTTGTGAGTCCGAGCATGGTCGCGGAGGGGCATTGCTGCTTGGTGGATCGAAGGTCTTCGAGGATGATCGCCACCTCTTCGTTCGTAGGAGTGCTGCCCATCGTAAGACGACTCTCGGGAGTCTAACGAGGGCTAATCCGAGGGACGATGGTCGTTCCGAAGTCGCCTCTGCGTGAAAGAGGAGGAAGGGCGAAGGGGCGGGACGTAAAAGTGAAGTCGAGGGGAGGGAGGAGTGTGGAGTGGGTGGAAGAAGGAGGTCGTCGAGGGGCCTGACGCTCTGACGAGGCGATTCGATGAGTCCAAGGGGACAGGAGGAGAGAAAGAGCTCCTACGACGACGAAGAGGACCTGAGCTGAGCTCTGAGGGAGTGGAGAGGGTCGAGAAGGGGGGGGGGGGGGGGGTCGAGGAAGTTGAAGGAGGAACTGTTGAGCTCGCGAAGTTCGAAGACGAGGTCCTCGGACTTTCAAGAGTGCAGAAAGTCCTTTGCAAAAATCTTCACCACGCATCTGGATCATTTGAGCCTCACACAACTTCACACAGAAGAGTCTGTCGAAAAGTTCCAGATATCTCAGCTCTCGGTCTCGACGCGAGCTGAGCTGTTCCTCGCGGTCTTCCTCAGCATCCCTCGCATGTCAGAACGGCCTTTCGACCTCTGATTTTGTCCAGAAGCCGTGAAGTCAGGTCTATGCACCGCCCTCTCCAACCTCAGGACAAGCTTACGAGCGCCTCAAAAGCCCATGCACCGTGCGTCTTCGCCCTCAGCTGCCCCTCTCCCGTTCGTCCAAAACGGCCGTCTTCCTTCTCTCCCTTCTTCCACTCAACTTCCATGACCCCCTTCCCTTTCGAACTCTACGCAAAGATCGCTCAAGAGGTATCTAACACCTCGGATCTTCTCTCCTGGAGCTCAACCTCGCGAACCTGCAACGTGAGTTCAACGCGTCGCTCATTGTCTCTGTCCTTTCGCTCTGAGATGACCCCTTCTCCGTTTCCCATTCGTCAGAACGCATCTATGCCCACCCTCTACAACACCATCACCCTCAACTCCTTCAGATCCCTTCGTTCCCTCGCCTCAACCCTCGCGTCGCACGAGGGCCAACGAACCATCGCTCCTCACTTTCGCTCCCTTCGTCTCCACCTCCCTGAGATCGCTCGAGAGCAGTTCCTTGCTGAGACGAAGGAGGATTTAGGCTCTATCTTCAAGTCCTCTGTACGTTCTCCTTCGCTATTCACGAGAAACAACGGCAGAAGCTGGCCTCTCTTTCGTCACCTCCCGACGCGACGTTTTTAACTCATGCGCTTTCTCCCTCTCTTTCACAGCCTCGCCTTCTTCACCTCACAGGACTCAACAAGTCCCTTCGCCTGACTCCCAAGCTCGTTACGCTCCTCCCTTCCACTCTGCAAACCCTCGAGAACCTCCTCCCAACAAACCACGACCTCCCGCCGGTCGACGCGTCGAACCTTCTTCAAGATCCCAACGGGCTTCAAGAACAACAGTTCTTCCACCATCTAACCTTCAACCTCCCCCATCTCCAATCCCTCAGCATCCGACTCTTCACCTCCTCAGCTCTCCTCTCGCCGTCCTTCCTTGGAAAAGCAGCGAGGGACGACCAAGTCGCGTTTTCTTCGCTTAGGAAACTTCGATGCTCAACCTCCCCCTCGCTCTTGACCTACCTCGCACGACTGCCAAAAGGATCCCTTCTGGTGCTGAAGGAGGTGGAGTTGACGGGAAGGTGGGGATTCGAGTTGACGAGGGAGTTTTTGGAGCGGTACGCGGATGGGAGGTTGAGTTGGATTGGAACCGGAGGACTGGAGGGGTGCGAGGATGTCGTGCCGGTAGAGAAGAAGAAGATGGAGAGGTTCTTGAACTCGGGGCTGAGGGGGGAGTGGGAGTTCGTGAAGAAGGGGGAGAGGACGAGGGGAGAGGGATTTGAGAGACACGTCGAGGGAGGAGGGCTGATGATGTGATCGGTAGAACGCCAAGCTCAGGGAACGAGGAGAAACATAGAGAGTTGCTAGATAGATAAACCAGATAGGAGTACATACGTACCGACTTCTGAACTGGACTAGACTGAGTAGAACTCGTCCGCCTTGACCTTCCTCTCCGCCGAGCTCGTCCCGTACAAGGCCTTGATACCTGCTCCAACGTAGCTGATGTCCTTCCCTTCGCAGAACAAGGTACTGCAAGGTAAGCGAGCGATATGACGCGAGTTAGAGCGGGACGAGGAGCGAGAAAAACGAAAGCAAAGGAAGATTAAGAGAGAGAGAGAGAGTGGAAGAACGCGACGCGTCGAACTCACCTTCGATTCAACCCCTCCGCAACCCCATCAATCTCGAACAAAGGTCCCTTATCCTCCCTCGTCTCCTTCCTAATCTCCTCCTTCTCCACCTCGTCTCCCCACCCCTCCAGTACCCCCATCCAGCTCCTCAACCACCCTCCCAAATCAGGCATCCTCTCCTCCTTCTGCTCAGCGAAATCCGAATCGTTGGGATCGAGTGGTCCAGGACTCGATCTCCCGATCCCTCGTTCTATCTCCTCCTCGAACGAGTACCCAATCGAGTCCATGCACTCGTGGATATCTTCACATCGGTCCTCGTACTCCTCCGGATGAGTCTTCTTGTACTCTGGCGAGACGAGGAAGGGATAACGTTTCTTCTCGAAGGCGGTCTCGAGCTCCGAGCAAGCTTCGTCCCAGCCTGGTAGTTCCTTGTTCATCTCGCAGATGATGTTCCCCACGGCCTCGTTGATCTTCTTCTTGAGGATGGGACGAGCAGCGACTTTGCCTTCGGGGTTGGACATGGCAGCGAGACGAGTGACGACCGAGACGAGGATGGGTCGTTGCCAGACCTTCTCGGTGTGGACGATCCGAGGGAGGAGAGCGAGGATGGAAGGGAGGTCGTTGGTTTCGAAGTAGATGTTGAAGGCGAGTTGGATGAGGTCTGGGTTGAGTCGGAGTTTGGGGTTGGAGAGGTAGCGTTGGATGGCGTCGAGGTCGGGTTTGAGGGAGGAGGATTTGGCGAGGAGGGTGGAGTAGAGGATGAGCGTGGGTTTGGTGTAGAAGGCGGAGGTTTCGAAGCGGAGGAGGTTGGAGCGGAGTTTTGGGAGTTTCTCTGTAGACAGCGAAGAAGATGAGGGAGGTCGATGAGTGCGCGTTCGTTGGAGGGACCAAAGCAAGCGAGAGACGACAAGACGTACCCTTCATCTCAGCCGAGTGCCAACCATCGTCGAACTTGTCCCTCCTGTCGTTGGCTTCTCTCTCGTCTGAAGCAGGTAAACAACGGACCCAACGAAGCGAGCTGTCCAGCGTTTCGTTTCGAACGCGTCGCGACTTCCAAAGGGACGAACGACTCACCTCCCTCTGCTCGAATGAAATCCTTGAAGCAGTACTTCTCTCCGGACTATTGGATGTAAGCGAGGATAGCCTTGAGGGCGTCGAGGTCCTTCTCGATCATGCTGATGAGGAGGAGATCTCGATGAAACTTGGCGAAGACGTGTTGAATGTTCTCCGACCAGTACGCGGTGACTTTGGGCGCGTCGGGTGCCGAGCCTGGGAGTGAGGTACAATGGATCCTGTAGGCGACTTCGATGCCGCCGAACCAGGCTCTGAGGAGGAAGGAAGTGAACGTGAGAGTCAGTACGAAAGTCGCGCGAGGAGGCAAGAAGACGAAGGTGGTCTCGCGCGAAAGACTCGACGAAGAGGGTCTCCTTCTCCACAGAGAAGCGGGAGCGAGGGAGGACTGGGTAGAGAACGTCTCGCAGGCTCACCTCGATCTACAGGTCTCGATGGTGTTGACGATCTCCCTCATAAAGACGAGCGACTTGTGACAGAGGAGAAGCTGCTCCCTCTGCTCGATCGAGAATACAAAGAGCTCCCTCATCCAGTAGACCATCTCCCAAGCAGCCTTCCTCATGATAGCCTCCTGATTGGGGGTGAAACGAGTCCAGGATAATGAAAGGGGGAGTCAGGGTCAGCTCAACGTCCCTACTGCTCGAGCTGTGCCTTCTCCTCCAGATCTGATCGTACAAGACTCCTACTGACCTGATCCTCATACCCATGCTTCCAGTTTAGCCTGACTCCCTTCTCCAACGCCGCCATCTTGGCCCTGAGGCTCTTCTCGTGGGTGTCGAAGGCGATCTTTTGAACGATCTCTCCTCTGAGCTTCTGCTTCGAGAGAGCGGCTTTGATGGTCGAGTCGATCTCGGTTGCTTGGGTTGGGGGGGGAGATTGTCGAGGAGAGCGAGAATCCCTGATTCCTTGAGGAGAGTGAGGAAGTGAGGGGAGGAGAGGGAGAGACACGCGTCCGAGAGGAGGGAGGAGGTCGTCGTTGAAGGAGGAGGGAGGGAAGAGGTCGAGGTCGAGGCTGCTGCTGTTGCTGAGTTGGAAGATTTGACTGAAGGTAGAGGAGAGTGAAGAGCGACTGGAGGAGTGTCTACGTTCATGGCCATGGCCCACATACTCATCGAGTAGAACGGCGCGAGGGTGAGAGGGAAGGAAGGAGGAAGACGAGCTCGAAAGACGCAGCAGGGGAAACGTGAGGTCGCGACGGTCACTCTGCCGTCCCAACGACCAGTACCTCCCCAAGAACATCTCACAGATCCCCCCCATAACTCAGCAGCTCGACCTACATCTCATCAGCCGATTCGGCTACCCAAATACTCAGCAGGGGTCTCTCTCGGATGACGGTCTCCTCGGACTACTTCCCTTCCATCTCGTTCGCCTCCCTTCCCTCTCCTCTCACCCTCCAAGCGCTCAAGTCGCTCAAGAACGCCGTAGTAGGAAACCCAAGAGCCAAAAGCAAGGTCATTTCAGACTCAGATCTACTCAATCTGTGAGTCTAGATCCTCTCGAGCCAGGTCGGAGGAGGGCGGGGAGGGAAGCTTGAGCTCACCTTCCTTCTTCATCTCCTGCCTGCTACTCCCACTCAGCCTCGTAGATCTCAGTCGACCTTCCGAGAGTGAAGCCGCCGAGGCTCGTCTTCTCAGGGTAGAAGCTACCATCATCCTGGGATCGCTCGCTCACGGTCAGTCCAGCTCATCGGAGTGAAGCTCTCGGCGCTCCCTCCCTCCCTTCTCTCTTCTTCTTCGACTGACGCCCAAGTCCTCGCACTCCCCTCCTTCGCCACAGCCGACCAGCACACTACAGCACTCCTTCATCTACTTTCGACTCAGCTCGTCACGAATCTCCTCCTCGCCCTCCAGCAAGCATCCTTCGCCGTCCAAACCCCCTCCTCCTCCCTCTCGTCGACGTCGCTAACCCCTCAGAAGGAGCTCGAAACCATCCTCAAAACCCTAGCCAACATCGTCAAACTTATCGGAGAGTTCTGCGACAGAGGGAAGTGGGGAACTGGGATCGATGGACCTGTCAGAAGACCGGCGGGCGGACGAGAGACCTGGTCGAGCGAGAGGGACGCGAGGGAGGTGGTCGGGAGGAAGATTGGGGAGCTGCTAGAGGTGAGTACCCTCTTTTCCGGCAGTTAGAGAGTACGAAGTGGACGTCTGCTCGGTGGGGATCGAAGAGCTGACTTCCCTCGCGCTCTTCGGTGCTCTCCCAGCCGCCGCTCCTCAACCTCCTCCTCAACCTCATTCCTTCTCCACCACCACCAACCTCCTCCTCGCCTACGACGCCCACGCAACCCAAGCCCAACTTATTCTCCTCTCACCATCCGGCCCTCCTCCCAACAGTCCTCAACCTCCTCGCCTCCCTCATCCACACTCCAGCTCATCGACAAGCTTTCCTGGCGACCACCTCGTCAACCACCATCCCCTTTTCCCACTCTACCAGCACCCCCCATCACAGCCCCCACCCACCAGCTCCTCACTTTGCTTCGTCTGTCTCGAAGGGAAAACAACGCGAGACTCCGCTTTCGTTCCCTTCGTCGGGCACGGGAGGGAACGACGTGCTTGTGAAAATCGTCGCATTGCTGAGGACTGGAGCTGGTGATGTGAGGGTCAAGATCGGTGCTTTGGGTCTTCTCGGAGTGTTGGCAAAGGAGGAGTGGGTTGGGAGAGAGCTGAGAGGGATGGTTGGTGAGTTTTGCGAGACGCGTTGGTTCTCTAGCGACGAGCCGAGCTGACCTCGAGCCTTTCTCAACGAAACACTTCAGAACTGGACGGAACATCCTTCTTCAGTCATCTTGGCGACCTTGCGAGGAACAGAGACGTCGGAGTTCAGGTCGCAGCGGTCGAGGTGTTCGTCCCGTCTTGTTCTCCTTTCCCTCTTCGTCCCTTCCGAGCTGAAATGATCTGAACGCGTCTCGTCTTTCTTCGATCCAGACTCGCTACCATCTACAAGTCTACTCGCTCACTCTCAGGCTCCCACTCGGACGACCGTATCGAGGGCTGGCTGGGAATGATGGAGGACCTGTCGCGTCTCCTCGGCGAACGAGGGGAGGAGAGGATTAGAGCTAGTTTCATCATGGGTACGTCCGTCCGTGATCCTCCTCTCCGACCACGTCCCTCTTGAACTCAAAGCTGATCGACTCCTCTCGTCTTCCTTCCACCAGCCTACCTCATCGCCGACGACCTCCCCCTCCAAACCGTCGCGTCCGAGAGCGACGTGATCCGACGAGTCGAGGAGATCCTGGAAGAGTCTTCGGGAGATGGAACCTTTCGAGGAACTGAGGAAGAGATGGATATGGACTTGGGAGAGGAGGATCTAGATGGGAAGGCTAGGATGAGAGAGGTTCGTTCGCTATCTCAACGTTCTTTCTCGTCACCCTCCCGACCGCCATCGAAGCTGACTTTCCCTCCCTCCCGCCCTTCTTCTCATCCTTCTTTTCGTTCCCCAGGGTGCCCTCCTTCTGCTCTCAACCCTAACTCTCCACCTCCCTCACCTCCGAACCCACCTGCTCACCATCCTCCCCAACCTCCTCCCCTCGATCCTCCTCGCCTCCCTGTCCCACCCCACCTCTTCCGGTGTCCGAGCAGCCGCTGCCCAGCTCACACGAGGTCTCTCCAGAAGTGTTTCGGTGCTGAGGAGCAGTCTTGTGGATGCTGAGGGCGCGGTGAAGAGGTTGGTGGAGATCGTGAAGGACGGGGAGGAGAGGGAGGAGGTGAAGAGCGGAGTCGTCGCGGCGTTGGCAAATTTGGTGTTGGAGTTTGCGCCGATGAAGATGGTGAGTCGTTTCGAGCGAAAGAGGGTAGAGCGAGGAGCGAATGGGGGACTGACGTATCTCTGTTGGCGTTTGACTACAGACGCTGATCGATCGAGGAGTGCTGGAGGTTCTAGCCGAGTTCTGTCGAGATGGAACGATGGAAGACCTGAAGTTGAACTCTGTTTGGGCTTTGAAGGCGAGTCTGGCCCAACCCCACTACTTCTGATACATCGAATTGACTCGTCTCTCTTCACAGAACGTCGCCTACCGATCTCCTTCGAACATCAAAGCTCGGATCCTCGTCGCGGTCCCGTATTCTCTTCTTCTCTCGTTCGTCCCGTTCACATCTACTTCCTTCTCCTCTCGCAGTTCTTCCCTCGGGGATCTGACCTTCTCGACTGTCGTCACCTCGCAGGCTTCTCTCATCAACGTCGCCGACCGCTGTTCAAGCTCAGGGCCTCGCTCTCGTTCGAAACCTCCTCGCCGACAGCAGTGAGCAGGAGGTCGAGGATTTCATCATCAACGGACTCACCAAACGGAAGCTCGAAGCTCTTCTCGAGGAGAAGACTGGACTACTGAAGGGAGGACTCGGTTCGGGGGAGGAGGAAGTCGTTTATCAGGTGAGTCGACGCGGACGGGCGAGCGAACGTCTCACATCGAGATCAGAACTGATGTCGACCGCCACTCTCTTTTCTTCCAGGCCGTCTACGTTCTCGCCTGCGTCCTCTCCGGAAGCGAACAATTGAGAAGATGGGTTGTTGCCAACGAGTCGTTGATGAGTTCGTTGAAACTCGCCATCGTGAGTTCGACGCTCGTATCGCCTCCCCTTCTTCTTCTTCCTTCGCTTATCTTCTTCCTTCCAGACCGCCCCTTCCGTTCTGATCCGAACAGCAGCATGTATCGCTTGCCTCAACATGGTCGATGATCCCTCTCCGTTTAGACGTGAGTCGACTCGCATCTCGCTCGGCTCGACGTCGAGCTGACCTTTTGTCCTTCTTTCTCTCAGGCGGTCAAGCCATCGAACAACTTCGCGTCTCGGGCATGCAGGAGGCTATCTTCCTCTACCCTACGGACTTGCTCGGATCAGACGAGGAGTCGTCCTCGGAACTCTGGACTGTCAGGGAGCGGTTGGTCGAGCACCTCAGGACTTGATCGTGACGGCGCTGTTTCTCTTTTTTTTTGACGATCTGTGAGCCCACCATCTATTTCTCTCTCTTCTCCCTTTCTCTACTGACAATCGTTCACCCTCTCCTCGCACAGAATGAGCTTCTCCTACCATCGACCCAAAAAAAAGGCGCGTCAAAAGAGTCCGATCGTCGAATCTCGCTCTCATCCGCGCTCCTCCAGCACGCAAGCGAGAGCTCGTCTGAGCTGCTGCCCAAGACGTGCTCCTCCCTCCACTCCGCCCTCTAGCTCATCGTCCCAAAAGTTCTCCTCCTTTTGCTCTGACTCCCAACAACCACACCAACTCTCCATCCAACCCGACCCTTCCCCACTCTCACCTTCCCACAAAAACATCATGGCTCCCATCGCTGTCAACTCGCCCACCGACTCTTCCATCCCCTGGCTCAAACCCGAGGTCAAGAAGCAGGACGTCTTCGATTCTTGTGAGCTTTTGCCCATTTTCCATTTGCATCTTCTCGACTCCTTGCTGATGCGCTTTCGTTCAATCTTTAACCTCAGCCCTCGCTCAAGCCTACGGCTCTCTCGCTCTCGTCTCCGCTCACGGCGAGGACCTGAACGAGGGTTCGTCTTCTCCTCCTCGTCTCGCCCTCAGTTGATATTCGCCTTCACCTCAACTGACCCCTTCGCTTCTTCTCTCTCGCCATCTCTACAGACTCCGACTACCCTTACAACCACCTCAAGCCCTCCTTCCCCATCTTCGAGACGCCCGCGCTCGTTCCTTTCGACATCAAGGATCGAGGGTTCTCTGCTCCCTCCCTCCCCGCCCAGCTCGCAGGAGCGTCGAAGAAGGAGAACTCTTTCCTCAAGAAGGCCTCGAGCTTCAAGTTCGTTACTCCTGCTCTCGGAGTTGAGGTTCGAGGTGTCGATCTGAGGACGTTGACGGAGGGCGAGAGGGACGACCTGTGAGCTCACTTTTATTCCTCTCTTGCGTGCTTCGGTCCGCGTTTTCCATCGGACATCTCAAAAAACTGACGATCTACTTTCGCTTTGGTTTCCGAAGTGCCCTTCTCGGTGCTCAAGTTGGTGTGGTGATCGTTCGAGGTCAGAACGACTTGACTCTTGACGATCAGCTCGAGTTCGGACGACACTTCGGTCCTCTGCACAAGGTGAGTTTTAGACGCGTCTTCTTCCCTCTTCCGCCAGCCACAGCTGACCTGTCTCTTCGTTCAACAGCACCCTACGACTGCGATTCCTCGAGAGGCTGGAAGGGAGGAGGTACACCTCGTTTATGCGGACGCGAACTCTCGACCTGACACCTCTGCTTTCGCGAAGGAAGAGTGAGTCCGATCTCTCGTCCCCTCTCAACTCGATCTCGCACTGACACATCTTTTTCTGTGTGTCCTCAGGCTTTATCACTCGGACGTGACGTGAGCAGCTCCTCCTTTCTTTCTTTCGAAACTCGACGCTCGATTCTGATGCGACTCTTCTCTTTCTTCCCCCCAGCTTCGAGCATCAGCCTCCAGGTCTCACCTCTCTTCGACTTGTTGCCGTCCCCGAGACTGGAGGAGACACCATGTGAGCTTACCCGAACAGTCTTTGCTCCGAACGCGCTTTCCTGACGCGTCGCTCTTCTCTTCTTCCCTGCAGCTTCTCCTCCGGCTACGCTCTCCACTCCTCCTTCTCTCCCGCCTTCCAAGCCTACCTCGCCACCCTCTCCGCCGTCCACTCTGGAGTAGCTCAGTCAAACGGAGCCAAAGCGATCGGAAACCACGTTCGACGAGAACCCGTCGAGAGCGTCCACCCAGTCGTCCGAGTTCACCCCGTTACCGGACTCAAGAGCATCTTCGTCAACCCCGGCTTCACCAGAAGGATCGTCGGTGTCCCCAAGCCCGAAAGCGACGCCATCCTCGCTCTGCTCTACAAGGGATTCGTCGTGAACGCGGACTTCCAACTTCGCGCAAACTGGGAGGAAGGGACCATCGTTTTCTGGGACAACAGGATCGTCACCCACTCTGCTCTCTTCGACTTCTACCCTGCTCGACGACACGGTGTGGTGAGTTCCTCTTTCTTTTCTTCCTTCCTTCGAGTCGACGCGTTGAGAAGATGAGCGCTGAATTCTCACTTTTCCCTTCGTCTTCGCAGCGAGTCACCCCTCAAGCCGAGCGACCTCTGTCCGTCGACGCTTACGAGGCTCAGTACGGCGCCAAGGCTAAGGATTGGGCGACGGAGAGGGCGAAGGAGTTTGGGATCAAACCCGTCGAGAAGAAGGACAACGGGAAGGTCGTCGAGCGAGGGTTCAAGGACTAGACTAGGTTTTCCCCTCGTTCGTTTTCGTTCTCGATTTTGTAGCTTTAGGCAGTTGGTCGTTGTATGCTTTCTCTTTGCTCTTCTTTTTTTCCCTTTGCTTTCGTTTTGCTTCAGATCTGAATCCCTTTCAGCCCTCGTCGGATCTAGCCGAAAGAGCCATGCTCGCCCTCCCTCCTCTCCCTCCTTCCTCTGCCTCAACGCTCACTCGACTCTCAGAACCCAACTCTCGAAAGGTCTCCCTCCTTCCCAATTCTTCCCTCCTCTTCAACGATCAACATGGGCGGCGGTCCTGTCTCTCCCTCGTCGTCGACAACGACGACCCCTTCTTCCAGCGCTGAAGCTCAACCAGATCCTTCGCCCTTTTCCCTCCCTGAATACCTCTCCACCCTCCCTCCTCCCGTCTTCGGTCGCGAACTTCGTAAACACTGGAACTTCTCCTCGAACTACGTCAACCTGAACCATGGGAGCTATGGATCCGTGCCTCTACCCGTCCTCAAAGCCATGAGAGAGCGCTCGGACCGTATCGAGCAGAACCCAGATCGGTTCATCGTTCTGGAAGCTGCGAAGGAGCTGGCTTTGGTGAGAGGGAGGCTGGCTGTGTTGGTGAACGCTCCGGTGGATGAGGTTGTTATCGTGAGTGCAGGTATTCGATAAGGGAGGGAGGTCGAAGAAGAAGGAGCTGAGTTGAGCTCGAGGCTGACCGCCCATTTTCTCCCTCATTCCGCCC
The DNA here is from genome assembly GCA_024345305.1 of Mrakia gelida. Classification (NCBI taxonomy): domain Eukaryota; kingdom Fungi; phylum Basidiomycota; class Tremellomycetes; order Cystofilobasidiales; family Mrakiaceae; genus Mrakia; species Mrakia gelida. The sequence continues at coordinate 753,039 of BRON01000017.1, forward strand.
TCGTTCTTCCTAGGCTCCCAACGCTACTCACGCCATCAACACTGTGCTTTGGAACATCAAGTGGCAGCCTGGAGACATCATCCTGCTCTGTGAGTCTCGAGATAGCTTGTGTAGCATCTTTGAGAGCGAAAAAAGAGGGGCGAGCTGACCATCGACGTCTCGCTGCCTCCTTCACTCCCCTCTATGTTCTTCTCGTCGACGCTTTACCTCGACCTCAGTCACCACCCAGTATGGAGCAATCTTCAACACTGCAGCACACATCGCGGACGTCAACCCAGGAGTCACTCTTCTCGAGATCCATCTTCACTTCCCAACGACTCACGCGCAGATCGTCCAACTCGTCAAGGATACCGTCGCGAAGGTCAAGAAGGACGAGAAGAGTTCTGGGAGGAAGATTAAGCTCTCAGTCGTGGAGGCTATCTCGTCGATTCCTGGAGGTGAGTCGTCTTTGACCCTCGTCGTCGACTCCGGTTCTCACTCGCGTCGACGTCCTCGCTGACCTACCTCTTTCGCTTCGGAGTCGCTCAGTTGTCATGCCCTGGCGAGAAATCTGCACCTTCTACAAGCAGGAGGGAATCCTCAGTGTTGTCGATGGAGCTCACGAGCTTGGACAGCTCCCTGTTGACCTCGGAACGGCGGATTGTGATTTCTGGTGAGCTCGCACGTTCAACTTCTGCTCGTCGTCCTTCGATTTTTCCACTTTCCCTCTCATTCCTGACTCGGATTCTTTTTTCCTCTCGCAGGGCTGGAAACGCTCACAAGTGGCTGATGAGCCATCGAGGAGGGACTTTGTTCTTCGTTCCCAAACGGTTCGTCGCTTCGCTTCGTTCCTCCTCCGTTGATCAGTGACTGACTTCGACGCCTGGTTCACCACAGAAACCAACATCTCATTCTCTCGTCGTTCCCAACTTCGGCGTTCTACTACTCGAAGAACTACCCGAAGTACGCGAGGACGAAAGAGTGGACGTTCGTTGAGCAGTGTTCGTCCGACCTTCTTCTTCAGCTCGACTCGCTTCTCGACCTCTGGCTGACCTGGCTCCTCTTTAATCTCCATCAGTCGATTGGAATGGAGTGAGTCCCGATCTTTTCGTCCTCGGTAGTCAAAACTCGTCGCTGACGACCTGCTTTCCGCGTTGTACTTCTTTCAGACCATCGACTTCAGTCCCTTCCTCTCCATCTCTGCCGCTATGGACTTCCGAGCATGGCTCGGAGGAGAGAAGACTATCACGACATACTGCCACGATCTCGCTCTGAAGTGAGTCGCGTTCCTCTGCTCCTCTCGCGTCTCCTCGCCCTCGTCCGTCGTCCCCGTCCTCCGTCGTCCTCGCCCGCCTCACTCTCGCTGACCGTCTCCCTTCCCTCCTCGCTTCTCAGAGGTGGGGCTCGAATGGCGGAACTCCTCGGAACTGGGATCATGGACAACGAGAAGGGAGAACTGACGGCGAACATGGTGAGTCGAGCGAACCACGAACGCGTCGCATTGGTCGCCTTTCTCCCTCTCGGAAAACTCAAACTGAACCCAGATCTTCTCGTTCCACTTCCAGGTCAACGTTTACTTCCCCGACACCTTCCCTCACCTCGAATCCCAAGGAGGATTGATCAACGATTTGCTTTTCGAGCACAACTTCCGAGTCGGCGCTGGATTCCATGATGGACGATGGTGAGTACCTTCTCGCTCTTACTAGCCTCCCGAGAAGATACCCAGGCTGATGCTTCTTTTTTCTTCAACAGGTTCGCGAGATGTTCAGCTCAAGTCTTCTGTGATGTAAGTTTCTTTCGACGCGTCGGGCGTCGTCTGGTTTCTACGCCCTTGCATCGTTCTGACTCCCCTTCTCCCCTCTCTGCTCTTCGCTCCCAGATTACCGACTTCGAATACGGAGCCAAAGTCATCCAGGAGATCTCGAACTCGCTCAAGAAGCTTGCGGAGGAGGAGGAGAAGCTAGTCGCGACGACGGATTCAGCTTGAGGTGAGAGTCGAGAACGATGGGTAGCCGTGGTAGATCTCGTAGGGCTAGGGTACCTAGAGTCTGATATTGACAGAGGATTTTTTGAGAGTCTCGATGCTGTGAGAAAGCGAGAGAGAGGGAAGTGAGCGAGTGACAGAGATCATCAGTGAGCCGAGAAACCAGGGTCGACGCTCGAAGACAATCATCGTTCCTCGCCACCCAAAATAAGGGTTGGGCCAGGTTGGACCATCAACTTTTCGCCTTCGCTGTGTAACCAAGTGCAGTGCACAGTAGATCTCACCGTTCTCCGAGCGACCCAACTTTTCGCTAGCCAACTGAGGCGAGTCGTCTCTCTCTTCGTCCACTCTCTCTCTCGTTCGAAGCGAATAAGTTTTTCCGTATCGATATCTACGGAGTTTAGTGTAAGTGCAAGAAGGAACGATGTGAAGTTGAAATGAAGAATGAAGAAAGTACGTGAAGGTGGGTATAGACTGAGAAAGAAAGGAAGGAAAGCGAGCGAGGGAGGAAGGGGGCAGAGAGCAGAAAGTGAGGTGAGAGAAAGAAGTGTGCGCGCGCGTGACGAATGAAGAAGGTTGAGGGGGGGAAGAGAAGAGAAAGGGAAAGGGATATGCAAATGAAAACTGATGGGTTCGCAAGGGAGTTGAAGAAAAGCAAAGGAGGGGGAAGGGTCCCTGAGAGTCCGAAAGAAGTCTACGAAGAAGAGGAAAGGGTTGGAGATGGAGGGAGGGAGGAAGGTGATACAAGCAAAACCGAGGGCAGCTATGGCTTCTTCTCCCCCTCATTCAGATCAATCTCCTCGTCGTCCACTACTCCAGCGCCTGCAGATCCAACGAGCCTGATGGTAGGTTGAGCCTCCGCGTCGAAAGACTCGTCCGCTGCCTCCTCCGTCGTTGTCGTTGTCGATACCGCACCGAGGGGCTCGACGACCAAGGTGATGGTCGGCGGCGTAGCGAGGTTCGCGAACTGAGCGGTGATGAGTGGGGAGGAGAGGGGAGACTTGGCTTTTCCGAGGGGAGGAGGAGGAAGGAGGATGGTGGAGGAGGGAGGGTTGGCTGGCGAGGAGGGAGCTGAGACGAAGGGAGGAGTTCCAGGGAGGGACATGGGGAGGGGAAGAGTGGTCGGCGAGGAGGCTCCTCCCGAGGAGACGTTGGTGGTGAGAGGACTCGGGGATCGACCGTCCTGGGACCGACGAGTGAGGAATCCGAAGGGAGATGAGGCTCGTCGACCTGTTGGGCTGAGGGATCGTTCGTCCTCTCCGTCTCCCGAGTTGGTGCTTCCGAACTTCTCTCCTCGACCTCCTTCGAGATCGACGTCGACCATCCCGACGGAGATGGCTTCGACGGACGCCTTGGATCCAGGATCAGAGGGCAGCTTTTTGTCGAGCGACGAACGATGATCCTCGACTTGGTCTACGACGGCGGGACCCATGATCCATCCTCCTCGAAGCTTGTTCTCCTCAGCGACGGCGACGGCAGTAGTAGCGATGACGTCTGACCGAGTTGGAAGGTCGAGAGGTACGACGGGGTGGGAGGTTGTGGACGCGGAGGGGGCGTGAGGGAGTTGGTTGGCTCGATGCTTGACGGGAGTTGGGGAGAGGAGGTTCGGGTTGTTCGTGAACGCTGCCGAGTTGGTGGTAGGAAGAGGGGAGACGAGTTGACGATCCTGATTCGACGATCCATCATGGGAGGGAGGAAGTTGAGTGGAGACGAGGAGGGTAGGGTGATGCGGTGGTTCTTGAGGCGACGACCTTCCTTCCTCCTCGACAGCCCTGAGCTTCCCGTTCGCAACGGCTGACCGACTTCCCAACCCAACAGGAGCGTGGATCTCCCCGAACCCAAGTCCAGCAGCTTCCGCCTCGTGCCCTCCTGAGGACTCTCCTCGACCTCCAACTCCTCCTCCAAGCACGTCGTCGTCGTCGTCTCTCCCTACGAGCAGACCAGCCTCGTCCCACAGACGAGCACTCCGATCGAACCACGCCTCCATGACGCTCCACCCTCGGTACTCTCCAGTCAACCGCATCCCTCCCGTTCGCTCTCCGTAGGCATCTCCTCCTCCATCGCCTCCGGAAGCGGAGTAGTAGTAGCCTCCGTGCCCGATGTCATCCTCCGATCCCTAAGAGAAGGCGAACGAGATGGAAAGGTCAATCTCCGACCTCCTTCAGCTCCCGATTCGTATCCTCGACCCTCAAACCCGGCGAGAAAGCAAAGGTCGAACTCACAGCACTATCGTTCCCTCCTCCCTCGACCTCCCATCCTTCTCCCGACTCGAGCTCATCCGCGAACCCAGCCAACCACCTTCCCCACCCTCCATCTCCCTCCCCTCTCCACAACACACACTTCCTATCGAAATCCCTGCCAAAGACGATGACCTGACCCCACTCTCCTCCCGTCCCAGGATCCAAATCGACTCCGACGTAGTTCCCACTGCGATCCGAGATCAAAGGCAGCCAGCCGCGGTTGGCGTACGCTCTCTTGCACCACTTGGGAGGTAACGAGCCCATCGTAGCCACCAGTCGAGGGTTGGCTCCAGTGGAAGGATCCCGTTCGACGGCTCTCCAGAAACTCCACTCGCGAAGGACCTCCTCCAGGGGCAGAAGGGCGAGTCCGAAGAAGATCCCATCGGTGACTCCTCCGTCGAGATCTTGGCCGTCGTGGCAGAGGTAGGATTCTCGAACCGAGGCGGGGAGGGGCATGTTGAGACGCAGTTCGAACTGGTTGAGCTCCTCGACGGGGGTAGGGAAGTTGAGCGAGTCGACGAGTTCGGGGTAGGTGGGCGAGAGGAAGGTTTTGATGCGTTGCCAGGTGTGAGGGAGGGGAGGGTAGGCTGCATGGGGATGAGGAGCGAGGATCCGAGAGGAGGAGTGGTGGTGGTCGTTGACGAAGGAGGAGGAGGAGTCGGTTCGACCGTAGGAGGTAGGGAGCGCGGGGTTGGAGACGTGGTCGTAGCCCGTGGAGGAGAGAGCGTTCGCTGCTCGAGGAGGGTACGAGTATTCGTCGTGGATTCGACTGGGTCCTGGGGAGTCGGGTCGTCCGTGCTAGAGAGGAGAGGGAGAGATGATAGCGAGAGAGGGGGAGGGAAAAGAAGAGGAGGAGGAGAAGGAGGAAAGCAAGGGGAGGAGGTGAAGGTCAGTTTGGACGATCGGAGGTGAAGTTGATTTCTTAGCACGTCCTGGGACTCTGAAGGCTGTTCCTACGAGCTCGAGACCCTTCTATAGCGCTCTCTCTCAGATCTATAGATAAGCTGTATTTCTGCTAGCTCATCGTGCTCTTCTCTCGCTCGTTTCACAGAGAGAGAGAGGCCATCGCTCGAACCCCCTTTCGTCCAAGCGACCTCTCTCCTCCCAGCTCCTTCCCTTCCCCTCTCTTCCTCTCGCTCGCTCCTTCTCCCAAGGATGACGTCCTTCCCCCATCTCAAGCGCATATACGAGCTCCAAGAAGAAGATGGTGCTGTACTCACTAGGAAAGCGTTTGAAGGAAGAGCAGGACTGGCTGGCCTGCTGTCGTCTGGACCCAAGCTGCCACTCCTTCCGAGCGAGACGCGTGAAGGATCACTCAATCCGTAAGGCCGGTCGTGAGTGGGGACTATAGAGAAGGAAGCGGTAAGGATGAGGTAAGGGTCAGCTTTTCAGAGATGTATAGAAAGGGAGGAGGGAAGGACGAGGCGAGAGGAGAGAGAGCGAGGAGGGCAAGGTCGGACTAACGAGAGAAGGCATCGTCCGTCGTTCGCATCGCCTTCCCTCGAGACTTTTGACCAGCGTGGGCAGCCAAGGAAGAGCCAGAGGAGGAGTTGGAGGAGGAGGAGGTGAAGAGGGAAGCAAAGTTGTTGAAGAAAGACATCCTGAGAAGGGGAGGAGGGGAGGAAGGAGGAGAGAGGAAGGCGGAGGGAGGGAAGGTCGAGATGGGAGAAGGGAAGGAAGGGAAGGTGGCCGCAAGACCAGCGGAGGGAGCGAAGATGCGAGGTGTCGATGTAGGCGGGAGAGATGGAGTCGAGGGAGAGGTGTGAGAAGGAGGGGGGTGGGTGTTTCCTTCTCTCGTAGAGGATGGGATGAAGGTTGCGAGTCAGGCAGGGCGAAAGAGGAGCGAAGGTCACCAGCAGCGGAGATCGCTTGGTCGTCGATGATGCCGTTCTCCTCTGGATTTTCTTCACTCTCGATCTACTACATGCTCATCTCAAGAACGGGCCTCCCATCACGAAGAAAAAAAAACGCGCTCAGAGCGAAGAAAACGCGTCTCTTGGCGATCTCGCAGGAAGGAGCGTCGTCTCAGCTCAACGCCGCTGTTCGACGCCTTTTTTCACAGCTCAGAGTCACAGATGGCCAGCAAAACCGTCCTGTAAGCAAGATCTACTCTGCACTGCACTCGATAGCGAAGTCAAACATGGTCGAACCCTCTCCTGGATCGCGCATGATCGCCTCCCTCGTTTCTCGGTTCACTGATGATCTCTGTCCCTCGTTCTCCTCGCTCTTTCTCACTCTCACAGCCTGCAAATTTTAGCGGCCCTATATGTAGCTCTGAGATCCCAGGTTTAAAAATCTTACAACAACCTCCCACCGCCCTCACCAAGACCAACGAGACGCGACGATCTGAGCCTGCATGCATGTTCGACGTGAGCTTGCTTGGTCGAGAGCTGCTTTCGACGTTTCACAGCAGGGATAGGGACAAGGTTTTATAACGCGATAAGAGGAACCAGGGGAAAGAGAACGTTGAGAACGAAAACGAAAAACGCGACGACGAGAGAGACCGACAACAACCCGAAAAAGACTACAACGGAGACGAGATGTGAGTAGGTAAACAGAGAATTCGTTAAGTGTGAGAGAAGGGTATCACTAAGCCGAGAACCGAGAACCGAAAGAAGAAGAAACGAAAGGAGATGAAGACGCGAGCCCGACGTGGTGGATCTTGTACTTCATCTGGACTCGTCGAACTCCAGTTCGAGTGGGTTGGTATTTGACGAGAGCCGAGGCGTTGGAGTTGATGACTTTGTTGACGGCTTCAGCGATGTTGATGTTTGATGGGAGAGGCGAGGTGGGAGTTGAAAGGCCGGACGAGGAGGGCGAGGACGAGGAGGCAAAATCCGAGTCGGTTTCGATGAGGGTGGGAGTGGAGGACCGGGAAGGAGAAGGAAGGATGGAGAGTCAGTGGGATGTTCGAAGAAGATGAAGAGATGGGAGAGGGAAGATGCTTACGATGGAGGACGAGGAGGAGGAAGAGGAGATGGACGAATATCGTCGAACGCGTCGAGCGTGCTGAGCTCGAGTTGACACCTTGGGAGTGGGAGCCGTGGCCTGAGAAGATGAGTAGAGTTGACAATCAGTATGAGTAATCCAGCAAAGCACAAAGAAATTGGCCCAACTCACCTTGTTAATGATGGAGAGGAAGGAAACGACCGCCGAAATCGACGACGCGACCGAACCGAGGAAGAGCTTGATGAGGATGTTGTGAATGAAGGCGAACATTTTTGTTGACTTTGATGGAGTTGGTTAAAGAGAGTAGTAAGTAGACGTGGGAGTGGGAGTGGGATTGAGTGAGGGGATGAAGGAGGAAGATGTGGTTGGAGGTCAGAACGCAAAGGAGGGGTCGAATCTCTTGAGCGAGTTCGAGCGAGGCAGTTGCCAGAGCGGACTCAAACGAAGATGCCCGCGCAGCAGCGCAGAAGCGCAGTCGAGGGGCAAAAATGGCTCACGATGACTTTTTGCTGCTAATCGGGTGGAAGGAAGGAGAGAAGAGAAGCGGTTAGCTGTGACGAAAGGGCACGATGTCGCGTCGAGGGATTGAACTCACGAGGTGAAGGTCTGCCAGCAGGAGGGAGGGGACAGGGTGATTTTCCATCTGCGGAGGAGACCAATAGAGTCTCCCAGAGCTCATGAAAGTGGTGCTGCTGTGCTTATAGAAGGAGGAAGAGAAGAATAAGATCAGCTTGGAAGGGGCGAGTCCGACGCGTCGAGTCGAGAAACGGATGGGGTGAAGATTGAGATCAGGACCAGGTGGAGGAAAGGGGAGGAGGAGGAGGGACGTTCTCGTGCGTCTCGGATTGATCTACAAAGGGCAAGAGGCACACGAGATAGTCAGAAGATGGAACACGAGACTGAGGCGAAGAAGAGGAAGAGGTGAAGAGGCGAGGGTGGGAGGACGAACCGGAGTCGAGAGGGCGGAAAATGAAGCTCAGGTCGCTGTCTGCAGGCTCGAAACGAGAGTGGGGAGTTAAGGTGGCATATACTATCCGAGCAGAATCGCTTCTGACAGTCAAAGAAGGAGCTCTGAGCTCCGCCGTCAGCTTCTTCGCCTGCTCGTCGACTCGTCCCTCGCCGAGAGGGAGGGAGGGAGGAGCGAAGAGAAGAGCTTCTCCCGTCCTTCCACCCCACTTGCTCCGGATCGTCGCGAGTCCCAGACAGTCCCCCATCCCTTTGACTCCCAAAAAGCTCTCGCGATATAAGGAAGACTCACAGGAGGAGCTCTCGTTCAACTTCTTCGACCAGTCGTCGAGCTGACCGTCTCGTCCCTCCTCCCGCCTTCGACGGACGACTCTGCGACCGAACGATGAGCTTGACGAACAAGCTTCACGGAGGAGAGGAGGGTCTGTCATATGAGAAGTAGTTTGAGCGAGTCAGTGAGGGAGCCCAGAGCTAAGAAGGGCCAGGACAGGGGAGGAAGAGAGAAGGGAGGGCAGACGAAGCTCACCTCCTCGAGCGGAAAGAGATGGATACGACTCGTCCCCTACGGCGATTCGGAGACTGATCAGGACATCAAGAGGAAGCTGAGACCCCAAGAAGCATCGACCACGAGTCCCGGCGAGCTGAAATGGCGGGAGGACGGAGATAGTTGAGCTTCAACGGAGGGACGCAAGGACGGAAGGAGGGAAGGGAGCTCGGGGAGGGATGCGCTGTGAGCTCGAGTCCGACGCGAGAAGCGAAAAGGGTTTGGTTCCCAGATTGGTTTTTATGAATAGGCTGAGCTCGATTATGAGAGTTGTACCCTCCTGAGAGGGGAGCTGAGGGTTGGGAGGGGAGAAGGAGGCCGCCCATCCTTCGACGACCAAATGAGCTTTCGACGAGCTCGAGGCCTGAGGTGAGTTGCGAGCTCTCGTTTTTCACTTCTTGCTCATCGCCCTCTAGATGAGGTCTTTTTGGTTGAGCGCTCGGACCTGACCTGACTCGATCACTTCGTCGCTCGTTCTCCGACTACTCAGGCTCCTCCACTCTCGACGCGTCCTCCTCCCCTCGCTCTCCACCGCCCGCTTCCTTCAAAACACGCCTGAACGCCGCTCCCCAACTCCATCACGATATCCACGCATGCCCACTTTTACCTTTTACCCAGCCTCGTCCTGCTCTTCCTCCTCTGCGCTCGCCGTCGCGTCGCAGAGGACGGACAGCATCGCACTTTGTCTCGACGAGCTTCGACACAGGAGGATTCTTGCTCTGCTTCTTTTGCATACTTCTTTACCTACCTGTATACGATGATACTCTTCTATGAGTCCTGCCCGAACTGGGAGGAAACGCCTGAGCGTCTACTAGTGATATCGAGCAAGCTCAGCTCTCGCGTTCTGTTCGTCTTTCGAATCGAGGTGAAAGATCAAGTGAAGAGAGTCTGTGATAACGGGGTCGTTGAGTGATACTACTAGCAAAATAGATACAAAGTCTACGGACCGAGAAGGGTGAAATAAACAAACGAAAAGCGAAGTCGTGAAAAGGGAAAGAAGGAAAGAAAATCGTAAACGCGCGGGACACCTCTACTGCTGCTGCAGCCCATCCTTCAAGTTCCTCGAGACGTTGGACCAATACAGCGACTCTCCAGCCTCAAACTCTCCCTCGAGCTTCTCAAGTCCGATCTTGTACCTGGGGAACGAAAGACGAAGGTCAGCGACTCGCAACGCGACGAGAGATGAAGAACGAAACAAAGACTCACCTCGTCACATCGTACGGTCCCACCTCCATCTCGTTCCTCAACCTCAACGTAATCCTCTCAACCTTCTCCTTAGCAAGCTTCTTCTCCTCCTTATGCACCTCTCCAGGAATCCCCGTAACAGCCTTGTGCCACGTCGTCCTCAAGCAAGTGAACAACGCTCGCATCCCCAGAGCAGTTGCTTTGCTGACCAGCCCACTCCCATTTGCTTTCATCTCCTCCTTCCCCAGTCCTCTCGATGGGCACTCCCCGTCCTCGATCAACCAGTCCCAGCCGAGCTCCCTCGCCGCCCAAGTCGCGTAGACCTCCGCCGTGACGAGAAGCGAGGTTCGAGATTCCTTTGCTGCTTGGACTCTTGACGCGAGGGAGGCTCGGAAGTAGGAGGTGGAGGAGATGGAGAGGAGGAGGGTGGCTCGTTGGTAGGCGACGTTAGAAGGGGAGGAGGTGAAGGGTGAGGAGGAAGTGGCTGAGGAGGCGGAGGAGGAGGAAGAGGGTCGGAGGAGGGAAAGAGCGATTTTGTAATTCTTGACCGCCGACGAGAGGAGATCCCAAGCTTGTTCGGCGAGTTCGGAGGAGGAGTAGGCAGCTGGTGCGGTGGGGGAGATGGGGAAGATGAGGGATTCGTTGGAGTTGGAGGAAGGGATGGGAGCGACCGAGGCTTTTCGATGAGCCCACCCGGACGTCGAAGGACCCCCGTTGGAGGGAGTAGGTGAACAAGGCTCCTCGAGGGCATCGGAAGCGGCCGAGTAGCCTGATCCTGCTGCTGAAGCTCGTCGGTAGGCGGCCATCGACATGGAGGGGTGAGGGCTGACGGCGATCGCGTGCGAGGGACGACGCGAGTTGGTGAGGATGGAGGTGAGAGTGAAGGAGGAAGGGGAGTCGTATCCGGTTTGGAGGAGGGTAGAGTCGGCTGGAGGGGTTCCGAAAGGAGAGGAGAAGACTACGTCGGCGTTGGCACGAACGGCGAGAGGAGAGGGGTTGTAGGCTGATCCGAGGGAGGGAGGGACCGAAGCTTTCCTGCTTCCCGACGCGAACTGGGCGACGGATCCTCTTCTCGGCGACGTGGGAGGACTGTAAGACGAGGGAGAGGAGACCGATGATTTCCCTGATCCGAATCCAGTCGAAACCGACGACATCCTGCCGACGATGCTCTCAGCGTGCGCGATCGCGAGAGACTCGCTGTCCTCCTCCTCTTCCTCCTCCTCTTCGTCGATGGTGAAGCTTCCTTGTCGAGGAGCCGGCTGACTGGTTCGACGCGATGGCTCCCCTCCACTGAGACGACGAGGGATGGCTGAGGGACCCGAGGGACCGACGAGAGGTTGTCCGATGCTGGCTGAGTCCGAAATCGACGACGACGAGCTCGTGGACGAGAGCTTCCTTCCAGTCTGCTCGAACGAGACGGCAGATCCCTTCCTTCCGGCGACTCCTCCCAGCTTGAGTCCTCCTTTCTTCCTCCACGTCCTCTTGAGAAGCTGAGCGAGGACGAACTGAGCGTCTCCGAGTTGCGAGACCGACCGAATGAACATCATCTTGTTCTCCGCTCGAATCGTTGACGACACCGACGAAGGGGTTTCCCGTAGGACGTAGTCGAGTTCCGAGGAGAGTGCGTTCATCTCGGCGAGGATGGTTCGACCTTGAGCGTGGTTGATGGGGAGTTGAGGAGCGAGCGCGTTCGTCTGTCGAAGACGTTCGATCTTGAGAGGGCCGCATCGCAGTCGAACCTTGTTGACGATGTGGGAGGAGACGGGAGTGAGAGGAGGAGGAGTGGAGTCGGTGGAGGTAGCCTTGGAGGAAGCGATGGAGGCGGAGGAAGAAGCGACGGCCTCGAAGATGATGGTTGGGAAGGTCGCGACCGAGTCGAGTCGAGGAGTCGCCTGTTTGAGGTCGATCAAGGCTCCCATCCTGAGAGCCGAGTTGAGAGCGTCCTCGGCGAGATCGAAGTACCGGTCGGCGGTGAGGAGCTCCGTAGCGAGTCCAGCGGCGAACGAGGCTGCTTCTGCCATCCTGAGGTACCCGTCGAGCATCGTCGCGTGCGAGACCGTCCTGTTGCAGACGCTCGAACTCCTCCTGAGACGATGCTTGGCCATCTCCTCCTCGTCTCCCTGTACTCCTGCCTCCCACGCAGCAGATCCAGCTACTGGAATGGATCCACCGAGCATGAAAGCCTTTTCGGACGCCATGACCTGCTCCCAAAGCCTGACGGATTCTCGGATGAGATCTCCCGTCTCTCCCGCCCAGATTGCTCGAGGAAGGAGGGAGAGGTAGAGGGACTCGGTGAGGGTAGCGAGGAGGTGGGTGAGAGACGCGAGCTGGGTTTGAGCGGCGACGACTTGGTGGAGGGGAGAGGGGACCGAGGAGGGGAGGAGGGCTGCTCGAAGAGCTTTGACGAGGGTTTGGAGGGAGAGGAGAGCATGGTTGGGAGTGAGGTAGTGAACGGCGAGAGTGTGGGTGACGGAAGATCTGCACACGAACAACGAAAGAAGAGAAGAGGAAGAAGGTTTAGCTCGAAAGAACAAAGGGAAGAAGAAGAAAGGAAGAAGGGAGAGACGAGCTGGGCTCAGATCGAACGCAGACTCACTTGTAAACGAGCGCCTCCAATGATTCGGGTCGCTCCTGAAGTGCTAGAGACAGAAGATCGTTCGCTCGAGTGAAATGGTGAAGAGCCTGGAAGAAAGAAGAAGAGAAGAAGGGCCAGAGACAGGATTACAGGTCGAAGGAACAAAGGAAAGTCAGCGGGAATCTCCGCATGAGGCGTTCTTTTGTTCCTTTCAACAGGTTGGGAAGAAGAGGCCTGAGAGAGAAATTTAGACATGCCTTTGTGCTCGCTCCCTCTCCATAGCTTCGAGCCTTCTTCTCGTGAGCGAGAGCACCTGTTGATCGGAAGCGAATAGAGAGAAGGAGGATCAGTTCGACGTCGGAAGTGCAAGAGGGCTAAATTGATCGAGGGCGTCGCTCGCGGACTGAGCTTGAGCTCGAAGTCGAAGTCGTCGCAAGAAAGAAGAACCGAGAGAAGAAGAAACTCACCTGCGATACAGCTCTCGAAGCCAATGGTACCAGGACCAGCTGCTACAGCTCTCCTCTTCTTCTCGATCCCTGCTACCGTCCTAGCGTCCTCCTTCTCCTGCTCGACCGAACCTCGTCGCTCCATCCCCACGAGAACGGTGCTCATCCTCCTTCCAGCGCTTCCTCCTCCAGCCTCCGACCCTTGAGCGGAAACCGACATTCCCCTCCTGGATCCCGAGGAGACGGGCGAGGTAGGGAAGTAGGAGGAGCGAGAGCGACCGTCGTTGGTGGGAGAGTAAAGTTCGAGGGGAGTGGGTTGCGACTTGCGATTGTGAGAGCGCTCGTGGTTGGAGTAGGAAGGAGGAGGGGAGTTGTTGAAGTGCGAGGCTGGAGGACTAGTATACGAAGAGTTCGAAGGGGAGAAAGCCATCTTGTCCTTTGGAGGAATCTTGGTAGATTTGGACATCCTCCTCCCCGACGAGACGAGAATCGCGCGAGCTCCTCCCTCGTCATCGTCGTCCGTCGAGTTGAGCTGAGGCGAAGAGTAGAAGTTGGAATGCGAAGGGGATTCGGAGGTGGTGAAGACGACGTCCAGGGGAGTTATGGGGGAGTGGGAGTGGGAGGAGTGGTCGGGGAGAAGGAGAGTCGAGGGAGCAGAGGAGAAAGAGAAGTCTGAGGCAAACATCGTCGCCATGCTCGATGAAGTGTTGAAAGTCGGGGGAAAGGGAGGTTGTCTGGGAGTCCGTGTGTGGTGGTAGAGACGATGCTATAGAAGGAGTTTCCGAGTCGAGAAGAGAAGCGAGAAGGTGTTGGAGGGTGGTGAGAAGAGCGTTTGAGACGACGAGGAAAGAGGTTTACCGACGGAACAAGGAGGATCATGGGTTGAAACAGAGCTAGACAGATGGGATCTTGAGTTTGAGTAATCGACCTCTTGATCGCTCATTCCGGATTCCAGAAGAAAGAACAAGAGATGGAGGCGGTACAAAGTTCTCGTGGGGGAAGAGGCGGGGACGTCTCGATGCGTCGCTCGCTCTCGCTGAGTGAGACCTCGCTCCCTCGAGCCTTTGCCTCCTCCTCGAACCTCGACCTTTGTTCCCATGGAAGCTCCTCTTTACTCCTGCCTTCTAAAGAGGTCGAGGAAGGGCACAGAGGATTCAAGAAGGCCTCGGTGCAAAATGAAGGACGATTTCCGTGAACCTTCGGTTCCTTGGGACCAGCCGCTCGACCCAGGAACTCGATTCCAAGACGCGTCAGAAAAGGCTAAATGGGCCTCGAAGACACGCCCTCGAGGACAGCTCTTCCGAAGAAGCTCTGGGTTCGAGGCTCGAGGGGTCTCGAGCGTCTCTCCGCCGACCCAAAGCATGAGTTTACGCGACGGAAAAGCAATTTGTTCAGCCAAATTGGTTGACGAGCGACGAGACGGGCGCGTCGACGAAACAAGGGTTGGCTTCAGCAGCGACTCCCTTCTTTCTCGCTCTGTTGCTGCTCTCCCTTCTGAGCTTGTTTCCTCAAGAGTCAAAATCGGGGGAGGAAGCAAATTGAAAGAGACCAGAGAGTCGACAAAGAGGAAAAGACAGCCGTCGACCGAGTCCGACACAAGCGACTTTCAGAGGGGAAGGATGTAAAATTTGAAGGAAGTAATTGATCCGAAAGATCAAACCTCCGAAATGTCGAGGGAGGCTTGCTCTTGCTTGCCTCCTCGAAGCTCGAGAACCGTCCCGGCACCGGTAATCTGCGAGGAGCTGGGAGGTGGCTGCACGAACGCGGAAGTCTCTGATCGTTTCCCCTTTTCGATCCACGATGTCAAGGGATTCCAGTGCAGATCGACATCTAGTAGTACCTCCCTCCGAGGAGCCGAAGATGTATCAGAGGAGAAATAGCTCGGTTTCACGTCGAGGTGAGAGCTGCAATCTCGAGGTGAGTTTGAGAGGGAGCGAGACGGGGAGGGAATGAGACCCCTCGAGCGATGGAGCTTGAAATTTAGACCAGAACCGTAGAGATTGAAGCGGGAAGGTGAACTGGTGATCTACGAGGTTCGGCGCCCATGGAAGCAGATCAGAGCGAGGGGAAAGTAGATGCTCGTCGCGTTCGACCGGATCCGGCGAGACGCGACAGAAACGCCGTCGAGCACTCCCCTTACCTCACAGTGCCCGATTCACACTCCCATTCTGCGACCACGACCCGTCGATACCAGTCTGAGAAGCGGGATGCTAAGACTGGAGGGAAAGGGGCCTTGAGAGACGACAAGGCCGTGCGCTCGAAGACCCGTCGCGTCCCTTCCTGCTCCCTGTCTCCAAGGGCTTTCATCTCGAAATACGGATGTGTGAGGAAGAGCAAAGGAAAGGGTTATGGAGTGGGAGAGAAACCCGAGCTCTTCAAAAACGAGAAAGATGTCGACCTAAGAGTCGAAAGAGTCGTTGCGCGTCCATCCCTCCTCTCCCTCCCTCTCTCTATCAACAAAAGATGACATCACAGCGCTCGCAGCTCCACTCAGACTTCTTTCCTCTCGTCGAATCTCAGCTCCTTTGCACCCGTGGACAAGACACGACATGTGAAGCAAAGCCGCCGAGTAGTGGAGACACCGACGAGCGGGTTTGAGTTTTTACTTCCGGCTCGCCAAAGCCTCGAAGAAGAGACAAAAAAGGCGAAGAAGACGAGCCATCTTGACCGATATGCCCGAATCCATCGAACGGAAGAAGATGACGAGGGACGAGTCGAGCGAAGCCCAATGGAAGGGAAGGTGCACGGTCAGATTCATTCGCGTCCGCGTCGTCGTTCCCTCCTCCGCTTCCGCCACAATCATCAACAACGTATCTCGAGGTATGTTCCAGACATCAAGAGATGAGGCGAGTTGGGGAGCGGCGAAGGGAAAAGAAAAGGGGTCCTGCCCTGCTCGACGAGTTGGTACTGTACAAGGCGAGAGAAAGAACGACGCGTCGAACGAACGAAGGTTGACGCTTCACACTCCTCTACCGAACTCGAAAAGGAGGAGTTCTGTGAGGGTTTGGGAACGAATAGGGAAGGTGGAAGAGGAGGAATAGAGGGATACTCGCTCGAGTCGAAAAGTTGAGCGGTCGAAGGACGCGTCGCGTCGAGATTCCCACCGCTCGACAGTTGAAGCAGAAGCAGATGGATTCGATGCGATTTAGGTCTCAACCAATTAGACTCAACGAGGAATATCCCTGACAGCGACAACGAAGTGAGAGGCAAAGAGAACAAAGGAAAAAAAGGGAAAGATCGAGCGAAGTGAGCGACGCTCTCGCTCCCTCCCTCACCCCATCCCTCTACCCCTTCTCGCTCCAAAGCCAAAGCCAACCTCCACAGCACCATTTTCCCCGAGCCCCGAAGGTTTCGACAAAACGGCGAGACAGAGGGAAGGAAGGAAGAGGGAGGGATGCGAGGGTTGGAGATGCGACGACGGGGGAGAAAGAAAACTCGCTCGCTGGCCTTTGCTCGAAAGATCAGAGAGAAAAAATGCCAGGTTGAGACGAAAGAGAGAGGGAAAGTCTACACGTCCCTGCGAACAACCTCGCTACATCTCGAGCTCTCTCCCGTCGAGAAGGGTCGAGGCAAGGGAGGTGGAGCTCGTTCTTCCCTTCCTCCCTCGCTCCCCTCCCTCTTCTTCCCGCGTTCGCTTTCCCACTTCGTTCCTCGCCCGAAACGAAGAGCGTCACAGCGCCTCCTCACTATCCGCTCCCCACTCAAACCTCGAGCGCCTCCTCTGGTGGAAGGAGGAGCCGGAGATTGGAAGGGGTGGAGGGAGTGGGGAGGGGAGGACCGACGAGCTGAACTCGTGCGTTCGAGCGAGCGAGGCGATCGCTCGCCCAAAAGTATAGGGGGAGAGGGAAGACGATACGAGAGGAAAGAAAAAGAAAACGAAACGACGAACGAGAGAGAAAGAGAGTGACTGAGAGAGACAGAGCGCGACGAACTCGCCTCCCACCCCCGCCGCGTTCAATTTCGTCGTCTCCCCAACCCCCCCTCCCCTCCTCCTCCCACCCCACACCGAACACTCCTAAAAAGAAAAGAGCATATGTAGGTTATGTAGATCGTAACCCATCCGAAACCGAACCGAAAGCAAAAGCACGCGAAAACGCATCAAGCGTTTCCGCCCCGAACCGAGAGAAAAAAGAGATGAGAAAGAAGGGAGGAATTAAGCGAGGTGAAGCAAGTCTAGAGGTCTATATGTATGGTAAAGCGAGGGTTTTTGAGCGAAGGTAAGGTAGCGAGAAGAGAGGAGGGAAGGGAGATATTAGGGTTGGGAGGGAAGGGCGAGCGGATGCAGAGGGCAAAAGCATGGGGGAGTATAGAGTAAAGGAAGGGGGTTGAGAGGAGAAGAGCGTTGCGAGACAGAGAGAGGGGTACGGTACAGGATGGGACAAGCAAAGATGAAGATGGAAAGAGAAGATGAAGGGAGAAAGGGAAGAGCGAGGGGTTTAGTTCTTCGATTTGGTGTTGGACACTGCGAGGAGGAACGACGAACGAGGGAGGGGTAAGTGAGGAGCAAGAGGGTTAAGAGGGAGGGAAGGGAGAAGTTGGAGGACGGGACGAACTATCAAGAGCGGTTCCGAAGACGACGTCCCCTGAAGAGAAAGAGAAGCGAAAGAGGGAGGGAGTTAGTTCGTCGCGTCCGAACGAATGCGAAAAGAGAGAGGAAGAGAACTCACAGATCTTGCTCGTGACTCCGAAACCGAGCTCGAAGTTCTTGTAGTGGTGAGCGAGATGGTACTGCTTCATCTTCGTCAGGTAAGCTGAGAGGGAAGGAAAGACGGAGGGAGGAGGGTCAGTTCGTGGCGTCTCGAGGTCTCGCCGTTCTGAAGGAGTCGAGGGATCTCGGAAGGAAGAGGAAAGGAAACTCACCGGGAAGCTTAGTGTGATGCATACTGTACGAGAAGAAGCGAGAAGAAGGCGAGAGAGGGAGGGGTCAGTGCTCGTTGGTTTGACGCGTCGAAACCGACGACGACGAGAGGAACGACGACGAGTAAGAACGAAACGAGAGGACTCACGCGTAGTGCATGCAATCGTAGAAAACGTAGAAGGTAAAGGCTCCCGAGATGACTCCGTTCGCTGCCGAGTGGGGAAGAACGGCGTGGGCGAGGTTGGTGAAAGGGAGTTGAAGGATGAAGAAGAGCACAGGAGGCATGACAAGTCGAAGTCCGTCCTGAACGAGTGCGAACGAACGAAGCGAAGCGAAAGGGTCAGCAGCGGCTTCAGGTTTTGACGAGAAGGTGGAAAGAAGGAACAGCGACTCACCATAGGCAGGAAATGGTGAACTCCGTGCGCGGTGAAGTGAATCAAGAGCGCGACGTTGTTATCCGGGAGGTAGTAATCGAGGTGGAACAGGAACCTGTGGAATCCGTACTCGAGGAGGGTCCAGAGGAAGCATCCGATGGCCCAGCACATCCCAGTGTTGGCGAGGGCTTGCGAGGTAGGGAAGGGGATGGATCCAGCCTTTCCGCTGAGGACGGCGGTGAGGAGGGCCTTGACGCTCATAGAGGCGGTTTGAGGGGAGAACTGGAGGGTGGAAGTGATGAAGAGGGTGACCCAGATAGGGACCCAGACCATAGGGACGATGTACCATTGGGTGAGGGTGAAGACCTGTGGGGAGAGAGGAAGGACGCGAGGAAGGGAGCGGGGAGGAGGAGGGGGGTTTAGCGTTCGATCCGCGAGGACGCAACGCTCAAGCGTCCGAAGACCGAAGCGGGGAGTACGACGAGAAGAGGAAGACTCACCTCAAGGGCAGGCCAGGGGAACATCCTCGCCGAGTAGGTGACGTGACGAGGTTGGTGAACCTGCTCGAGGTAGAACTCCTTCGAGAAGTTGCCGAAGAGGATTTGGGGAAGCATGGGCTGGGAGAGGTCGATGAACTCGCATCGCTCGAAGTCGGCCATCACGTCGGTATCATCAGGGTGCTATTTTGGCGAACGAGAAAGGAGGAGGGGGTGGGGAGGGAGGGAAGGGAAGGTCAGCGAGCGGCGCGCGGAGGGAGGGAGAAGGACGCGAATCGTCCAGAAGAACCATGAGAGCGAATGAGAAACGCACGAAATCCTCGGTAGCCTCCCAGTCTGATCGAGCGCATGAGAGAAGAGATAGAGAGCTAGGTCAGCGTCTGGGAAGGGAGTCGAGAGGGCAGCGAGTGGAGGTGTTGTTGCTCTCTCGTTGAGCTCTCTCTCGGAAGGAAGGTGGAGGAAGTTGAGCTCGCTCTCAGAGGAATCGAAGGAACTCACCATCGTCCACAATCTTGTCGGCGATAACCACTCGTCCAACGACGAACTAGATAGAGGGAAGAGTGATAAGAGAGAGGGTCAGCGAGCGAGAGAGCCAACGAAGTCGAGGTTGGAGGAGGAGAGAAGGAGGAGCAGGTTGGATGAGAATGGACTGACCTCGTTCATCATTTGGTAAGCGCTCTTTGAGTGAACGTGAGAATCTTCGTCGGCCATAGCGAGAGTGATGTCCTTGCCAGCAAAGGGCATCAAAACATCATCCCCTCCTACAAACGAAAAGAGAGAAAGGAACGTCAGCGAGGAAGCGAACGAGCAAGGCGAAGGAGGGTTTGAGCTCGCTCGGGCAAGAGAGAGCGAGAGAAAGAGAGGGGATCGAGAGCTGGTACTAGACTTACCAGGGTGATCGTTGATAAACTTGGTAACATCGTACACAAGTCCGTTGTGGCTCACTGAACAAGAACGAACAAGATAAACGAAAATCAGCATGAGAATGAATCGAAGCGAGGAGAAGCGAGAGAGGAGGACGTACTCCACATATCGTCGAGCTTGTCGTGCTTTCCCACATCCGTGAGAGCGAAGATCTTGTGCTGAGGCTTGGAAGGGCGAAGAGTAGCCTTCGTAGGGAGAGACATGGCCGGAAGAGAGGGGGAACACGGAGGGAAGGAGAGGGGAGGGAAGAGGATGGGCGTTGGGAGGGATCGAAACAGACCTCGGCCTCGACCTCTCAGGCCACCTTGCGTTTTCAAACAGCGCTCGGGGAAAATATTCACTCTCACTCTTCCGGACCTCTTTGTGATGATAGTGGAAGTCTTTCCGAATCGACTCGTCAAAAAATGGAGAGAAAAACTTCTAGACGAGGTGCTTCGCACGCTCCACCACGCCTCTCCCTCTCCCCAGCTCCACCTCCTCCCTGCCTTGCTGACGCGCGAGTTGGCTTCAAACCACCAGAGCCGAAATTTTCCTCGCTCTCTCTTTTGCTTTCTTCTCTCTCCCCTTCTCCACCATCTACTCTCTCTCGCTCTCTTATTTTTTCTTCTCTCCTCCCACTGAAGCGAGACGACTCTCGCTCCAACACCTCTCCCTCGTCATCTCTCTGACCTCTTCCTCTCCTTCTTCCAAGGAGAGAAGAGCATCATTGGGATAGACTTGGGGATCCCTTGAGCGAGTCTCATCTCACTCTCCTGAGAAGCTGTGACTTTTCTTCAAGAGGAACGGTCCCGAAGTGGCCAACACGTCGTCGACGTTTCGTGCGTTCCTCCTCCCTCCCCCTCGTCTCTTCGTCTCGATGCTCTCCCGTCCCCTCGAGCTACCGTTTTCGTTTCTCAAAAGATGAAAAGCTGGCGGCTCGAGGAAACAGGAGAGTGTCCAGAGGTCGAGACGAAGGGGGCCGGCGTCGCTCGAGGGAGCGCTCCACTTTGCTTCCTTTCCTCTCTTCTTCATTCATCGCTGCTCTGTCTCCGATCCCGTCCTTTCCCTTCTCCCCTTTTGTTCGAACTGCTTGTCGACGCGAGTCTCTCTTCCCCTCTTTTGGCTCTCGCGTCGACGGACGAGTCTCGCAGAGGCCGACTGGACCGGACGAGTCGCCTTCCCTTCCTCTTTCCTTTCATCGCCTTGTTCTTCCTTCTTCCTCTAGCTTGAGCACCAAGGCCTCCTACCAGCTACGAGCCAGTAGGAGGACCGGGGCGAGGGCTAGAGGTCGAGGTGAGCTTCGTTTTTTTTTTGTCCTCGGTCGTGACTCGTCACTTCCCTCTTTTCTTCTCGTCGCTCTTCCCTTCTCCCCTCGGGCCTCTTCCATGATACAGCTCGCTTTGCCGTCTTATCGTTTGAGAAGAGCATCGTTTAGCTGTGTTGCTGGACAATTTCCCAGAGGAGTCGTGATGCACGACGAGTCGAGTCGGGCTGTCATCCTTCGTCCCTTTCCCTCGCCCTCGTCTTCGTCCCTTCCTCTTGACCTTTGACCCCCCCTTCTCGGTCTTCCAGCCCCCTCCAACCTAACAGGCTTGAAAGCTGGTTGACCGAGGAAGGTCTCAAAGGTCCAGAGATCGGAACGAAGCGCGAGCGAAGTCATGCATTTCCCTTTCGTTGCTTCTTTCCTTCGCACCCCCTTCCTCTGAGCTGAGGAACTTGCCCTGCTCCCATCCCGATTCCTTCGTCTATTTCCAGGAGGATCAGATTCTGAGCGGCACGTACGACGGCTCAGAGGTCGAAGTGGGAAAGCGTGGAGCACGGAGCGACGCGACTTCATGAGATTCGACGAACGAAGTTCTCTCTCCTTCTTTTGGGACGCTTCACATCTCTCTGTTTCTTTGACGAGATGCCTCAGTCTACCCTCTTCTCCCTCTCTAGGAAGTAGATCGTCTGACTGAGGGATCCTTCCGACGAGGCAGAGATCGATCGATTCTCGACTTGGACGTCGGACGTCGCGTCGCGTTTTGTTTCGTTTCATCTCCTCTTCTCTCTTCCCCTCGCCTGAGAATTCTCCGGGAACGTCTATCGACGCAGCTCGAGGTCGGATCTGTTAGTGCCAGTAGATGCTTCTGGAGGCCTAAGCGAGAGAAAAGGAGCGCACGTCCAGTCACCTCACCCTTCGGCTCTGCTTCCTTCCTCTGTCCTTCTCGTCCAGGTTCGACCCTCGCTTATCCAGAATTTCTTCGGAGGATCGGGTGGCGCTGGCTCGAGCTGCGCTCGAGAGGCTCAGAGGTCGGAAAGAACGAGCCAGTAGTGACTGATCAGTCGTCGCGTCTCGACTCTTACGGTACGCTCGTTTCGTTCCCTTGCTCTCGTACGGATCCCTTCCTCAGCCACCCTCCTGCGCTCGAGCGCTTTCCCTCTTTGGGATTAGGGACTCGAGCCTGCGAAGGGGGAGCTCAGGAGCCGACGCTTCGCCTTTGTTATCCTTTTTGCTTTGAGAGTCGCTGGCCAGCTCCTTCTCTGATTGTTGACTTCGCCGATCGAAGCACTCTTGTGATTTAGTTCTGAGTCGGGGGACTCTTCGAGGGCAGAAGTTCGAGATCCAGAGATAGCTGTTAGAGCAGCCGGCTCGCGTCGACTCTCTCGTCTCGTCTTCCTCTTTCGTTTCTTCGAGGATGTTTTTCTTCTACTCAGGGTCCTTCATCAGCTGGGGGAATGTACTCGAGCCCAATTTGTGCCCTCCAGTGACGACGAGTCCGTGCAGAAGTCGAGCGGAAACGAAGAGGAACCGAAAGGGCGGACGCGTCGACGTCGACCTCCTGCACTCAGCATGTTCGCTCGTCTCCAGTGTTCTTCGCTCCAACTCGCTCGTAGCATTCTCCTCTGAGTCCTTACTGTTTCGATCGACACATCGCCCACCCTTTTGTGTCGATAGGAAAACGGAGGCTTCAGAAGTCACGTCGAGCGATTCGATTTGCTTCAACCATCGTTTCGGCTCCGGGTACCTTTCTCTCTTTCTCTCGTTCCATATCGTGGGCACCGCATCGCCGTAGCCTACACCTCTTTGTGTGCTCCAGAGGGTGCTTGTCGCCTAGAACAGGGATTGCGAGAAGACTTGGACGACGCGTGCGATCCACCTTTCCTTCCTTTCGTCGCGTTTACGTCCCTCCTTCAGGCGCAGCTCATCTCCTGAGGCGAGCGTTGGAGGTCCGAAGACTTTGAAAGTCGTGCCGAGCCTTCTTTCACATGCTTCGGACCGTCAGTCGTCCCTCAGGAATCGAGCGCGTCGTTCGACGATGTTTTGGTGCTTTCGCTGAAACTGTTTCATCTAGAACGGAAGCCCGAACCGATGCAGAATGCTAATGATTAAGCTGCCGTGCGTGTATCGAGACTGTCTTCGAGTCTCAGAAGTCCAGGAACGAGGGCGGGGAAGCGTCGTCGAAGTTGTCGTTTTTCGTCGAGCTGCTGCGTCCATCACTCCCCTCTCAACCTGTTATTTAGATATGCGTAGTTGTTAAAAAGTTCTGGTTTGAGCATGGCCTGATTCACCTGAGAGTCTGGAAAGATGGCTACGAAAGGAAAGAAAAGAGGCGAGCGAAGCCTCGACGCGAGCTACCAGACCGTTCCCGCTTCGCCCTGAGAGAGCAAATACGGATGGATTAAATAAAGAGAAAAAGTTCTAGCAGATTGAGAGTCCTGGGAAGGAACGAGAGAGGGAAAGAGGAAGGAGGAGGACGCGGCGACGACGCGTCGTGATCGATCAAGAGGGGCGAGGAGAGGGAGAAAGAACGCTCGAAGAGCTCGACCACAGTTTTCGGCGCTGGAAGTACTACTGAAAGAGCGATCCAGAAGCTGGTATGTTTCGAAAAACGACGTAGAGAAGGGAGATACGTTTGTGACGAGGCGAAACGGCCAGCTCGCACAGATCTACCTCTGCGAGCCTCGCTTTTTCAGACTCCCTTGACGTAAAGCTCTTATATCCTATAGGTATCATGCTCTGTGATCTGTCAAGAGAGAAATAACGCGAAAAAAACGCGAGCAAATGAGGACGTCGCGAGGTCGATCACGTCGCGTCCTCCTTCAACTTCCACCTGCCCTCGCCTCCCTCCCTTCCGCCCTCCCCTCCTCCCTCCCCCTCCCTCTCGTTTCGGTCAGGATGGCGTTCAACATTCAGTATGGCAAGAACCCTGGAGGAGAGAAGCCTCAGCTCGATATGGGTAAGTCCAGCTCGACATGAAAAGCTTTCGAGGAGGAAGAAGCGAAGGAAGGAAAGGACTCGAGCTCATCTTTCCCTTTCCCTTCCCCCTTCCCTTTCCTTTCCAGACAACGCCGCGGAGGTTGGGTTCTGCTCGTTCTTCAGTCGACTGCCCAAGGTAAGCATGCATATACTCGCTCTCTTCAGTACTCGAGCATGTTCTAACCTTCCTCGCCCTCTCTACAGGTGCCAGAAGGGACCGTCCGACTCTTTGAACGACCCGTTCGTCCCTCCTCTCTTGCCTCCCTCCTTCCCTCCTTCCTGTCCTTCCCCTCACTCTGAGCTTACGTCGATCTCACTCTCTTCGAACAGGCTTACTACTCTCTCCACGGAGCCGATGCTGTTCTGGTCGCCACGATCGTCTACAACACCACGAACGCGATCAAGTTCTTGGGAGGAAAGACCAAAGGGTGGCCTTCGGGCTTACCCTCTATCACTCTCAACATGAACGCGGCCAAGGGGTTCTTGAGGGAGGCGTTGACGGCTAGGCAGATGAGGATCGAGGTGAGTAGCTCGTTTTGTGGTTTCTGCGTCGGTGGGGAGGGAGAGAGCTCAAGGAAGAGGAAGGGTGGAGGGAAGGGAGGAGGAAGAGAGCTCAACGCGCTGGGTCTGTGAGCTCGAAGCAGAGTTTGAGAGCCTCGAGGTCCCGGTTAGAAGAGTCGTAGATCTACAGGGAGTCCCCAAGAG
The DNA here is from genome assembly GCA_024345305.1 of Mrakia gelida. Lineage (NCBI taxonomy): Eukaryota > Fungi > Basidiomycota > Tremellomycetes > Cystofilobasidiales > Mrakiaceae > Mrakia > Mrakia gelida. Next base: position 777,484 of record BRON01000017.1, read on the forward strand.
TCTAGCCTCGAGATTCTGGGTCGTCCCTCTTCAAGCTGGGAGGTCGAAGAGCAGTGGAAGGATCTCCTTGCCTCCCTTGCATCGCCCAGCATTCATCCTCGAAGCTTCAGACCCTGATTTTTCTAACCCACCCTTGCTTATAGATCTACACCCAGGAAGGGAACAGCAAGAACGGTCAAGGTTGGTCGCTGAGTCGTCAGGTCAGTTCCCTCCTTTCCTCTGAGCTCGAGCTCACCTCGTCCCTCCTTCCTTTCGCCCTCTCTCGCTGAACTCGTTCCTTGCTTTCACAGGCTTCTCCCGGAAACATCTCAGCTCTGGAGGACCTTCTCTTTACTACCCACGATCTTCTTTCGTCACCTGTACGTATCTATCTCTCATTCGTCGAAGAGAGGCTCGAAGCTGATCCGGACGTCCTCCTTCCAGATCGTCATGTCGCTCAAGGTCGCCACCAAGGACGGAAGTCGTACAGTCGGAGCTGCATTCGTGGATCAGACGTCTAGGTCCCTGGGTGTCGCCGAGTTCGCCGATAACGATCTCTTCTCGAACACTGAGGTTCGTCGTGTTCAACCCCTCCTCCCTTTCCTTCGCGTCGCACGAGCTCACGTTCTTCTTGTCCTTTCTCGCAGAGTCTCATCATCCAACTCAGCGTCAAGGAATGTGTCATTCAGTCCGACGAGAAGCACACGGACTACGATCTCGCCAAGATAAGGACGATGCTCGAGCGATGTGGTGTCATTCTGACCGAGATCAAGAGCTGTGGGTCGAAGTCCGCCTTCGCTCGAGTCAGTCTCGGTGAACTGACCTTTGTCTCTTGCCACTAGCCTACTTCAACTCCAAGAACATCGAACAGGATCTCAACCGACTCCTAACCTCCAAGTACACCGTCCAGTCTCTTCGTTTGTCCCACGCTTCTCCGTCCACCTTTTCGATCTCCCTCGAGCCTAACCTGTCCTGTTCACCTCCCACACAGCCGAACTCGGACTTCCCATCGCCCTCTCCGCCCTTTCAGCCATCATCTCCAACCTCGCACTCCTCACCGATCCCACCAACCACGCCGTCTACTCCCTTCGAACCCACGACCTCTCGCAACACATGAAACTCGACGCGTCCGCGCTCTCCGCTCTCAACCTCCTTCCCAATCCCAACGACCTCGGAGGGAAGAACAGCAGTCTTCTCGGTCTTCTGAATCGATGCAAGACTCCTCAAGGGCAGAGACTGCTCGCGATCTGGTTGAAGCAGCCGTTGATCAACTTGCACGAGATTGGTGAGTCGCCTCGTCTTGGGTTCGAAAAGAGGAGACGCCGATGCTCACCTCTCCCTTTCTCCTTTTCACGGCAATTCTCAGAGAAGCGACAGAACCTCGTCGAAGTGTTCGTGGAGGACTCGGATACCAGGAGGACGCTGCAGGTGAGAGACCTTCGCTCGAACTCGCGTCGTCTTCGCTCGAGCTGACTGCTTCTTTTCTTTCCGCAGACCGACTTCCTCAAACAGATCCCCGATCTCTCGAGAATTAGCAAACGACTCCAGAAACGTCTGGCTTCTCTCGAGGACGTCGTCAAGATCTACCAAGCTGTCTTGCGAGTGAGTTCTCAGCAGCTCGTCGCGTCCTTTCTCGACTGCTCGAGCTGACCTGCCTTCCTCTCTTCCAGCTCCCCGGTCTCATCGCCCAGCTCGAGGCAACCGAACTATCTAACCCCGACTACCAAGCCATCATCGAAGAGGTCTTCCTCACGGAGCTCAAGGTTCGTTTCGCTGCTCGTCTCTTTCGCTCGTCGAAGTCCTTCACTGACCTCTCTCATCTCGACGAACAGGAATACTCCGAAGCTCTCGTCGGTCTTCAAGATCTCGTCGAACAGACCATCGATCTCGACGAAATGTCATCTCACAACTACGTCATCAAACCCGACTTCGACGAGGGCCTCCAGAACATCAAGGAGCAGCTCATCGAGGCTCGAGACGGATTGGACGACGAGCATCAACGAGTTGGACGAGTCCTCGAGTTGGACACGGAGAAGAAGCTGCATCTCGAGAACCAGCAGGTTTATGGGTACTGCTTGAGGGTTACCAAGGCTGTGAGTCCCTTTTTCTGAACGATCCGAGAGTGAGAGAGGACGGAAGCGAGGGTGAGTGGGAAGAGTGCTGACGCGCGTCTCGTTTTGCTCTCTCGCAGGAGGCATCGACGATCCGAGGGAAGAAGGGCTTCCACGAGCTTGGAACTCAGAAGGCTGGAACCTACTTCACTACGCCGACGCTGAAGGAGCACTCGTCGAACTACGCCGAGTTTCAGAAGAAGTACGAGAATACTCAGACGAGTCTCGTGAAGGAGGTCGTTGAGATCGCTGGTGAGTCTTCTTCGAGCTGTCTTATCGTCGCTCGAGTCTTACCAGGCTTACTCTCGTCTCTCGTGTGCTTCTTCGTCAGCTTCCTACATCCCCGTCCTGGAAACTCTCGACACGGTGATCGCCAAACTCGACGTGATCATCAGGTTCGTTTCTTTTGCGTCTCACCCTTGCTCTTTCGGCTCCCTGCTGGGACTGACGCCTTAGCTTCTCTCCTCTCAGCTTCGCCGACATCTCCGTCAACGCTCCCACTCCCTACGTCAAGCCCAAGGTCTTCGCCAAAGGAGGAGGAGATCTCATCCTCAAGGAGTCGCGTCACCCTTGCCTCGAAGTTCAGGACGATATCGCCTTCATCCCCAACGACGTTGAGCTTTGCAGAGGTGCGTCTCCCCTCTCTCACTCTCGTTTCCTTTGCGTTGACTCGAGCTGACTGAAATTCTCGTTCGGGGAAGAAGGGAAGGGAGAGTTCCAAATCATCACTGGTCCCAACATGGGTGGAAAATCGACGTACATTCGACAGGTCAGTTCGTCTCCTTTCCTCTCCTCGAGATCATCTTCCTGCAGTACTGATTCGTCGTCCTCTTTGTCTCATCAGATCGGAGTTATCGCTCTCATGGCTCAAGTCGGATGCTTCGTTCCAGCGACGGAAGCTCAACTCCCCATCTTCGACTGCATTCTCGCTCGAGTCGGTGCTGGAGACAGTCAGCTGAAGGGAGTCTCGACCTTCATGGCTGAGATGTTGGAGACTGCTACGATCTTGAGGGTGCGTTCCCCATCCTGTCGGCTCTTCGTTCGGGTTGGGGCAGCTCGACGCGTTGCCGCAGAGATCGCTGACGCTCGCTCGCCGTCGTTCGTTCTCCCAGTCGGCGACGAAGGACTCTCTCATCATCATCGACGAGTTGGGTCGAGGAACGTCTACCTACGATGGTTTCGGACTGGCTTGGGCCATCAGCGAGTGAGTTCCTCGTCGGCTTTTCCGAATTGCCTTCCCTCGCCTCGACTCGATCCCCTTCGCCTCGACTCCTTCTCTCCATCCCCAACCTCAGATCGCTGACTCCTTTTCCGCTTCCGTCTCATCTTCGTCTGCTCTCCCTCTCTCCTAGATACATCGTCAAAGAGATCCGAGCCTTCACCCTTTTCGCAACTCACTTCCACGAACTCACCACGCTCTCCCAACAAAACGACAACGTCCGAAACCTCCAGGTCAAGGCTCTCGTCACTCCTCGCGGAACCGGAACTCAAGACCGAGATATCACCTTGCTCTACAAGGTCGAGCCAGGTTCGTTCGCCTCTCTTCGTCTCGCACTTTCGATTCTGCGTCACTCGAGGCTCGACTTTCGCTGACGAACGATCCTTCGCTTCGTTGTTGCAGGAGTGAGCGGTCAGAGTTACGGTATCTGTGTCGCAGAGCTGGCAAACTTCCCGGAGAGTGTCGTCAAGGTTCGTTCTCCTTCTCTCTTCCCGTTTAGCGTCCCTTCGTCTTTCTCGACACGTTCCGAAACTGACGCGTCCTTCCTCCTGATCTCCTCCTTCTTCCAGCTCGCCAAACGAAAGGCCGACGAGCTCGAAGACTTCGGAGGTTAGTCCAAAGTCCCGTTGATCTCCAAATCGAGAAGAAGAGAGGCGAACAGAACGAAAGATCTCGCTGACTTCCTTCCCTCCCTCCTTCCCTCGATCTTCGCAGAGGACGCAACCACCTCCACCAACTTCACCAAACACTCCCGAGAGGACACCGAAGCCGGAACCAAACTCGTCGACGAGTTCCTCGCTACCTGGGCTGCTCGTCTCCCCTCCTCAGCAGCCGAAGCGGACGGCGACGAGGTGATGAAGGCGTCGAAGGACGAGGAGATGAAGGTCCTGAGGGAGGTTGCTGCCGAGTTCAAGGAGAGGATAGAGGAGAACCCGTACACTAGGGAGCTGCTTGCTGGGTTCTAAGCTTACGCTTTCTTCGCTTTCTCGCTTCGTTTCGTCTCCTTTTGTTTCACGATCTCGCACTCTTCCCCTCGCATCGTCTATCTTTCTCACTCCATTTCTCATTCACTTGTTTTTTCTTTCTTTTCACGTCTCGTCTTTTGTGTACAACAGATCATGACATGACCCTTCAGAAGATAAAAGTAATCGCTCGCCCTTTGCGCTCTATCTCTCATCTAAGCAGCAACAACCTCCTCTCCCTCTCCCTCGACCGTCTTGTTGGCAGCAGCAGCCTCCTCCTCCTCCTCCTCAGCGGCCTTCGCAGCAGCTGCAGCAGCGAAGGTAACTCCGTGCTGAACCTTGGGAGGATCAGTGACGATGTTGCGTCCCCATACACGACTTGAGAGGGCACTGCGGAGTGGAACAGAATGGGACGAGGAGGAGGAGGAGGAGGTCAGTTCAACGCGACGAGGAGAAAACATAGAAGAGAAGACGGACCTCTTCTCGGCCTTAGCGATCATGAGGGACATGGAGTTCTTGGCTCGCCAGACGGGGACGATGAGGTTTTGCTTGAGGCTGAGGGGGAGACGAGTAGAAACTAGAGCGATCAGAGACGAGAAAGGGGCGAGTGAAGAACGATACGAAGGAACTGACACAGCATCCTCGTACTCTCCAGCCTGGATCTCAACGATGTAGCTTCCGATAGGGATGGAGGAAAGAAGGGACTTGGTAGGGTCCTCGAATCGATCGATCTGTGAAGAAACGGAACGCAACGAAGCGAGCGGTCAGTTCGAGCTGGGAACCGCGTCGCAACCCAGAGAACGAGATCCGACAACTCACCATAGGGTAATGACTCTCCATCAAGATCTTCAAATCCTTGAGACCAGCCTTGAGGATCTTCCCGTCTCCGAGGAAAGGCAGGAGAATCTCGAGCCCTTCGGCGCAAGCTCGCCACTTGCACTTGACCTCGTCTCCTGGCGAGTCCTGGTGAGCGAAGAGCTTGACTCCGGCGGAGACGAGACGGAGGCGGGTGTACTCGTTAGATTTGATGATGGTCTGAGGGATGGGTGGGTGGGGGTAAAGTGAGGAGGAGGGCAGGGATGGAGGGAGTCAGCGAGCGAAACGACAGAGAGGGAGAGACGAGGACGCGAAGGGAAAAACTGACCTTGATCAAATCACTAGTGTAGTAAACCGACCTGAGAGCCTCTCCCGTCTCGTTCCTGACGTAGAGGTTCCCAGGAGAGAAGTTGGACTTGAGACCGAAGTGCTCACTGCGAAGCGACGAACGAACGGATAAAAACGTGTCAGCGAACGAGACGCGACTTCGTTCCTGCCTTCCCTTCCCTTTTCCTCCCCTTCACCTTCCCAACAGCCTTCATCCAGAGAGAAAGCGATTTCCAACTCACATAGCAGTATTCAGCTCTCCTCCCTCAGCATCCATAAACACGTAAGGCTTCTCCTTGAAGCTTCCGTCGGGCTTCCCGTTGGGCTTGATCTCGTTCATGTTGGCTCCGATGATGACCTTTGGAACGACGGGAGCGGCAGCGACGTCTGAGCGAGCCTTCTTGGGCGCTGATTGTCCAGCGGAGGGAGAAGCGTCGAGGGAAGGGGAGGCGACGCGTTTGGAACCGGCGAGGGAGGTGGTGGCGGTGGTGGTGGATCTGGAGGGATGAGGAGGGGAGAGGAGTTAGCGGAAGATCGAGAAGCGTGATCGAGGAAGAAGGATGGTTGAGAACAAGGACGAGGGAGGGGAGGGGAAAGGGACGAACTCGATAGGCTCTCCAGAGGGAGCTCCGGTGGATCCAGGCTCGGTGCTCGCGATGGAGTCGACGACGGCGGTGGCTCTGCTCGAACAAATGAGTTAATATGGAGAAGATGAGCGAGTGAGTTAGACGAGGAAAGAGGGAAGGGATGGGACTCACGTAGGCTCGGGCTCAACAACCTGATCCTTCGCGTCAAGGACCGGCGAAACCTCCTCCAAAGCCTTCTCCAATACAGTCACAAAGAATCCTCCCGTATCTTGGAGGTGAGGATACAGTCGAAGGCTATCAAACGCAAGAAAAGAAAGGCTCCTCAGCTTCGTCGTTTCGTTTTCGTCTCCCGCGATTCAAACGCAACGAATCGACTCACCACTTCTCCAACCCAAGCTCAACCTCATCTCCCTTCGGCCACATAGTCTCGTGGTTCCTCTCCTTGATCTCCTCGGTCGTCTCCTCAGCAGCGCAGAACTCCTCGTACGTGTCGTAGAGCAAGCAGTCCTTTCCGACGGCGGCTTTCCAGGTCGTGAGACCAGGAGCTCGGACGAGGTTGGGAAGGGAGGAGGAGGCGTCGATGATTTTGAAGGCTGCATTAAAACGAGCGAAGGCGAAAATGAATGCGAGAGCGAGGGAGGAAGGGTTGGTTTGGGTCAGCTGGCGGGAAGACGGGAAGGAACGAGTGCGAACGAAAGAGAACAAACACTTGTTCTTCCTCAACGCAGCAGCGACGACGGACTCGTTCTCGGTAGGGTTGAACGAGCAAGTCGAGTAGACCAAACGTCCTCCGGGTTTGAGAAGGTCCATTCCTCGGAGGAGGATTCGAAGTTGAAGACTGCCAAAGCGAAAACAAACCGCGTCCCTCGCTCGTCGTCAGTTCGAGTTCGCTTCGCCTTCCTCCTTCCCTTCTCGTTTCGATTTCGAGAGAGGACTGACGAATGGAGTCCGTTGGCATCACCAACCATCCACTTGTTCCAGATCTGAGCGTTCTTTCGCATGGTTCCGTCTCCGGAGCAGCTGAGAGGAAACGAACGAACGAAAGGACGGAAGTTAGTTCGAGAAAGTCGAAGGACGGACGGAGGGTGGAAGAAAGACGAAGACGTACGGAACATCACACAAGATTCGGTCGAACTGAAGGTTCTTCTGTCCGAACTTCTCCTCGCCGTTGGGTCCAAGCGAGATCTTGGGGAACTGTGGAAGCCGAGTCAGAACGCAAAGCAGACGCGTCAGTTTCGAACCCTCGCCCTCTCTCTTCCCCGAACGGGAGGCCAAACTCACCCTCGAAGCATCCAAGTTCGTCACGATAACGTTGGCACTAGGCAGCCTCGAGCTCTGGTGAACGAGAAGTTGACTTCGCTTGAGGTCGGAGTCGTTGGCGACGACGAGGCCGGAGGGAGGAGTCGCGTTGGTAGCGGAGGAGGAGGAAGCGTGGAGAGCTTCGAGGAGTTGAGCGGTTTTGGATCCAGGAGCAGCGCACATGTCGAGGACCTGGATGATAAAAAGTATGGCTTGGTGAGTGGGCGAAGAACGAAGGAGAAGGAGGGAGGGATGAAGGAGGAGCGACGAACGAGGTGATGAGGCTCGACCTCGAGGAGAAGAGGAGGAATCATAGAGACGGCTTCTTGACGGGAGAGGTTTCCCTGTATGTCGCAAAATGATGAGAAGGTCAGTATCCGTCTCGCGTCGCGGCTCTACGGGAAGACAAAAGGAAGGGAGAACTCACGACCTCCGTCTCGTAAACCAAGAACTGCTGCAGCTTCTTGTACTCTGGACTCTTCCTGATGACGTGCTTTCCGACGTTGATCTGCCATCCAAAACCGTTGGGGTACCTGCAGACGAATAGAACAAGATCGAGTTAGCTCTCGTCGAACGAGGGAGGGGGGCAAGGGAGGACGTCGAACTAACCAAGGGAGCTGAGAAGGAGGAGGCTGCTTGACACCCTCCAAGGAAACCTCGTTGAGATCAGGGACGTAGTGGGAGATAAGGTGGTCGTTGAGGTCTTGAGCGGTGCTGTAAGAGGGAAGAGGAAGGGACGAGGGATCAGTCACGAGGAAGGGAAGGGGAAGAAAGGTTGAGCTCGAGCTCAAAGGGAAGGAAGGAGAAAGGGAGCTCGCGATCTCGATCCGGTGAACCTGAAGGTCGTAGGGAGAGCAACCTTGAGCTTGGCCATGAAGATGGGCCAGTCCTCTTCGGAGATGATCTTCTGGGCCTGGGAGTAGTCGAACGGAGGAAAAGAGGGGAGCGAAGGGGAGGGGAAGGAAGGAGGAGGTGAGCTTCGACCAAAAACAGACTCGAGCTCTTCGACGCTTCCCTCGACCTCTTCCGAGCTGAAACTTACCTTGTAGTACTTCTCGAAGATAGGGTTCTCAGTTTGGATGTCTTCCCACGAGCCTCGAATTCCTGTGGTGTCGACTCGACCTGATCCTCCAGCTTTGGCATCCTCCTCTCCTCCAGCTCCCGTTCGCTTCACGCTGTTGGCTTTGCTTTTGCTTTTCTGTAAGGCGAAGAGGTCGGTTAGCTCGGCCTTCGAAAGTAGCTATAGTGGGAGAGGCCTGACTCTAAACTTTCCCATCTCTGTCTCTGTTTGCTGTTTGAAGGAGGAGGAAAGGTGTTTGAGGTCAACTCCAACGAAAGTCGAGCTCGTCGTTCCAAACTTCTCGGAGGGACTGCGGTCCGAGTCAACAACGAGAAAATCTGGAGACGAGGAAGCTTTGCGAGAGAGTACAGGGTCGAAACCGTCCTACTGTGACTCCTCTGAAAATTTGACCCCGAGACGACGCCTCCCAAGCTCATCTCCAACGCGTCGAGCGAGGGCTGAACTCCGTCGCTTCGATGAGCTCGAGGCTTCCTTCTCTTCAACTACATCTCTCCTTCTCTCAGCTCTTTCGCTTCGAGATCTTCTTCTCGTCGATCTCGAATGTTGTTTGCTGATTTTCCTGATGTCTCTAAGACGCACGTCGTCGAGGTCGTGTTCTGAATCCGCCCTCTTGAGCCCCTATCCCCTCGAGCTCACCCTCCCCCCTTCCCCTTCTGCTCTCCTTCCTTCCCTCCCGCCAACCACCATCCCTTCCTCGCCACCCGTACTTTCCTACTCTTTTCTCCCTTCGACGCTGGCCGTTCCCTCTCCTTCTCTCTCTCCTCCTCAAGTTAATCCCTCAACTCAAAGCTGGCCTTTCCCTCCTCCTCCTCCTCCCTCCTCCCTCGAAACACTCCTACCGCAGCTTCCCTCCCATGATCCGTAAACTCACCTTCGTCTGGTCGTTCCTCAACCTCTGTCTCTTGGCAGCAGGAGGGCTCACGATCGCCTTCTCCTTCCTCTGGAGGAGACAGGACATCCTCCTCAACATGGTCATCTCGCCCATGGATCTGAACGGTGAGCTTCCTCGTCTCCTTCCCTCCCTCCGTTGCTCTCCAGCTCGTTTCGAGCTTTTCGTTGCTCTAGAAACCCCCTACCCACTCCGTATACACATCGATTCGCTCTTTCGTCCATCTTATAGAAGGTCTAACGTTTTCCACCACTCCTTCGCTCGTTTCCTACAGCCGGTCTCGCCCTCGGAATCCTCCTCGTCCTCACCTCCTTCTTCGCCGTCCCTTCCATCCTCCAATCGCCCAACAACAACTCGCTGCTCATCTTCCTCAACTGGGCAGTCGAAGCAGACGTCATCGCAGCTACCGTCGTAGGATCCATCGTGTGGTTCTACTCACTCGCTCAACGAGAGGAGTTTGCAGTCAACTGGGTCGGGTTCAAGGATTCGGAGAGGGTTACGATTGAGAACATGGTAAGTCCGAAGCATTTCTTCTCTCGGTTTGGTAGGAGCGCTTGAGGGACCGCGGCTTTGGTAGCTCTGAGCTCGAGGAAGGAGACGAGGAAGAGAGAAAGAGTCGAGCTCGCAGAACTGACCACCTCCCCACGTCTCGCTTCCCAACCTCCTCTCCTCCTCGCCTTCCTCCCTTGCTCATATCGCCAGTTCTCCTGCTGCGGCTACTGGAATGGAACAGCAGCAGGTCTCTTCATCCCTCACGATCTCACCGCAACGACCATCACTCCCTTCTGCAACGACGCCGTCTTCGCTGCCAACCAGACGGGATGCGTGACGGGGATCACCAAGTTCACGGACCCGACCCTCGAACAGACCTTCTCGTGGGTTCTTCGGACTTATTCTGCTTCTTCTAGAGCGTCTGCTTCCAGGTCGCTGAGGTTTTCGTTGTTTGCGCGCAGATCCATGTACGGCTACGTGGTCATCCTGATCCTGTTCGGACTCGCGACGACGTGCCTGATCAACGAGGTTCGTCTCGTTCTCCCTTCCAATCGGCCTTCTTCCCTCCTCCCTCCCATCGCCTCATCTCCGAACTCACGTCCACCTCTTCTGCTCTCTCGGTTTGTACGTCACAGCGAAACCTCCTCGTCCGCTTCAGGAAGATCGACGCCAAACGAGGTGGATCAGGATTCGTCTAAATCGTCCTTCGTCCTGTCTCCCTCTCACCTCAACTCCACCCACTACCCACCATCACCCACCTTCCTTCCCACTGGTCACCCACCACCCATCCACCCAACAGTCTACTCTCCTCTTTTCACGCTTTGGTTTTCTCGCTCTCGTTCTCGGTCTCGTTTGGACTTCCTCCTCGTCTACATCACCCCACGCTCTCTCTCTTTCTCGTTTCACTCGCTCGCTCTTTTAACCCTTTCTTCGTTCGCTTGCTTAGTTCGGTTCGTTTTCTTTCTCTCTCTCTCGGGTACTCTCTTCGTAGTCTACCACGACGGTTCGTTGGTTCGTTCATTCTTTCGTTCGTTCGATCCTCATGTTGGTTTTTAGCTTCCCTTCTCTCTCCCTTCTTGGACAGCCCGAGATCAACGCTACACCAGCGGAAAGGCGGGGAGGAGTGCGTCAGAGAAAGAAGAGGGGACGCTGAACGAGCAGAGAGGAGGAAGTGGGAGACGAACAGGTCAAGGTCCTGTTGATTCTGAAGACGAGGGATTTGAGGGAGAAAAGGGGACCCTGAATTTCGTTGAAGAGGAGGTAGGATTCGAGGGAGACTGTGGACGAGAGGAAAGAAGCAACGGCGTGAGTCGACATCCACGACGCGTCTCGAAGTTCTCGGCCGGGGCGAGTTGGTCTCTTTCCTGAGCCGGTGGTGGTTAGCTTACTGAGGGAAGTGACCTTCTGAGCAAACGCATCGCTCATGATGAGGTCGATACGATCCGAGTGACGCAACCCAGCCTGAAATCGAGAGGAAACGCAACAAATGATTGGAAAGAAACGACGCGGTCAGCCAGGGTTTCAGCTCGACCCTTTTGCTTCCCCTTTCCCGTAGTGAATTTATAGGAAGTGTGAGATATAACCAGACTTACAGGGACTCCAGCGAGAACGAAGAGGGAGACGTAAATGGCGATCGCTCGATGAGCGTCCCAGGTTGGGGAGACGAGCGAGAGCTCCTTGCTCAGGATGGCCGTGCTGAGAGTTTGGAAGCAGAGAGCGGTAGTCCAGAGGAGGAGAGGTATGGAGACGAAGACGGCGTGTCTGCCGAGTATGGGGAGGAGGAGGGATGACGCCGTCAGTTCCGGACGTCTCGAACTTGAGCTCGACGGGGAGAGGCGAACGCAGACGAGCTCTCACCTGAGGTAGGTCGAGAAGGAAGGTTTGAGAGAGGTGATGTCGTGAAGCATGGGGTCGAGCTGTGGGTAGAAGAAGAAGTGAAGAGTCAGGTGTTGTTGGTGCGAGAGAGAAGAGCGAGGAGGGGACGGACCATGACGGAGTGCGATTCCGAGCTCACAGTGAAGGACAACCAAGGGCGAGGGGGAGACATGATGCTGGAGGCGAGTGAAATGAGAACGACCGAGAGGTTCAGTGATGAGAGTTGAGAGTCGAGAAGTGGTTTAGAAGATGAGGGAAAAGCTCGTCGTCGAATGGTTCGAACGGACAGCAGCCGCCTTCTGAACAAGTTTCGTTGGCGAGACTCAGCAAATCGGCAAGATGGACAAGAAATCTCACGTATCGATGAGTTGCGAGAGCAACCGGGCCAGAGTGCAAGGTTCTTGAGGTCGAAGTCTGAGTGAAGCGGGAAATGCGAACGCGTCGAATCAGTCCGACTGAGCTCTCGGCGGTGACGACACGACGGCCATCTCGACCCACCAAAGCTCGATGTGATGAACCGAAGACGGATCCCAATCAGGAACAAAACAAGACGTCGATGCTGCTTCCAGTGGCGTCGTTGATGATCTGGAAGCGAAAGCGTTCGTCAACTCTCGCAGGTCGAGAAGATAGAGCGATGGACGACGTACCTCTACAGCAGTATCGAACTGACTTGCACTGACGGAAAAGAGAAGAAATGTGTGAGGTCAGCTCCGGCTTTTGAAAGGAGGGAACGAAAGGGGACGCGACGTCGTTCGAGAAACTGACCTTGCCACACATCAGTATATCTTCCGGTAGACATGAGGATGTACAGAAACAGTACGAGCAATGAACCCAGGGAAACATCGTCGATTGAACGAGAATGCACAGGTGGTCGCCCAACTTCTTCATGTCGCCGTCGAGGAGGCACTGGAGGCCGTGGCAGCAGAGAACGATGCTCTTCGCGCTGCGCCGAAGTAAAGGTGTGGACAGCTCTTCAGAGCGGGAGATGGTTTGAGCGTAGTTGGAGAAGAAATTGGAGGTTATCGATGTCGCGCTCCGAGTCTTGAAAGCGATCTTGAGGGAGGAGGGAGGGGAGGGAGTCGGTGATCCCAGCGTTTACGGCGAGTCGATGGAGGTTGCCGATGTAGGATCGAAGGATTCGGCGAACAGCAAAGTTCTGTGAAAATGTCGCTCAGCTCGCTCTGGACACGAGGGATTGGGACGGGAAGAACGAGAGGCGGCAAGCAGCGAAAAGCGACTCACCTCGTCTACCGTAAGAGAACTTGCGCCCGAGAGAGAAGGTTGCAGCTTTAACAAGCCTTCCAGCCGTACTACAGCTTCGAGGATGTCTGCAAAGAGCTTCCCGTTCTCGTCAGGATGATCTCTGGTCCATCTGATCATCCCCGGACGTCGAGCGATGGCGGCGAAGGTTTGGTCGTAGACTGCCAGACTTCGGTGGCGTAAGACTGATGCGTTGTATGTAGGCCTCTGTAGGCGGAGAGAAAAGCGTCCAGGTGTCTGACCGAGAACTCGTTCTGCAGTTGGAGATTCGAAGGGAGGGAGGGGGGAAGGAAGGGTCAAGACGCGTCGTCGAGACGAGGTGGATGAAAGAACGAACCAAAGTCGCTTCCACGGCCAACGCCTTCGAGGGTTCCTTCTTCGCGTCGAGATGCTGAATAAGGGGACCCAGCTCGTCGGGCAAAGTTCGTCGGGGACTCAGTCGTCAAGTCGAAAAAGGAGGCGAAGGAGAAAGAGAAAGACGGAGGCTCACGGTCGAACGAGAGACAGAGAGGAAAAGTCGAGCGGCCAGTTGATTACGCGAGAAGAGAAACGGCTTGGGCACGGTATCAAGTGCTAGAGAGCGTATGAGATCATCTGCTGTCGGGAGAGAATCGTCGTAGGGGATGTCTAGGTCGAGGGAGGTCGAGGTCGAAGAGGGAGGGGCGGGCGTCTCGTTCGATGGAGAAGGAGGAGGTTGTTCGTCGGCCTGAGTCTGGAGAGCGAGTCAGCGGCAAGATATAACAGCCGGAACAGATGAATTAGAGCAAGCTTACGTCGTTCATATCCTCGAGAGCAGATCCTTGATGGAGCGACGAGCGAGCAGCTGGAGGAGACGGAGAAGGAGGGAGGTGAGCTTGACGCTAGCAAGATGAGCCTGAGGCACCTATGCATCGAACTCAGGAGGTTGGGCTTACCGGCAGGGGAAGGTGCTCTGACGGATCCTTGGTCGCGAGAGCGGGGCAAGGTGAACGAGGGCCGAGGAGGGAGCGAATCGATGATGGCCGTGGGATGGGAAGGAGGTGTCCTGCCACATCCTCCTCGTCACCTCGATAACCATCATCTCGAAACCGCATCAAGACTAACCTGCCTCCAAACGAATGGCTGACGCTGCTCAATGAATTCGAATCTCGTCGAGGCTGACTGGTACTGAGCGGTTGAAAAGGACGTCGACCACCCCCTCGACCTCTTTTCCCCACCAATCACCACTTTCTCTCTTCTTCGCTTTTCAGCATCTCTCTCCGAAACTCGATGAACCACGACAACGTCGAAGCAGGACTCCCCGGGGCTGGAGTTGGAGCTGGAGGGTCGAGGTTGACGGGATGGAACAGGTGCATCGCGCTTCCGCTCTCTGTTTTCGCCTCGCCTCTTCCCTTTCTCGAAACTCCATCTGACTCCTCCTCAACCTTTTTTTTGTCGCAGAATCAACTGGAACATCCGCTCTCCCGAGATCGGTAGCTCTCACGAAGCTCTCAAGAACCATCGTGCGTCTCGACCCTCCTTCTCGCTCGCGTCTCTTCGTCTTTCGCTGCTGACTCCGAATCCTCTCCTCTCCCTCGCTCTTTGCCTCGCTACAGTGGTCGCTGCTACTGGAGAGTTCGTCGGAACCTTCCTCTTCCTCTTCTTCGCCCTGGGAATCGCTACAACCGTCAACACCATCTCCATTCCTGGTCAAAACGGAGTCACCAACCTTCTCGTGATCGCCCTCGCCTTTGGATTCTCCCTCGCTACCACCGCTTGGGTCTTCTTCAGGATTTCAGGAGGTCTCTTCAACCCTGCTGTTTCTCTTGGACTCATGCTCGTCGGTGTGAGTGATCCATCTCGCCTTCGCTTCCCTCTCGTTCTTCGTCTTTCGCGACCTTTCCTTTTCCAAGTCTCGCGAGACTGACTGTCTTTCTTTGATTCATTTTAGGCCATCAGTCCTCTCCGAGCCGTCATCCTCACCACCTCTCAGATCTTGGGAGGAATCGCCGCTCCCGCTCTCATCTCCGTTCTTCTCCCTGGACCTCTTCGAGTCCAGACGAAGATCCTCCCCCCCGGAATGAGCATCGCTCAAGCTCTCTTCTTGGAGATGTTCTTGACGTCGCTTCTTATGATTACCATTCTCATGCTAGGTACGTCGCTTTCTTCGTCCTAGAAACGAGTCCCGACGAGCGGGCAAGGCTGAACTGCGTCCCTCGTCGTCTTTCTTTCCCAAACAGCTTGCGAGAAGCACCGAGCTACCTTCTTGGCTCCCGTTGGAATTGGACTCTCGCTATTCATCGCTCATCTCCTCGGTATCCACTGGACTGGAGCCTCGTTGAATCCCGTTCGTCTCGCCCTCCCTGTGCCTTTCTCGACGCGTCGACTGACCTCCCCTTCCCCTTGTTCCATCTCAGGCTCGTTCGATCGGTCCTGCCGTCGTCGACAGGCAGTTCGACGGAAACTTCTGGGTCTACATCGTCGGACCTTTCCTCGGAGCGATCATCGCTGCAGGTTTCTACAAGTGCGTCTCTCTTCGTCTCCCACGTCTCGAGTCCTGTCGCGCGAACGAACCGAGTCGCTGACGTCGATTCCCCTTCTTCATCTTTGTTTCGCTCTTCAGGTTCATCAAGTTCATGCAGTACGAGATGGTCAACGCCGATCAGGATCGAGACTCGGCTGCTCCTGCTGTGATCAAGGAGAAGAAAATCGCTGCTGGTCTCGCTCCTCCTCCTCCCTCCAACATGGCCAAGATGGGTCAGTTTTTCGTCTCGTCTCTTCTCTTGTTCCCTCGAGAAGCTCGCCGACCTTCCCTTTCTTTCGTGCTTTCGTTCGCATCAGGTTCAACCATGTCTCGACGAACGGGACGAAGCGTCTTCGGCGAGCCAGCTCACGACGTTCAAGGACCAGGTCAGTCTCGCGCTCTTCTCCTTCCCTCTCCTCTCCTCCCCTCGTTCAAGCTGACCAACTCCCTCTCTCTTTCAACACAGGTATGGGAGACATGCTCACCGCCGAAGTCCCCGACGATCTCGGACTCGGAGTACGGATCGGAGCCGTCGACTCAGTTCGACTCGAAGCCCTCGAAGCCAAACTCGACCTCATCCTCTTCACTCTTCAAGGTCGCCCAGCTACCACCGCCGCTGTTCCTCAGATCGTCGTCGGCGAGGAGGGATCCAATCTCAGACACGAGAACGAGAGCCCTCTCGGAAGTCACAGGGTTCTCATCGAGGAGCCTGCTCCTTCCCATCAAGTCGCTCGGGCCCGAGACGCGTCTGCGTCCCTCCCTCCCTCCCTCCCTCCCTCCGGTATCTCTAGTCTTTACGTAGTCTCGTTTAATCTGGGCATTCATTCATTTATCTCGTCTGTAATACAAAGTCTCGCATCTCGTCCGTCGAATCCCATGGCCTGCCTTGACTGTTCGAGATATCCGCGAGGCGAGCGTCGAGAACTGATCTGAGCTGTCAACGAGCGACGGGTCTGGCGCTCGTACTGGGCTGGGAAGGTTTTGAGGACGAAGAAGGCGTGGTAGCTATGGCGGTGGTGGCTCGTGCACGAGCAAAGGGAGTCGAGTCGACTCGACGAGTCTCAAAGGCCGGTTCAGCGTCTATTTCGACTTGTCCATGATACGAAGTCGAAAGGGGAAAGATACAACTCATCCATCGTCAGAGCCTTTCCTCCCACTCTTCTCCTACTACGAGATCCATCCCCTTGTTAAGGCGAGCGATGAGTTGGCGTCCATCGATGGCAGGAGCAAGGGCGGACTTTGAAGACTTGTTTATCTTGAGAGGAGTACAGGGCTGAGGCGAGTCGAAGTTGGATCAAGAATATAGCTTCTCGGAGGAGGAGGGCCATTGTGACGAAAGTGTATATGTGGAGGTCAAAGTGGTTGGGAGGGAAGCGAAGGAGTCACGTCTCGAAAGTTGAGCTCGTCGAAAAGGAGGAGACCGACGAGATCTTGTAACGGCTTCCATCCTAAAGGAAAGCTTTCTTCTTCTCCTTCACGACCGCCTTCTTCCTCTTCTTGACAACCTCTATACGAAGTCGCAATCAAAACGGATCGAACCAACGGACGACACTGACCCCATCTCTCGTCTGCACGAGCTCACCGCTCTCCGGTCCCTTCCCTTCCCTCTCGCCATGGCTTCCTCCTCCTCCTCTCGACTCGAGATCTCCCTCGAAACACCTCCACCGGACCGAGATCCCGTCACAGGTCGCCCTCAGATCCTGTACGATTACGCTGAGGGAGGAGTGCCCATCTGGAAGCAGTCAGTTCAACCGTCTCTCTCTTCGCCCTTCCCTTCCCTCGAGCTCGAGCTCACCTCCTTTTTTCCTTTGTCTTCTTCTTCTCGTTCGCAGGGAAGAGTCGTCGGAAGAACTTCTCGGCAAGACTGTTCGTAGGATCTGGGAGGAGAAGGGTGGGCTCGTCAACTTCACTCAGCTCGAACTCAACGACAAGATCAACCGAGAGGAGCAACGAGAAGGAGGAGATGTCGACCTCATCAACGACCACACGGCAGCCGACGACGCGGAGGAGGTCTCTAACCAACTACCACCTCGAGAGATAGATCCTGAGGAGATGAAGGCTTTCAAGTTTCAGATTGCAGAACGACTCCTGTGAGTCGATGTTGAGCTCGACGATTCCTTCCCACCTCCTCGTTTCGCTCTCGTCGCGTCCTGACCCTCTCTCTTTTCGCTCGTCGACCCCACAGCCAAGCTTCCTACTCTCTCGAACACTTCCACTACCTCATCACCCTCCTCCTCCCCTCCACCTCCTCCAACACCACATCAACGACCCCTTCCCACGCCCTCCCTCCAGGAGTCCCCTTCCCTCCCTCGTCCTTCTCAACAACTCACACCCTCCCCATCCCACCACCACCCATCCCTCCTCTCGATCATCTAGCAGAGAAACAAGCTGCTATCAGGGCAACAGCAGAGCTGTTCAAAACCTCGGGAGAGGAGCTGAGGGATGTGGTCAAGCGAGCGGAAGGGGAGTGGGAGGTCGCGTTAGGAGTGAGGGAACTGGGTGGGTGGGCGGTTGGGTTGAGAGGTGCTGAGAGAGGGTTCATGGGAGAGACAAGTGGGAAGAGGGATGCGAGGGATTGGGTTGGTTGGTACGGGCTGGATGCTGGTGAGTTCAGACCCTCCTCGTCGTCGTCTCTTTCAACCCTCGTTCGTTCGAAGCCGAGTGCTCACCCTCGTCCCTTCTTACCTCACCTCGCTGCAGCTCCTCCTTCCTTCCGAATGAGACACTACGCTCACCTACCCGCACCAGATTCATCGACATCGGCCTCAGCCTCGTCAGCGAATCAGCCCAAACTCGTCTTCCCAAATCGAACGCGTCGTCGTCTCCAGGTCACCATCACTCGAACTTCCAACGATGGATCGGTTCTCAGCTCAAGCTCGGAATGTCTGGCTCGTCCAATGTCTTCATCGGAAGCTGGAAAGGGTGGCGAGGAGGCCGATGGAGGGAAAGAAGCAGCGAAGGAGATGGAGGAGGCGATGTGGGAGGCTGTTGAGGAGGAGACGTTCGCTGAGGTTGGTTCTCCTTCTCTTGGTGTCTCTTACTCCCCCTATGCGAGCTATCTTCTCGCGAGACCTAGCACTGACAAGTCTTCTCCCTTCATCCAACGCGTCAGATCATTGCCGAAGCTCGTCAACTCGTTCAAACCCTCCCGTCGCATATCACTCACAACTCCATCAAGATCGAGGTCTCGCCTGGATTGGAACTCACTATTTCTCTCGTGCGTCCAACCACATTTCTTCGCACCTCTCCTTCGTCGCATACCCTGGACGTCGACGCTGACGGTCCTTCGTTCTCCCATTTAGATCGTCCCCACGCCAAGCTCCTCGCCAGCAGACTCCTCCTCTTCCTCTTCCTCCGCCTACCCAACCCTCCTATCCTCTTATCTCACCCTCTCCCTCCTATCCCTACACGCTCATCGCTCAACTCACCTCGCCCTCGCTTCCCAACCCGTTCGAGATACTCGAGCCTTCTCGTCTTCGAATCCGAACTCGTCGAGACCCAAGATTCTGCAGCCCGTGGTGGAGGTGGTGCAGTTCAAAGGGCTGGAGGAGAGAGTGAGGGGACTGGTGCAAGGCTTGGTGGAAGGCTTGGGCGGTAGTGCGATCGGGAACGGGAAGGGGAAGGAGCGGGAGGGTACGAGCCGTGGGATTGGGATGCGAGCGAGGGTCGAGTGGGAAGGAGAGGATGGGCATGGATGGGAGCCGGTCGAGACTGGTGGGAGAAGTGGTGTGAGGGTCAGGGAAGAGGGAAGGAAGGGTGTGCTTTGGTTGGAGCTTTGGTGAGTCGCTCCATCGATCGATCAAATCTCGACGCGTCTTCGTCGTCTCGACTTCGCTCGCTGACTCATTCTTCTTTCTTTTCTCCTCCTCCTCCCCTCTCACCTTCACCTTTCAATTCTCACGTCCGATTGGCCATCGACCCCCCAGCCCACCAATAACCCTCCAAATCCTCCCTCCCCTCCGACTCAACCTCCTCGTCCCCAACCGCTCCTCCAACAACAACTTTCAAAATCCTTCCCAACCCAAAACCAAAACCAACACCGTCACCATCACCGATCTGGTCCATCTCGCTTCGCTGCTCGAGCTCGAGGTGAAGGACGTTCTCCTGACGAAGCTGGCGGGGATCGCGAAGGAGAACGTCGACGAGGGAGGCGGGAAGGGAACGACGGAAGGGTTCGTGGATCGACTTCAGGGAGTCGCACTACTGCAGTGGGAGAAGGGAGAGATGTACGTACCTATCCTTACCTCTTTTCTAAACCCATCTATCCTCTCTCCTCTCGCTCGTCGTGACATCGCCGTTCTCAAAAACTGATCTCTCTCCCGCTCTCCCTCCCTCCCCTCTCGCTCGCCTTCCTCTCTGACAGCCGATTCGAACCCCTCGTCACCCTCGCCACTTCGACCTTCCATCCCTCGATTCACATCAGAGCCATGGTCCGATCGATCTCGGATCCTGAGGGGAAGGAGGTCCTCTTCGAAAGCAGCAGCGGGAGCGGGAGCGGGAAGGAGGGAGGCGTCGAGGGACTTTGGGAGTGGGCGAGAGGTGTTTGGAGGGGTGCTAGATCGTAGCTTGAGTGGTGATGGATCGATGTCTCTAGCTCGGTATCATTCGGAAGGCTAGAGGAAGGAGGGAAGAAGAAGAAGGAGGGAGGAGGCGGGAAGAAAGTCGACGCGCCGCTTTGCCCTCCTCGACTCTACTGTTCGTCTTCCCTCCCTCGCCTCTTCACCTCATCCTCTTCTTTCACTCGGTCTCGTCCTCCACCTCCAGAGCTGACCTCATCGCACGTCTCTTCTGTTCTACAGATGCGTTGAACTGGCGCTCAAACGACCCACCTCCTCCCTTTCTCTTCACCCTGGTTCTGATCCCAATCCTCACCTCGTCAGTTTCCCGTCCTCGACGCGTCGTGATCTTCCCAGAACTGATCGCTTTCCCTCCTTTCTGTTTGATTACAGAGAGCAGAACTCGCCTGGCGGAAATCCCTCACTCGCCTACTGCGCACTGACCTCTCTAGTCGGAAAACTCGACCAGTCGAAAAAGTCAAGGCTGCTCGAAATCGAATAAGAAATCGTCCCTTTCGTTCTGACCTCCAACCACATCTTCCCTCCCTCCTTCAGTAAGTCCCTTTCCTCCTTTTGTTTCCACTCTCACTTCACTAAAACACTTCCCTCTTTCCTTTATCGAATCGCTCAGGTTAGATAGTTATGCATCCGAGTGAGCTTTTCTCGCTTCTTGGCCTCGCCGCTCGTCTCCTCCTCGTCTTTCGATTGTTCCTGGCTCTCTCGCTCCTCCTCTTCATCGAGGGGGAGAGGGACGGTTTCTAGACGTGACCTCGCCTATCTTGTTGTTCCTGGCCCTCTGTTCTCGACTAGGCATACACCGATGTGCTTTCCCAGTCCTCTCGAGAGCTGGGATCGATTCGGGTGTCGGCTGAGGGTTTCAGACGTGAGCGCGGCTTTGCTTTTTGCTTTCGTTCGTCTTCGTCTTTGTGTAACTTCGATTGTTCCTGGCTCTCTCAAGTGAGAGTTTCTAGAAGTGAACTCGGTCTTCTTCTATTGTTCCTGGCTCTTCTTCGACTCGACGTCGCATGCGTTCGAGGAGAGGAAGCAGTTTCTAGACGTGAACTCGGGCTTTCGTTTTATCCTTCTCGTCGGGCGCACTAGTAGGCCCAGTTGTTTCGGTCTTCTTCCTACCCTCGTGGGAAGATGACTGAACCGACTGGATATCATTTTGACGCTCTCGCGGCCTTCCTCAACTCGACTCGAGCGAGGGAACTGAAGGGACGACGAGGAACACGACGTCGACGCGTCGAACGAGATCGAGCCAAGGCCATACAGCGACACTCAGCCAGACCAGCCAGACGAAGAAGACTGAGACCATGCGACGAGAAAAACATGCGTAAGTAGTGAAGGAGGAAAGAGATGCGTGCGAGCCAAGCTGAACAAAGCGAAAGAGAAAAGACGAAACACGAAATCGAAGCGAGAAAAATGCAAAACCGCCTTTACCACACCCACCCATCCGCTCCCCTCCATCAATCACTAAGCACGATCGTCTCCCCTCCCCACCCACCACCACCTCCATCGTCCCTCTCCTCGACCTTCCTCTTCTTTTTCCCTCCCTCCCCGCCTCCAAGACTCGCTCGACTCCCGTTCCTGCTCGCCCCACTCCCACCAGCGTCACTCAATCCTCTCCTGATCTGCACGGCTGGCGAAATGACTGTTTCCCAGGGATCTGCTGCTGCTGCTGCTGCTGCCTTCCCTTCTCCCTTCGACGGAGCAGGAGTCGAAGTCGAAGCCTGAGCGTTGTCGAACTCGTTCCACGCGTCGTCGTCTTCGTCCGAGTCGGGGAGTTTCCACGAGGAAGTTGAGGTCCGAGGTTTGGCTTTGGGTTTGGGAGCGGGTTTGGGTTTGCATGAGGATGCGATGGCGTTGGTTGAGGGTTTGGGTTTGGGTTTGGACTGGGGAGGACGAGGAAGAGGTGGAGGTGGTGAAGAGGACGAAGGACCGGCGTGGAGTTGAGCGTAGATCTCCTCGTCCTCGTCCTCATTGAACTGGGATTCGAAGTTGTTGTAGTCGTCCTGAGCGAATCCATCCTCCTCGTCCTCCTCGTCCTCGTCCTGCTCGTCGTCGTTCTGCTGCTGCTGCTCTTCCTCCTCTTCCTCGTCGTCGTCTGAGACCAGCTTGGCCTTCCCCTTCCCTTTCACACTCCCACTCCCACTCCCGCTCGCCGTAGCCTTTTTCACTCCAGCAGCAGCAGTCTTCTTCGCAGCCGGAGCCTTCTTCCTCGACTTGACGGGGAAGACTTGAACGATGGGATCTCCTCCGATCCGAACGCCGCTGTTGATCTCATCCTTCGAGTAGCGAGAGAGTCGCATGTTCTGAGGTCCGGGGACGACGTAGACGTTCGTGGCGTAGGCGGTGGCTTGGTAGTCTGCGACGACGTTGAAAGTTGCGAGAGAAGAGAGCGGTCAGCGAGAGGAGTCCCGACGCGACGAGTGGATCTGAAGGACGCACTTTCTCCGAGGTATCCGTCGAGGATCAGTCTCATGATCAGCGCCTCCACAGCCTGGACGAGCGAAGGAAGATACGGTCAGCGCGCCCGCTCGCGAAAAGCCTCGTCGGCGTCGTCGTCTCGAACACAAAAGGGAAACGCGAGACTCACATCCTTCCCAAGCTCCGACTTCCCTCCACAGACGTCGTCAAGATCGATGGTGGACTTCTCAGCCGACTGCTTCCTCTTCCCCTTCTTCCCAGTTTCGACGACGGAGAACGATCCTCCTCCGAGCCCTCGAACGAGATCGGCAAGAGCTGAGACGGTGACTCGACCATCGTAGCTGTGGACGGTTTGAGAGACTTTGCAGCTGAGAGAGCGAGAACGGGGAAAGTTGGTATTGAGTCAGCGACGAGGAGAGTAAAGAGGTGAGGAGGCGAGAGAAGAAGGAGAGGGCAGAGGAGAGAAAAGGGAGAGGACGATCAGCAAGTACTCACATCTTCCAAGCCTCGATCGTGACGTCCATCCTTTCGATGGAGTTTGGATCTCGAGTACAGTTGTCTGATCACCCCCAAACAAGACGTGTCAGGACCTAATCGCCAAAGAAACAACACCAACAACAGACGAGACGCGAAACTAAAAGGAGACCACTCACCACAATGCCCACACTTCTCCTCCTTCTCCGCCCAACTCTTCGACGGCAACGACGCCGAGGTAGAGAAGTATCTCCCGAACAAAATCTTCCTACACGTCTCCAGATCCTGAGCGTAAGCGATCATCTCCCTCAGCTTCGGTTGACCTTCTTGATCCTGTTCGAATCGATTCCACGCGCACAAACCCAAATGTCGAGGTCAGTCTTCTCCTCTTTCCCAAACGCAAAGAAAGGGTGAGAGAGGATGTGATGACTTACCCCAGCGGTCAACGAACTCATCCTGCTTGCATCCTGAGCTCGATAGAACAGGACGCAGGAGGCGTCGTTCCCGTCTCGACCTGCTCGACCTGTTTCTTGGTAGTAGCCGTCGAGGGATTTGGAGAGGGAGTGGTGGAGGACGAAGCGGACTGGGATGGAGCAAAGTATAGAAGGAAGAAGTCAGGTGAGCTTGGTGAAGAAGAAGGGCGGAGAAGGCTGGGGAGAGACGAGAGAGAGGCAGATGGGACGGACCGTTTCCCTTGTCGATTCCGAGACCGAAAGCGATGGTTGCGACGACGACGTTGACCTGCCGTCGAACCAAGTAAGCGAGAAGAGTGTCAGACCGAGCATCGACTCGAGCGAGCGCGAACGAGGCCAGTCGACTCACCTTCCCCTCCCTCCACCTTCGATGCAGCTTCTGCTTCTCGTAGTCGTCGACCTCGGCGTGGTAGACTCCAGTTTTGATCTTCCCATTCGAGGAAGTATGAAGACCGTCTGAGACCGTTTGAGCGTCCTGAGAAACGAAGCGGAGCGAGGGAGGAAGAGTGAGCTGGCGCAGAGGAGACGCGATGGAGGGAGGGAGGGAGGAGAGGAGACGAGACGAACCTTCTTGCTGAGGCAGTAGACGATTCCGGACTCGTTGCTGTGAAGGAGAGGGATGTTGTGAGCTTGCGGAGATAAGAAGGGAAGGAGAAGAGGGAGGGACAAGACGAACGCGTGATGCTGGAGGATGTAGTCGGACATCGCGACGAGAGCCGTCTTCGCACTGGAGGGCTTGATCTCGACCTTGTAGTGGAGGTTCTTTCCTGCAGGCACGAACGAGAACTCCATCAGCGAGCGCTCGAGAAACAAACGAGCCTGAAAACGTACGGTAAAGAGGAGCATCGGAGAAGACCGTTCCCTTGTTGTTGGCGTCTGCGAAAGGACGAAGGTCGAAGGTCAGCTCTTCGAAACCGTTCAAGCGAGAGACCTATCCGTGCTCACTATCCGAAGGAGTGATGGCACTCATGTTGAGCGTCTTGAGAAGATCTGGAAGGACTTTGCGAGAGCATGTAGCTGTGACGGCCATGATGGGAACTCCAGGGAAGAAGGTGCGAAGGATCTGACGACGACGAAAGAAAAAAGACGTCAGATTGAGGCGACGCGAGGCGATTTAGAGGGGAATAGAAGCTCACCGAGAGCTTGTTGTAGTCAGGTCGATAGTCGTGGCCCATCTGAGAGACACAGTGAGCTGTGAGAAGATGGAGGTCAGGGTCAGCGAGAGACGATCGAGGACGACGCGACGAGCGAGACAGCTCACCTTCGTCGATCACGAAACGAGCTGCGATACAGGAAGGAGGTCGAGTCAGTATCTGGACGAGTAGATAAAAAGGGAGAAGAGGGAACGCACCAAGTCTTCCCTGAGTGTGCATCTTCTGCAGCATCGAGTTGAACACCTTGCTCTTTGAGACCTTCTCCGGCTGCATGCGAACGACAACGAACAATCCAGAGACGAGTGAGCTCAGCTCGGCCTCACGAGACGAAGGAAGAGAGGTAGAATACCACTCACCGTAACATAAAGCAACTTGATCTCCCTCCCATCCTCTCCACTCAAGCTCCCTTCCTCTCCCGCCCGACTCCTCGACCCAGCCGCCCTGGTCGGTCCTTCGATCAACCTCCTACAGATCGCATCTGCTTCGTGCTTGGGGACGCCTCCGGTGAGCATGACGGAAGGGATGTCGTTCTCGTGGAGATGGATGATTTGGTCGGCTATGAGGGAGAGGAGAGGGGAGATGACGATGGCTGCGAGGAGAGGAAGACGAACGGGAGGGTCAGGTTCGGGAGAGGAGAGAGCGAGAGGGAGAGAGAAGATGAGTGGGAAGAGGGAGAAGAAGATGGGACATACTGGTTCCGGGGGTGAGAATAGCGGGGAGTTGATAGGTGAGAGACTTCCCTCCTCCGGTGGGCATGATGCTGCGAGGGAGAGGAAGGAGGAAGACGCGTCGAGGGTCAGCGACAGAGATGCGATCGAAAGGAGGAAGGAAGGAAGTCGAACGAACCAGATGATATCCCTCCCATCCATGTTGGCGTTGCAGACCCTAAAAACGCGCTCCCAGGAAGACAGTCGCGTCAGGTCAGCCCTCGATCGAAGCTCGACGCGTCTCTCTCCTCGCTCCTCAAACTCACCCTTCCTGACACAACCTGTAGCTCTGAATACCGAACACCTCGTTCATCGTCTTCTTCATATGCGTGCTCCACTCGTAATCACTAACGAGGTAGTTGGTTCCTCCGTTCTGGGTCGGTTTCGAGACGCGTTGCTGCATGGACGCGAATCCTCCGTTCGCGTTCGAGTTGGAGTTGGAAGAGGAGGAGGACGAAACGAGGGCTTTTCGTTCTTCCTTGAGAGCTGAGACGAGGGTTGTGAGGGTGATGATTTGATCTTCCATGGACTCGATCTGTGGGAGAGGGTGGGTGTATGCGTGGAGGAGGGAAGGAAGGGAGGGAGGAGGAAGGGATGAGCTCGCGAGCTCACCTCGAGCGAGCGAAAGGAGGGCGGATGTATGCTTACCTCGTTGTCTAGGTTCTGAACCTTCTCCTCCAGTTCCTGCTGCTGAATGATCTGCTCCTGTTTCACTCTCTGCTTGGCTTGATATCCCAACTCTCCTCCTCCTCCGTCTGCTGCTAGAGGTCTCTGTTGCTCCTTCCCTCCTCCTCCTCCGAGTCGATTCCCAGCTCCAGCTGCTCCTCCCTTCCACTCGACGTTCTCTTGCTTCCCTTCGAGGACTCCTATTCGCGGTTTGATGTCTGGCTTGATGTCTTCTCTGTGTACTGAGGGAGGAGGGTAGATGGATCGTCGAGGTTTGGAGGAGGAGGAAGCGTCCATCGTGGAGGAGGAGGTCGAAGGAGCTGAAGGTGGAGGAGGATGAGGTCGACGGGGTTGGATGACCGGGGAGAGGAGGATGGATTTTTGTTCTTGTTCGTCGTCGTCTGAAGATCCAAGAGGGATCACCCTCGCCATACCAAGAACGAGAAAGGAAGAGAAAAGTCGAAGGAAACGAGATGGAAGGTGGAGGGGAGAAGGAGGAGGTCGAAAACGTCGAGCTCATTTCTCCTTCCCTTCCCTGCTCCCTCCCTCGCCTTCACCCACGACGAACGACGCCAACCATGTTCTCCACGACCTGCCTCCGCTCAGCAGCGTCTCTCTCTTCCTCCAAATCTTCGGCCATCCCTGTCTTTACTACGATCAAGCAGGTCCGAGCGTGGCGTCAAGCTGCTTCCCAAGCTGGTCAGAGCGTAGGCTTCGTCCCGACCATGGGAGCCCTTCATCAAGGCCACCTCGACTTGGGTAAGCTCCTATCACTCCAATCTTCTCAGGAGCTCTTCCTTATACTAATGCCCGTCTAATACTGCTTAAAACCAGTCTCCCAATCCCTCCAAACCTCTCCATTAACGGTTCTCTCGATCTTCGTCAACCCCTCTCAGTTTTCACCCACCGAAGACCTAGCCACCTACCCTCGAACCCTCCCTACAGATCTCAACCTCCTCTCAACCCTCCTCGAATCCCACCCCACCCTCCCCTCAGCCACCTCGTCCTCCTCAACGAGCTCAAGCGAACCCTCTCCGTCTCCTCTGGTGGTGTTCGTCCCCTCGGTTAAGGAGATGTACCCCAACGGGATCACCACCGTCCTAGCTGAGCAGAGAGGAGCGTTCGTAGAAGTTAAGGGGTTTGGAGACATCATGTTCGTCAAATCTACATCTTGGCCTTGCTTTCCGAGAGTCAGGGAGGTGCTCGAGCGAGAGCTGACATTTTTGGGACCCTGTTTGGTTGGACTTCGTTTTGAAACGCAGGGAGGGGAAGATCAGACCTGGTTTCTTCAGAGGTGTAGCAACAGTCGTCACCAAACTTTTCAACATCGTCCAACCTGACGTAGCTCATTTCGGTCAGAAGGATATCCAGCAGGCCTTGCTGCTTCGAACGAGTTCGTCCGCCTTCCTCCTTCTCTTTCGTCCGACCGTCGCGCGCGTCGACTCATCCCTCCCTCCCTCGCTAACCTCTTCCTCCTCTCCTTTACCACTTCGCAGTGCTCAAAGACCTCCACTTCACCCACCCCTCCCCTTCCAACCTCTTCATCCACCCCACAACCCGAGCCCCTCCACCCTCCTCCCTAGCCCTCTCCTCCCGAAACGCCTACCTCTCCCCCTCCGAACTCGCCTCCGCCCCAACCCTCCACCGAGCCCTCTCCGCCGCACGTACGCTTTGGTCTTCACCCAACGGAGCTACAGCGAAGGAGATGCAGGAAGCTGCGATGCGGGTGATAGCTGAGGAAGGGGAACGGACGGGTGGGTTGGTCGAGGGGGAGTACGTTGAGGTTTTTGCGCCTGGGACGTTTTTGGGTCCTGAGGAGGGGAGGAGGATTAGGGAGGGTGATGGGGAGGATGGGGAGGGGTGGGTGGTAGCGGGTGCGATGAGGTGTGGGGGAACGAGGTTGATTGATAATTTGTTGTTGGGGGTGGAGTTGGGGAATGGTGGGAGGGAGAGGGAGTGAATGGGATGATGGTTTTGACGACGGAGGAGTCTCTGGGAGATGGGTTGGGAAAGCTGGGAATCTGACGGTCGTGTATGGTATCGTTTTTCGCTGACGTAGCTATGCGGGAGGAGGCAATCTTGTTTCTCCCTTTCTTCCAGCAGGCAGCGCTCGAGACGGACGCGTCGCTTCCTTCACTCCTTTCAACGAGCCGTGAGTCCTTCAACCTTCCTCTTCGTTTGCTTTCTTCTCTTCTCTCTCTCACACTGACCCCCTCTACTCTCTCTCGTTTCCTCCTTCCCAGGTCCTCATCTATCCTCGACTAGGTCCATCGAGTCTTCGGTCTTTCGACGACGCGTCGGCATTTTTTTACAACGATCCGTCAGTTCTCCGAACCGCTTTCCTCTCTCTAATCTTTCGCATCACATCGCTAACCTCATTCGTGTCCTTTCGCTTTCAGGTCCTCGGCCCTGCTTCCCTCCATCCCAGTCTTCGGACGCGTCGTCGTCGTCGAATGATCCGTTCGTCCTCCGAACCACTTTTTTGCTGCAACCATCTGACCAGATCTCTCCTTTGACTCGGTTCTGTCAGGTAGGCCAGGTTTTCTCCGCCATCGCCTGCTAGCCCCTTCTCGCGTGGTCACCAGCAGATCTTCGCTTCCCTTTGGCTTCCTTCGGCTCAATTGCTCTCCTTCAATTCCGTGAGCTCATTTGACGGCTCTGTCCGGCCCTCTCAAAACTCTCCTTCCTTCCTTCTTCACTCACTGACTCCCATCTCCCTCACTTCCGCACCACCCACAACTCCCAGCAAAAACAGCAAATGCGCTCCCTCCTCCTCCCCACCGCCGCCCTCGTCGTCGTCGCTCTCGGATCCAACGTCAACGCCGCCCCTTCCTCTCTCTTCCCTCGCTACGCCACTTCAGCCACGGTCGACGTCCCTCTTCTTCCTCCTTGGAACACTTCAAGATACATCGATGGAGCGTTTGGATCGTTCAGTATCGAGTTGGCGTACTGGACGGAGTTCTGGGGGACGAGGGAGGAACCGAACGAGTTTTCGAGGCTGTTGTTGCAGAAGTGAGTAGCACGACCGAGCTCGCTTCTTCCCTCGAGATGAGAAACGAGGCGTGTTATTGACGTTGCTTCTTCTGCTTGGTCCGTTCGTGGTGTTTGTAGTCTCATCGATCGAACGGGGAAGGCTCCCATCATTCGAATCGGAGGAGTCAGCCAGTGAGTTCGACGTCTCGCTTTCGCTTCTTTCTCTCACGCTTCCTTCGCTGACCAAATCCCCCCTCTTCTGTCTCTCACCAGAGACTCATCGATCTACGACCCCAACGCCACCTCCATCGAGCGAACCCTCTCTACCGTACGTCGTCGTGTCTCCTCTCGACTTCCTCGTCCCTTTCCGGTCCTTTCTCGCTCACGCGTCTCCCTCTTCGTCCTTTCAACCCTCAGGCCGGAGCCATCTACCGAACCACCTACGGCCCTTCCTTCTTCGACACTTTCTCTTCCTTCCCCGAAGGAACCAAGTTCGTCATCCCTCTCAACCTCGGAAACGACACCTACCAAATCGCAGAAGACGCGGCGAGAGCCGCCTGGGAGCAGGTCGACCACGATTCCATCTGGGCTTTCGAGCTTGGAAACGAGTCGGGGAACTACAAGAACACTAGCAGGAATTTGACGACTTGGAATGAGGCTGCTTATGTGAAGCAGTGGACGGTGAGTTTTCGTTTCGTTTGATAGTCGTCGACTTCCCTCCGTCGTTGTGTCGTTCCTTCCTTCCCCTCCGTTGATGAATTGAGAGCTGACTAGATGCTTTGGTCTCCGCTCACAGAACTGGACGAGCGCCATCGATCAAGCTCTCGGTCTTCCTGCGCCGATCTGGTTCGTCTTTCTCGCTCTCGAATCGACGCGTTCTTCTTCGCTTCTCTCCCCGCCCCTCCACCTTCTTCTCTCCCAACTGACTCCCATCTTCTTCTCTTCTACCTCTCGAACATCCAGGTGGGCCGGAGACGACGGAACCACCGCCATCCGAGACACTCCAGCCATCCAACCCCGTCGAATCGTCGCCGCCGGAATCAACAACCGCTCAACCATCAACGAGTTCAACGTCCACGCCTACCAGTACTCCACCTGCCGACCTGCATCCGCTCTCGCTGCTACGTCCGCCAACCTCATCAACCATCGAAACATCAGTGCCTTCGTTGATCTCATGCAGGAGAACCGAATCGCTAGCGAGAGCGTTGGTGCTGGGTTCGTCGTCGGAGAGTATAATGCGATCTCTTGTGAGTTTGAAGACCAGTCGCTTGCTTTCGAAGAGATATCGGTACTGACTCGTCACTTTTTCGCAGGCTCTGGTCGACCAAACTTGACGGACTCGTTCTCGGACGCTCTTTGGGTTCTCGACGTGTCTCTTTACCAGGCCGCGTCAAACATCACTCGAGCTCATCTTCACATGGTCAGCCCTCTTTCTCGAGCTTCTGATCACCTTCGGTCGTAGACTGACACTTCTTTTCTTCTTTTCGTTCTCAGGGAGCTACGCTCGCTTCTCAATCAGCAACGCAGGTCAACGTTGTGGGATCGAACGGAACCGCCGGTTTCAGGTGAGCTTGAACTCTTCCTTCCTCGCCTCGAGCACGAGCTGACGTTCTCAAACTCCTCTTCGGCAGCACCTATGACCTTTGGTACCCCATCGACAGCCCTCTCCGAGGACCTCATCGAACGAACCCCTCCTAGTGAGCTCCGAACTTCCTCGCGTCTCCCTCGTCGTTCGCCTTCTCTGACTCGCTTCTCGACTCTTCTTCTCTTCAGCCTCGGCTACCTCGCCCTCGCCGAAGCCATCGCATGCTCAGGAAAGTCGCGAATCGTCGAGCTCGACACTCCTCCCAACCTCTCGCGAGACTTCTTCGCTGGATACGCGATCTGGGACGACGACCTTTCGCTCACTTCTCCTTCGAGGCTGGCGTTCTTGAATCTTGCTCCTTTCAACGTGTGAGTTCGCAAATCTTTTGTCTACTTTGAATCGGGCTCGAGAGGCTGACCAAGTTTCGCTTCGTCGTCGCAGCTCGTCCTCGCTCACCAACACGTCCATCTCCCTCGACATCTCTTCTTTCCTCGCTTCCTCGGATTGCCCTGACTCCATCACTCTTAAGCGACTCGTGAGTTCATCTTTCTCTCTTAACTCTCTTCGAGAGTCCAAATACTGATCTGTCTCTCCTCCTTCTCTTTGCGAACAGACTGCTCCTGGAGCGGACGAGCTCGAATCTCAACTCTCGACTTGGGGAGGCCAAAGCTGGTCGAACGGAACTGCCGACGGAGCCAAGATCCTCGAAGTTGTCTCAGGAGGTCAGGTTGGACTTCGAGGAAGCGAGGCGGTTCTTGTTCATCTCTTGGGAGACGCGAAGTGGTGAGGGAGAAAAGTTGCGACGCGTTGATCGGCTCGGTTGGTTTGTTATTCAGTTTTGACGCGAGCTTTGATGGATATGTATTTGTACCCCTCTGGTGTTTCTCTGGAAACTAGACGTTCCTGTCGTCAGAGCTGCTGACATCCTTCTAGTTCATCAGCCGTCGTCGACCGACCTCGGTCTAGCTTCTCGGTGCTCGTCTGGTCTCTCCTCAATCCGTCAGTCTTGTAATCACTTTTTTTCCGCTCCCGCCCTGATGCGTTCTGATATCTCCCTTTGGGTCTGTGTTTCCCAGGCCAACAAAAAAAAGCTCCATCAGCCGACCGGTCTCAATGGAACGAACGCGTCGGTCGCCACGATCCGTCAGTCTCCGAACCACTTTTCCTCCTCAGCCACCTTTCTTTCCGCCATCTGACCATGCTTCTCGATCGAACTTCTTCCTCCCAGAACCACTTTTCGTCTATCCCTCGCTCATCTGACCATCTACGGAGAACCTAAACGCGATTTGGGTTGGCGGACCGCGGTTTTGAGAGCTGATAGCCGTTTCCTCGTCTTCTTTCCGACTAGAAAAGGATCTTCCGCTTTTCTTCCTCCCTCTCACACCAACCACCATCATCCCTCTATCTACTCACCCACCCATCATGATCTCTTCATGCCTCCTGCTTCTCGCGTCCCTCGCCGCCGTCGGACTCGACCTCGTCGACGCGGCTCCCTCGTCTCTCTTCCCTCGCTATTCCACCTCAGCCACGGTGGATATCCCTCTCCTTCCTCCTTTGAACACTTCGAGGTACATCGATGGAGCTCTAGGGTCTTTCAGCATCGAGCTCGCTTACTGGACGGAGTTCTGGGGGACGAGGGAAGAGCCGAACGAGTTTTCGAGGTTGTTGTTGCAGAAGTGAGTTCGAGTCCAACTCCCTTCCCTTGTGGATTTTGAGATGAGACGTACTGACTCTATTTCACTCCTTGGGTTCAGTCTCATCGACCGAACGGGTAAGGCTCCTATCATCCGAATTGGAGGAGTCAGCCAGTTCGTTCGACGTCTCGTTCTCCTTTCTTCTTTCCTTCTCGCTTCCTCCGCTGACCAGATCTTGCTCTCGTGCATTCCTTCAGAGACTCATCGATCTATGATCCCAACGCCACCTCCATCGAGCGAAGCCTCTCAACCGTACGTCCTCTCGTCGCGTCTCTTTCTCTCGTCCTCACTCATCCCTCCCAACGAAGCTGACTTCATTTCCTTCGTCCTTTCTTCATCCAGACCGGAGCCATCTACCGAACCACCTACGGCCCTTCTTTCTTCGACACCTTCTCGTCCTTCCCCGAGGGAACCAGATTCGTCGTCCCTCTCAACTTCGGAAACGACACTTATCAACTTGCAGAGGACGCGGCGAAAGCTGCCTGGGAGCAGGTCGACCACGATTCCATCTGGGCTTTCGAGCGTGAGTCCATCTTTCATCACACTCGTGTCAAAGAGACCAAGCTGACGCTTATCCTCACTGCAGTTGGGAACGAGAGCGGCGACTACAAGACCGGTCAACGAAACCAATCAACTTGGGACGAAGTCGCGTACACGAAGCAGTGGACGGTTCGTTCACCTCTCCTCCTTCTCTTCTCCCTCAGCGAGCTGAACGGAGTCCCCTTTGACTGGTTCCAGAATTGGACGAGTGCCATCGGTCAAGCGCTCGATCTTCCTCAGCCGATCTGGTTCGTTCGCCGACTCGACGCGTCTCGCTCCTCTTTCCTTCTGTTTCCTCTTTGGCCTCCACTTTTGCTGACCCTCCTTCTCTTTACGTCTTTAAAGGTGGGCAGGAGACGACACCACCTTTCCGAACCCTAGCGAGGCTCTCTGGGATCCCATCCAGCCTCACGAGATCATCGCCGCAGGAATCAACAACAATTCCTTCGTTCGCGAGTTCACCGTCCACGCCTACCAATACAACACTTGCTCTCAGTACACCGCTCTCTCCGCTACCGCCTCCAACCTCGTCAACCATCGAACCGTCAGCTCGTTCGTCGATCTCATGAAGGAGGAACGACTCGCCAGCGAAAGTGCGGACGCTGGGTTTGTTGTTGGAGAGTTCAACGCCGTCGCTTGTGAGTTCAGCGACCGCTTTTAGGGCACTCTCCACGACACTGACATGCACCCTCAATTGTTCTTCACAGGTTCTGGTCGACCCAACCTCACGGACTCTTTCGGCGACGCGCTCTGGCTGCTCGACGTGTCTCTTTACTACGCCGCCTCGAACATCACTCGAGCTCATCTTCACATGGTCAGTCCTCCTTCCTGAGCCCCTCGCTATCTTCGAGCGTAGACTGACGCTTCCTTTCGTTCTCCAGGGAGCCACTCTCGCGTCTCAGTCAGCCACACAGGTAAACGTCGTGGGATCGAACGGAACTGCTGGATTCAGGTGAGCTTGAACTCTTCCTTCCTCGCCTCAGACACCCGCTTGAACTTCATCGAACCCTTCTTCTATAGTACCTACGACCTCTGGTACCCCATCGACAGCCCTCTCCGAGGAGCTCGCCGAACCAACCCATCTTAGTGAGCTCCGAAGTCTCCTCCCTCCTGCTCGTCGCCCACCTCCTCTGACGCCCTCTTCGACTCTTTTTCTCTTCAGCCTCGGCTACCTGGCTCTTACCGAGGCTATCGGATGCTCTGGAAGGTCTAGAATCGTCGAGCTCGACACTCCTCCCAACCTCTCGCGAGACTTTTTCGCCGGATACGCGATCTGGGACGACGACCTCTCCCTCACTTCTCCCTCAAGACTCGCTTTCTTGAACCTTGCACCATTCAATGTGTGAGCTCACAACTCCTTTGTTTCTTTCGAATCGGGCTCGAGACTGACCAAGTTTTGCTTCGTCGTCGCAGCTCGTCCTCGCTCACCAACACGTCCATCTCCCTCGACATCTCCTCTTTCCTCGCTTCCTCGGACTGCCCTGACTCCGTAACTCTTAAGCGACTCGTGAGTATCTCTATCTCTCCTAATTCCTCGCGAGAGTCAAAATGCTGACCTCTTTCCCTCGTCCCTGTGTTCGCAGACTGCTCCAGGAGCGGACGAGCTCGAATCTCAACTCTCGACTTGGGGAGGCCAAAGTTGGTCGAACGGAACTGCCGACGGAGCCAAGATCCTCGAGGTAGTCTCGGGAGGTCAGGTTGGACTTCGAGGAAGCGAGGCCGTTCTCGTTCATCTCTTGGGAGACGCGAAGTGGTGAGAAGATGGAGGGGGGGGGGGGGACGCAAGGGGGAGAGCAGTCGCGCGCGTTTTCAGTTTCTCGCCCGTTTGACTCGTCCTTTTCCGATGCGATGCTGGAAAGTTTCTCGACCAGTGTCAAGTGCAATGCCAGCTATGGCGAGCTTTCCTAGCAGCCAAGAATCTTGTTCTCGCATACTCCGCAGTTACGGCCCAGCCCTCCTTCACGCGGACGCTGAAATGAAAGCTCAGCGAGTGCAGAGCCCTTTTAAGAGTCAACCTCCAACCCTCACCCTTCACAATGTCTTCTTCCCTTGGTCTCCTCTTTACGCCCGCTTCTCCTTCTTTCAACACCAGGAAGGCCCTTGCCGTTGCTGCCTACGCTGGAGTCAAGATCGATGTCGTCAAGGACTTCGTCTTCGGAGAGACCAACAAGTCCGAGGAGTTCTTGAGCAAGGTTCGTTCCCTTCCTTCTCTTTTCATTCCCTCCCTCCTTCGCCCACGGCTTCGCTCGTCGATGCTGGACCATGCTGGGAGGGCCACCTTCTCAGAAAAAGACACGAAAAGCTGACTTTTCCTCCTCTTTTCGCTCCCCATCTCGTTTTTTCCCCCTCCTCCCTCCTTCGACTTTTCGTCCTTCCTTCACCTTCTTGCAGTTCCCTGGAGGAAAGATCCCTGCCTTCGCTGGACCCAACAACTTCAACCTTTCCGAGGGAGCCGCCATCGCATACTACTGTGAGTATCCTTCTCCATCCTTCTCGTTCGCCCAGGTCATCGTCTCGTCTGTCTTCGACTCGATTCAGCCCATCAAAGGTTCTATCGAGTTCGACCAGCGCACGTTTCCTTTCCCTCCCTCCCCTCCCCTCCTTTGGACGCTCTTCGTAGAGTGTCCATCGGATTCTTTATATGACGATAAACTTAGTTATCCCTGTCCAAATCACAATGTGTCGAGGAACTTGCGAGCCGTGGTAGGCTCATTATCTCTGATCCATCTTTCTCAAACGCTCCTCACTTTTTTTTTCGTGTCTCCCTTCTCGGCTCTCCGACCTCACGATGCTGACTCCCTCCTTCCTCTTTCTCTCTCTCGGCTGGATCACCCACTAGTCGCTTCCCTCGCCCCCAACTCTGGTCTCCTCGGATCGGACGCTGAGACCAACGCTAAGATCCAGCAGTGGATCTCGTTCGGACACACCGAGGTCAGCTCTCCTTCCGACGCTTCCTCCTTCCCCTTCTCGATTTTGATCAATGTTCCTGCTCTTTTCCATCCTCGTAGATCTCCGAGCGACTCGCTGTTGCCAACGGAATGTTCAACAACTACATTCCCTACGTCAAGCCCGTTCGTTCAAGCTTCCCTCCCTCGTCTGAGCTCTGGCTTCCTTCCATCTTCCTCTGAGCTGACCTCCCTTCTTCCTTCCCTCACCTCATCAGGTTTTCCAAAACCGAATCGAGAAGGCCGCTGGCGCCCTCCCCGTTCTCGAGGCTTACCTCGCCACCAACACCTTCCTTGTTGGAGACCGAATCACCCTCGCTGATATCTCGGTCGCCTCCGTCCTCGCCGACGGTTTCTCTCGATTCTTCGGACCTGAGGAGCAGAAGAAGTTCCCCAACTGCCTCCGATTCGAGCAGACGTGAGTTTTCAATCTCCTCTTCGCTTCGAACGAACTTCTCGAGCTGACAGTCCTCCCTCCTCGCCTTCGCTCCTCCAGCATCGTCAACCACCCCAAAATTGCTGCCGTCTTCGATGGAGTCACCCTCGCCACCTCCGCCGCCGTCTACACTCCCCCCAAGAAGGATGCCAAGGTGTGTAGCTATCCCATCGAACGATCTGCCCCCTACTTTCGCTCGAGCTGACCTTGCCTCGTCGTTCTTTCCTCTTCTTCAGCCCGAGGCTCCTAAGGCCCCCAAGGCTGAGAAGGTCAAGGCTGCTCCCAAGCCCAAGGAGGTTGACGAGGAGGAGGAGGAGTCCTTCGCTGATGCTCCCGCTGCCAAGAACCCCCTCGACCTTCTCCCCAAGTCGACCTTCGTTCTTGACGAGTGGAAGGTTCGTTCAACTTCCCCTTCGACGCGTCTCGCTGTCGAAGCTCGTCCTGACCTTTCTTCCTTCCGTTCCACAGAGGCAATACTCCAACACCGATACCCGAACTGAGGCTCTTCCTTGGCTCTACGCCAACTTCGACGCTGAGGGTTACTCTATCTGGCGAATGGACTTCAAGTACAACGAGGTTCGTCTCGCTCTCTACGTTCTCTTCCCTTCGCGAAACCCGTTACTGACCCTCCGCTCCTTCTCTTTCCTTCTACAGGAGCTCACCCTCCCCTTCATGTCCGCCAACCAGATCGGAGGATTCTTCACCCGACTCGAGGGATCGCGAAAGTACTGCTTCGCTTCCGCTGGAGTCCTCGGAAAGACCAACGACTCGTTCGTCCTCTTCCCTCCCTTCCCTCCTCTCGTCTTCCTTGAACTCCCTCGCTGACTTTCTTCCCTCTTCCTATCTCCTGCAGCATCATCACCGGAGCCCTTATCGTCCGAGGAAAGGAGTACGAGCCCGTCGTCTCCGCCGCTCCTGATTGGGAGTCCTACTCTTTCACCCCCCTCTCCCTCTCCTCGGAAGAGGACAAGAAGTTCCTCGAGGGTGCCTTCGCTTGGGACCTCGAGCTCGACGGAAAGGCCTGGGCCGACGGAAAGAACTTCAAGTAAACGTACCCGGTTATCGTTCTGCTTCGAGTCTCTCTTCTTTCTGCACACCTTCGTCGTTGTCTAGACTTCTTTTTTCAACCCCATCTCGCACCTGCTCGAGTCCTTCGCTGTGTCTCTGAGTCCCTACCCCCATCTTGCTTTTTAAATCACGCCCCACATTGGTCAGTTAGTATGTCCCAATTTATGAAACGTCAACAACGAACATACGAAGCTGCGAGAAAAACGAAAACCAACCAACCCCGTTTCCTTAACTCAAACGCGCCGTTCCCTCTTCCTTCTCTCTGTTCGACCAAACCGGCTCTCGACTCAACCTCGTCTTCAAAGCAACCATACCAACTACGTATCTATCCAGTCTAAGCAAACCTCCCCAACCTCTCCAGCGCCTCAAAGCTCATCCCACTCGCTCGACTCGCTCGAATCACCTCACTCAACTTCTGAGCTCTCCTCCTCATCTCCTCCCCCTCCAACCCCCTCATCCGATCAAACACCTCCCTCATCTCCCTTCGAACAGCCTCCTCTGTCCCCTCGACGAGCGTCCCGCGAGCGAGTCGTTTGCCGATGTTGGTTCCTGCGAGGAACAGAACAGTCAGATTCGGACTCGACGCGAATAGAGGGAGAAACGAATGCTTTGACGTTGACGGACCTTGTCGGACTTGAACGAGCTCGAAAGCGACTTTATGGGTGAGAGCGAGCTCGGAGGCTATGAGGGGTTGGTCGAAGCAGCCTGGCCAGGCGAGTGAGGACGAGCGAAGTGGGGATGGAGAGGAGGGAGGGATCAGCGACGCGTCTTGGGCGAGAAGAGAAGGAAGAGGGACACAAACGAACTCATGGGAACGCCGTTGACGAGGGATTCCATGGCGCTGTTGGATCCAGCGTGGGTCAGGAAGAACGAAAGAGACTGGAAAGAGGAGGGAAAGATGGTCAAGCGAGAGTCGACGCGTTTTCGAAGAAAGATTGAACGGACCTTGTGAGCGAGAAGGGCTGAGGAGAGAGCGAGGGAGTGGAGGTCAGCGAAGGATTCACACTCCCACTTGAAGGAGTCATATCGAGAGCTTCGTACGTACCCTGCTGAGGAACCCATCCAGCGAGAAGACCTCGACCTTCGCTCCTCGAGACCATCCTCTCGAACATCTCGACGACCTCCTTGTCTCCGTTCCCTTTGGTTACGATGAATCGGATCCCAAGCTCGAGGAGAGTCTCCATGAGGATCTCGGCGTGTCGAAGGGTGGATGGGAAGAAGATGGAGCCGAAGCTGAGCGAGGTGGGACGCAACGTCAGTCCGACGCGTCGAACCGAATGAGTTCGAGAAGAATGAACAGAGCTCACGAGATAAAGAGCACCGACGTCTCCTCCGACGGGTCCAAGAACTTCATCACCTCACTCTTTGACTTCTGCTCGTCTCCGACGCTCTTGTTCTCGAGCCGATCCCAGGAAGAGGGCGAGAGGAGAGGACCGACTGGGAGGAAGTTGTCGAACGTCCCTCTTGCTGCTTCTTGAACGCCCTTGGAGAGCTCGCCAGGCCAGGAGACGATGGTTCCATCGACGAGACGAGACGAGTAGAGTTGTTGAAGGCCGTGCATGATCTGCAAAAGAACGCGAAGATCAGCGCGCGAAGTCGGGGAACGAGGAGAGAGACGAACAAAGAGCCAGCGGTTGAGGGCTGCGAAATCGAACGAAGGGAGAGGAGTCAGCTTCCTTCGATCGAGGTGGAGTTCGAGATAGATGGAATGCGTACGGTGGCATCGAGAAGGCTCATGCTCGAACATGTCTGAGAGCAAGAAGGCGAAGCCGAGTCAGCAAGAAGCTAAGACGCGTCGGCTTGGAGAGACGTGCACATCGGCTCCAATCCAACGACGGGAGCGAGCGTGTCGTTCTTGAGGTAGACCTGAGCCCGTCAGTGGTTGTCAGCAGCTTCTCGAATGGAGAGAGGGGGTCGAGACGAGCTCACTCCATCGTAGACTTCCCTCGCCGACCTCGTCCCTCCTCCGTCCTCGGTCTTCAACTCCTGCATCCCCTTCGCGACGAGGTCCGGGACGAGCGAGTCCTTGAAGAAGGTGCTGAAGGACACCAAAAGAAGACAGGTCGTCAGATCTGCCTTCAGTACGGTCGAGATATGATAAAGAGACGACTCACAACCCAACGTACGAGCTCGAGGCTGGATGGAAGGTAAACGTCGCCGTCTTCCTCTCCGCTCCCCAAACGGACTTCTCGATCGATATCTTGTGAGGAAGGAAGGCTACGGTGATAGTTGCGTCCATGATGGTGAGATTTGGTGGGCGAGGGAAGGGAGGGACGAGCTGGTTGGTGCATGAGTCGAGAAGAGGGTCGAGCTGCCGAGTCGACGTCGTGGGCGAGTTCGTGCGTCAGTTGTTCTCCTGCTTCGAGCGTCGAGACGATGGAGGCATGACTGACTTTGAGGATCTTGAAGTAAGATTCAGCGAATCTCTTGACGGTGAGGTCCCTATTCGAGCGAAGGGACCAAAGCAGTTCAGTTCAGCCCTCGCTCGAGCTCACGTCTCTTCCGCTCTTGCCGCCCTCGAACGAAACGATCGAACAGACTCACGCTATATCTCCAACATCTCCCTGCCCAATCAGCTTCCCTCCCAAACCTCTTGATTCCCCTCCGAACCTCACGACCTTCAACCTCCCCATCTGTTCCTCGTTCAACTTCCATCCAGCGATCTCCGCGTCGACCTTCTCCCTCAGCGGACCGTAAACGAGGACCGTGATCTGCAGGTGAGAGTGCTGAAGGAGGAGGGTAAGAGCGAGGGAGAGGAGAGGTCGAGTGTGTCCCCATGCTGAACGAAAAAGAAGAAGGGGGACGTGAGTGAACGGGTACCTCGACGAGGGAAAGAGCGGGAGTAAAAAGTCGGACGAACCACAGTAGGTGAGGACGAGGTAGTGGGACTGTTCGAGAGGTGAGACGTCCATGTATGAAGCGTTGACCTGTTGAAAGGAGGGTGAGGGTTGAAGGTTGAGGGCGCTGGAAAAGAGCAAGGAAGGGCTGAACGCGAATCAGCTCCCGCCGAGTGATCCGACACGGCCTTCGTTCCTGGAAAGGCGATGAGAAGGATGCGTGCGTCTAGGCCTTTGTCGACCTTTGTCAACTAAGGGAAGCGGCGTGCAGTCCCAAGGATGGCCCTGAGAGAGGAGTGAAAGCGGAGGGGAGTTTTCGAGGAAGGGGAGAGAGGAGGAAGAGAGGGTCGTTCAGGTCATCCATCGTTTTGGGTGTTCGCGTCTTCGAGGCAAAGGCTAAGGGAAGAGACCGCCTTCCCACATCTGGAGCGAAAGAAACGGTTAGAAGGTAGGTCAGTGACGAGGAGAGGTGGAGAGGAAGATGGGAAAGGCGTGGTGGAAGGGGAGAGGCGGTGAAGAGGTGGACAAGCGGGCGAGGACTCACCAATCTCTCCAAATCCTTCAACGTCAAGCTCGCCTTGTCGGGAGCAGTCGAGAACATCGATACCATCTCCTTCACCTGCTCGCACAATCGATACAAATCACCCAGAAGGTCAGCTCAAGGGGAAGAGGTCTCAAGACGCGAACCAGTGAACGACGCGTCGACGAGGGAGAAACGCGCGACTCACCTCCTCCAAACTCCAGCCCTCCTTCAGTGTCTTCACCGCCGCTCCCACATCTTTGATCTCCAGCACCTGCTTCCCCTTCCTCACTCCTTCCGTCCCCAGCAACAGCTCAAACGTCTCCTTCGCGTGCTTCTTCTCCGCTCTCGAGAGAACCAGCTCCTCCTCGTCCTCCCAGCCGTTCGAGGCTTTGGGCTTCTTCTTGGGCTTGGCGGCGGGTTTGGGCTTCTTGGTGTTCTTGCTCCGAGGGCGGGAGGAGGAGGCGGAAGAGCCGGAAGGTGAGGACGGGAGGGAGGGGACGGGAGAGAGGGAGTGGGCGTTGTCGTCGTCGTCGACGTTGTTGGATCGAGTAGTACGTCGGGTTCGTCGGCGTGAGGAGTTTCCGATGTCGAACTCTACGTCGTCCTCGTCCACTACTCTGTTCTTTGAAGGTCGAGAGCGAACGAATCCTCCATCCTCCTCCTCGTCCTCGTCCTCTTCTTCGACGTCGTCCGGGTCGAACACATCCTCCTCTTCCTCTTCCTCCTCGTCGTCTTCCTCTGCCTCCACGACCTGCTCCTCCTCTTCACTCCCCTCCTCATCCTCCTCCCTCCCACTCAACAAAATCGCACACACCGCGAACCAATCTCTCCTCGATACGCCCTTCTCCTTGGGTCCTCCTTCCTCTCCATCGATGGATCGAGCTCCCTCCCACCCTTGAGCAGACTGCTTGAAGAAATCGAGGACTCCTGAATCGGCTGGAGGTAGATGGGCGAGAGCGAGGGCTGCTGGGATGAGGGAGAGGGGGAGGTAGGATCGAGTTGAGGATGGTGGTGGAGGAGGGGACATGTCGACGTCTTGATCTTGTTGAGCTTGAGCTTCGTTCGTTGGTTCTTCTTCTGGTAGAAAGCCTCCTCCCTCGTCGTCCACCATGAAGCCTCCTCCAGTATCCTCGTCGTGATCGTTGGCTCCCTCTGGCAAGAAACCTCCTCCCATATCGTCGTCGTCGTCGAGGATGAACCCTCCCCCTCCATCCTCCTCCTCCACTTGAGGTTCAGGTTCAGGCTGAGGTTCCTCTACCTTCCTCCTCTTCTTGTCCCTCTTCCTCCCTAGGTCTCGCTCGGCTTTTGAATGTCCTGCTCTGTCGAAGGCTTGGTTGAGACGTTCCTTTTGAAGGGTAGAGAGGTGGGCGAGCTCGGGATCGGAGAGGAAGGAGGTCGAGTCGGGTGTGGGCGAGGGAGCAGCTCGTCGTCGAGGGGCCTGGAAAAATGATAATCGAAGGGAGTCAGCTTGGGTAAGATAGGACAGAGAGGTATCGAGAAGCTTACCATGAGATGAAGAGAGAAGGGAGTGGATGACCGTTGCGAGCTCAACGAAGGGAAGGGCAGGGCAGGAGCGAAAGCGAGCTCGATTTCAGCGGAGGAGGACGCCATGACGTGGTCTCGCTCTTGACTCCCACACCAGATCTCTCTCTCGCTTCGGCTAGGCTGCCTCGAAGTATCATCGAGCGAAGAGTGAGTTCTGAAGAGAGGAAGGAGGCAGAGCAGGGGAGGAAGGAACAAGAGAGGAAAGAGAGAGAGCTGACCTCCGCTCCTTCTCCCTTCTTGCGTTCTTGCAGCTTCTACAGCTCTGAGGTCTCTTCAGATCGACAGAAACGTTCTCAAATAGTACATCCGTCAGTGAGTGTATCTTTCTCTGTACGCAGAGACGAACTGGAGGGGACAGGAGAAGAGGGAGAGCGAGCTGACCTCCCAGTGCCTCCTCCGCTCCCTCCCCCCTCCCCATCAGTTCTAGCTCGAAACTCGTCCATCATCCTTGCCTCAGCACCTTGTTCAACATGTCCCAGGTCAGCCCCACCATCAGCACTCCCTTCCTTTGACCCGTCTGAGTCGAACTCCGTCTTTTTCTTTGCTCAGATTGTTCCAACTCGCCGCCTTCGATCCTCGCGGACCGTCTTGCCCTGGGACGTCCTCCTCCTCATCTGCCAGGAATCAGACGACGCTACCCTCGCGATCCTAGGAAGGGTCTCGTACGACCTTCTGGTCACCACGTCGTCGTTACTGTATCGTGACCTGCGAGTGTCGTCGTTCGAGCAGTTGGAGCGATTGTTCTGCGAGAGGAAGAAGTCGAGGAAGGTGAGCTTCTGTCCTTTCTGTCTTGCCAACCCACAACCCCTTCTCCTCTTTTTATACAGCCTTCGGAGCTGATATAGGCTCTTCACGAGTCCTCCAGAACTCTCCCACTCCATCCCGTATCGACGCTGTCCTCGGACTCTCCCAAACTCGTTCCTTCGCCGTCAACATCACCTCCCTCCCCTCTCACCTGAACACCACGACCTCCGCCCTCAACCTTTCCATCTCCAGACTCGCCAGCTCTGACCCTCTTCCAATCGACGTCCTTCGAGTCCTGGGCTCGTTCGAGGACGGCATCGGCGCCATCCTTTATCTCCTCCACCTCCACGTCCTCCCTCTCTTCAACCCGACGCGTCTCGAGTACGACATCAGACGTTCGAGCTGGAAGAAGCCGACGTGCCACGTTTGGGGTTGTCCACTCCTTCTCGGCTTCACTCGTATCGAGTCCGTCTAGTTCAAGGGACTGATCCCTCGACACTCGAACTTCTACGAGGCGAACGACGAGGTCGTGTTCCTCCCCTTTCCATCGATCGACGTTCGACGAACTCTCCGCTTCTACATTGCAACTCTTCAAACCCCGAACTCTCAGGACGTTCTCTACGCTATCAGGCAAGACAGTCCTACGCGGTGGGAGAGTTTCCTCTACGTCCAAGGAATGCAGGAGGGTTCGATCGTCTTGGTCGTTCAAACGGAGGCGGAGAGGGAGAAGGTTGAGGCTGCTCTTGGATATTCGGATCAGAGGTGGAGATCGAAGTTTGTCGTCGAGCTCGAGACGTGAGGTACGATCTTTCGTGCTTTCACCTCCTTTCGAAACTCTTCGACGCTCGAGCTGACTCGAATCCTCATTTCTTGTTGCGTCCCAGCTCGGACGCACCATCGGTACCCTCAGGACTCGTTGTCACGCTCGTCATATCATACCTCGAAAGTGAGCCCCCTCCTTCTTCCTCGCTCTCTCTTCGAACCACGAGACGAAGAGCTGACCGCGACGCGTCGTCTTCGCCTTCAGATCTCATCTCGTCGTTCACGAATCTTGCTTTCAAACTCAGCCACCTCTACCTCGCTACGCTTTTTGGCTTTCATTTTTGGTCTCGATATCTCACGCTTCTGTAGTCTTTCTCCTGTACGCTGTTCGAGGGACGATCGTCCAGGACGACTTAACCTGCACGAAGTCGAGAGGACGTACCCCACCTTGCTTTGTGCGCCTTTCCTACGTCTTCGTACGGTATCGTCTCTTCCCTTACTTCCTCTCAAAGTGTATTGAACCGAGGGTTGTCCTCTGACTCGCCTGAACTCCTCAGTATCGGAAAAAGAGAGCCAAGTCGCGTCGTTCGTTCTGCGACGCGTTCGTCCCTTCGCTTCCACAACGAGCACATATTCCAGTCCACGAGGTGGAGATGTCGAGATGAAGCCAGCCTTTCGACCCACTTCCCACGAGGGTAGGAAGAAGATCGAAACAACTGGGCCTAGTGCGCACGACGACGGGAGGAAAAACGAAAGCCCAGTTCACGTCTGAAACTCGTCCTCTCCTCAAACGCACGAGTCGAGTCGAAGAAGAGCCAGGAACAATAGAAGAATACCGAGGTCACTTCTAGAAACTCTCTCTTGAGAGAGCCAGGAACAATCGAAGTTACACTAAGAGGAAGACGAGAACAAAAAGCAAAGCCGGGCTCACATCTGAAACCCTCAGCCGACACCCGAATCGATCCCAGGTCTCGAGAGGACTGAGAAAGCACATCGGTGTATGTCTAGTCGAGAACAGAGGTCCAGGAACAACAAGATAGCC
Source organism: Mrakia gelida (assembly GCA_024345305.1). Taxonomy (NCBI): domain Eukaryota; kingdom Fungi; phylum Basidiomycota; class Tremellomycetes; order Cystofilobasidiales; family Mrakiaceae; genus Mrakia; species Mrakia gelida. The sequence continues at coordinate 822,017 of BRON01000017.1, forward strand.
GAGTTCACGTCTAGAAACCTACCCTCTCCCACCAGTGATGGTGGGAGCGAGAGAGCCAGGAACAATCGAAAACGAGACGAGACGCGAAAAGGAGAGCTCACTCGAAAGGAGAACTAATTAACCTGAACGAGTCAAGGAAGCAAAAAAAGGGGTCTGTTAGTGAAGTGAGAGGTGATAGAGACGAAGAAAAGAAACTTACTAAAAGAAGGAAGGGAGGGAAAGATGTGGTTGGAGGTCAGAACGAATGGAGGGGGTCGTTCTTTTTGTCGAAATCGCTGAGAAAGCTACGGAGAAGCTCGAGCGCGCGCAGCGGATGAGGGTGAGCAAAAATGCCTCAGATGACGATTTTCGGGGATTTTGTGTGAAGAAGGAGGGGAAAGGAAGGGAAGTTTGAGTGAGATTGCTTCAGTTGGACGCGTCGACACTTCGACCTGATGAAGACGCTCAGGGAAGGGAGGGAGGGGAGGAGGAGGGTTTTCGAGGCGGGAAGGGAGAGGGAGAGGTAACGAGAGGTGGCCGAAGCTCGCGCTGCTATAGTCTGGTCGGAAAGAAGAGAAGAAGAAGAGAGGGTCAGGTTGGTTGAGACGAGGTCGAGGCGCCCTAGGACGCGAAACCGTGCGAGGTGAAAATTGGGATCAGAACTGGGGTGAAGAGAGGAGGAGGAATTGTGTCTTTGAGCCCGTCTTGAGTTGCTCTGCGGAGAAGACAAGAAATACAATGGAGTCAGCGTTGGAAGTGAAGGACGAGAAGCAAGCGGAAGAAGAGGAAGAGGGGAAGAGGCGAGGCGGGAGGGAGGACGCACCGAAGTCGAGCGAGGGCAGAGAACAAAGCCGAGGTTGCTGGTCGAAGGGTTGATAGAGGGAGCATCTGCTTCGGTAGACTGCGTCCGATCCCTCTGACAGTCAAGACCAAGCTTTGAGCTCAACCGTCAGCTTCTTCGCTCGTTTGTCGACTCGACCCGTTCTTTGGCCGCGAGAGCGAGAGAGGGAGGAAAGGAGCTTCTCCTGCCTTCCGGATCGCTTCCTCCGGGCTGCCACGAGTCTCAAAGACCGTCGCATGCCCTCTGATGACCAAATGGCTCTCGAAAGACTGACAGGAAGAGCTCTCGTTCGACTTCTTCGACCCTTCGTCGAGCTCACCGCGTCGTTCCTCCTCCCTCCTTCGATGATGTCGATGCCGCCCGAACGATGAGCTTGATTCGAGATCTTCTTGCTTGAGATGGACCTTGCTAGACCCAAGATTGATAGCAGCTAGTCAGCCAGTCTTTTCCAGTTGAGGGAGGGGAAGACCGACGGCGAAAAGAGCAAAGAAGGGACGAGCGAGCTCACCTTTCACGAAGGAGCAGCCTTTCCCCCTCAGCAGACGCTTCTACTCTCCCTTGAAATCAATGAAGCAAAACCAAACCGACGTCTCGGGAGTCTTCGGATGTTAGTCGCTCACTCAACGGCGTCGAGCTGTCAAGAAGAACGACGAGATGAAGTAGGAAGTGAAGGGAGCAGCTTCCCCGGTTGAAGGACTCACTCGTTCGTTCAACCTTTGCGTTCCTCGCTTGAACTCGGGATCCTCGAGGTTGGCAATGCCTGATTGGGTGCTAGCGAGCTGAGAGTAGTTGATGAACTCGAGTTGAGTCAACATGGCCGTTTTGAGGGAGCAGCGAACGAAGGTGAGCTCGAAAAGCTCAGCGACGAGAGTTCGTTCGTTTCGTCTTCTTCCTCTCATCCACCATGTTCTCCTCCTTCGTCCCTCTCAAACGTTAGACTCCTCGAGTCACCATCTCAGATCTCCCTTTCGATATTCTCGAGGAGATTTTGCTCTTGGCCCTCCTCGCCCCACCCTCGTCTCCCTCCCTGCCTCCCGGCAGCATCCCAAACCCTCCCACCTCCCGCTCTCGAACGAGTTGCCTTCGGACGAACAAGGCTTTCAACTCAGCAGGAGAGAAAGGACTCTTCAACACCGTAGTCGTATCGAGGAGGTCGTCGTGGCTCTCGCTTTTTGGTGTTGAGGGACGTTTCTCAGTCGCCGACGGACGCAACCTCGCTCGGTTCGTGGAGGTTCTGAGCTTGAATGGGACGAGAGACTGGCTCTGGGGGGAGGATGGATGCAATGGTACGTGAGACCTTTGCCAAGATGATTCTTGGGTCTCTCGCTGACGTCTCTTCCTGCTTTTATTCGACGACGATAGAGCCTCACGCCGACGCGTTGATCATCTCGCCCATCCTCTCTCCCTTCCCTGGCCTATCATCCCTCATCCTCCATCCTTGCATCCTAGCCGATCTCTGGTACCCCAGCCATATCCACCCTCTCGATCAGCTCATCCCTCAACTTCGACCCTCCAGACCCTTCACCCTCACTCTCGTCACCCACCGTCGGTTCGTGTCGTCGAAGTCTCATCTTCGCCAGCGCCTCCCACTTCGATACATCCTCCTCCATCCCAAAAAGGCCCGAAGAAGCTCGATGTTTAGGAGCCTTTTCCTCAGAAGTGGGCAATTTGTCGAACTACTGTACCCTCCAACAACACCATCCGTCACTTCCTCTACCAGGCCCTCGAATTCACCTCTCCTCCTTGGTCGACCTACCTCGACACCTTCGTCTTCGTCGGGAACCCTCTGGAAAAAGGACCTCGTGACGAGCGGGGACAGGACGGCGGACATCAGCTCAAGGCTCTCGCAGGATCTTTGTGGTCGTTTCGTCGACTCGTGTTCATCCTCCCATCCCGCCTCGTCGCTCCTCCCGGTCGCCCAGTGCAAGTCTACACGAGCGGCACGGACCTCCTGTGGACGATTCTACACCGCCGTCCTCTTCCACGAAGCTTCAACGGGAGGATACGGGATCGACTGGAGAGGATCGAGCTGAGGATTGGGCGGGAGAGGGAAGACGAGATCAGGGAGGTTTGGAGGGTGGAGTCGACGACGGGGAGATACTCAGCGGAGGGGAGGAGACTTGCGGGAATGATTCGGTTCCTGGACGAGGGGGGCGAAGAGGGTGCAGAAGGAAGGAGGTTGGTGGAGGAGTGAGTCGCGAATCGACGCGACGCGTCTTTCTTTTCCTTTTCGCTCCAAACCTTTTGTCTCGCAGATTCTCGCTACCGTACCCATCCCTCCTCTCTTCCAAAGCTGCTCAGTCCCTCTCTCCACGGTCATCACGTTCATGTCTCTCTCACTCTCTCCATCTTTCCCCTGCTCGTCCGTCTCGATTCGTTTTATGCGTTCGTTCATTCATTCATTCGAGATCGCAGTAGTCTATCTAAGATGCCTTCGACGAGCAAATCTCTATATAAGAAGCAATCATTCCACCCTCGAGCTCTATCTAAGCCTTCTGTGCCGACTTGGCGCTGCGAGAGAGAAGGAACAAAAGGGAAGGTCAGTCTTCGTCGCGTCTCGTGTTTCGGTTCGTCTCTCCTCCCACTCTGCTCGTCTCTCCGGTTCTCAACCACCCTGCTCATCTATCCCGCCTCCAATCATCCCCAAACCAGGCCCCAAAGCGAGAACCGTACTCACTCAATCTCATGATCTCCCTCCTCCTCAGCCAACAGCCTCTCCGCCTCCAACGCAGCCATGCATCCCGTTCCAGCACTGGTGATGGCCTGCTTGTACCGCTTGTCCTGCACGTCTCCAGCGGCGAACACTCCGACGATGTTGGTCTGGGTGGTTCCGGGGACGGTGAGGATGTAGCCGTCCGAGTCGGTGGCAATTTGAGTGTTAAAGAGAGAGGTGGCGGGGACGTGACCTGGAGGAACGAGAAACGAGGTGGGAGGGAAGAGAGAGGATGGGCAGGGGTTAGTGGGAGAAAGGGGAGGGAGGAAGGGAAAAGAGCGAAGAGGAAGGACGGGAAAGCAAGAGCTCACCGATAGCGTAGAAGAGACCGTTAACGGGGAGGGTGGACTTCTCCTGGGTCTTGTTGTTGAAGATGGAGAGACCGCTGAGGAGGTCACCGTCTCCGAGGCACTCGGTAGCCTCGGTCTGAAAGAAAGAACGAATAAGGACGCGCCGAGGGTCAGCTCGAACTGTTCGTCCTTGCAGCTCGCTTCGTCGGACGAGCAAGGAAGGCGAGTGAAAAGGGGAAGAGAAGACTCACGTTCCACATAACAGTAACCTTGGGGTGAGCCAAAAGTCGGTTGGCCATCACCTTCGAGGCTCGAAGCTCGTCCTTTCGAACGAGAACGTAAACGTGAGAAGCGTACTTGGTCAAGTCTGTTACGAGCGAACGAAACCAAGCCCAACCAACCAACAAAACGTGTCAGCAAGCCGTCTTTTTCCGCTGAGCTCGTCTTCAAGGAATACGAGCTCGCAAGAAAGAGGAAGCGAAGCGAAGACGAAGACTCACAAGTGGCCTCCTCAGCCGCCGAGTCTCCTCCTCCGATAACAGCCAGAGGCTTCTTCCTGAAGATGGGGACGGCACCATCGCACACGGCGCAAGCGGAAACTCCGTTCTGCCAGTAGATCTCCTCTCCAGGAAGGTTCATTCGCTTGGCTGAGGCTCCGGTGGCGATGATGAGGCTGAACGAGTGCGACGAGGGAGGGGAGGGAAGAGGTCAGCTTGAGCGAAGCAGGAGGTACGACACGTGGGGGGGTGGGAAGACGGGAGATGAAAGAAAGGGTGGGAGTGTGTGCGAAGGAAGGAGGTGAGACTCACGTAGAAGCAGTCTCGAAAGCAGCCTCGTCGTCCTCCTCTCCCTCGCGCCAGTACTTGAAAGGTCGGACGGAAAGATCGACTCGGGAGATGGTCTCGGTGATGATCTCGGTTCCGGCGTTGATGCTATACGATCCCAAACCGGCACAAAACACGCGAACGATCAGCTTCGAGCCCTTCAGAGCTGCTCGTCAAGTCGAGCTCAAGCTCGCAAAGGAGAAAGGCGACTCACGACTGCTCCCTGAACTTATCCATCATCTCAGGACCCATGATTCCATTGGGGAATCCAGGGAAGTTCTCAACGTCGGTGGTGGTGGTGAGTTGTCCTCCAGCGGCAAATCCGTTGGCGAGCATACCCTGTTAGGAACGAAACAGAACGACGTGTCAGGAGGAGGAGGAGGGAGGGAGGAGAGGAGGAAAGTGAGCGAACGGACCTCGAACATGATAGGCTTGAGGTTGGCTCGAGCGGCGTAGATGGCACTGTAGATCAGCAGAGGGAAGACATGGTCAGTATGAGGTTTGGAAGTTGAGAAAAGTATAGAAGTGATGAGGGAGGTGAGGAAAAGGGGAAGGGATCGGCCGATGCGTGTTGAGCTCGTCCGGTTCGATTTCTCGTCGAAGAAGAAAGAAAGCTGACTGATAGGAGGGGATCTGCCTCGAGGCGAGTGAAGTCTCGAGGTGGAGCTGACAGTGCAGAGCCAGAGGTGGCGGAGAGGTGCGAGCCGAGAGCTGCTGAGTGATGTTGCAGAGGACAGAGCAACGAAGGAAAGGAAGGAAGGGAGGACGAGGTTGGCGGAACGACGTCCCCTCCTTCCCTCCCATTCCCAGTCCTCCTACGACCCTCCCACCACCTCAAGCTGCTATCTATACCTCCCTAGCAAGCTCGTCTCCCTTCCCTCCAGACTACCGAGCTCTCTACTACCAAACGAGCTCGATCTCGCCCTCCTCCCTCGCCATCCGTCAAACGCGGACGACCTCCAAACCAACCAACTCCTTCCTCCTCTCTCTCTCCCACCCCCGGAGCAAGCTCGTATAGACTCACGCAGTATGCCCAGCCGGTCCAGATCCAATGATAACGACCTCTGTATGAAGTTTTTCACTCTTCTCCCCCTTCTGAGGAACGGTGAGGTTCTCGATCTTTGGCGAGACGCCGTTGGGGATGGAGACGGGGACGGGAGCCATGCTGGAGAAGAAGACGAGGCGACGAGGAGTGAGGGTGAGGCGAGGGAAACGGGTGGGGCGGAGGAGGGAGAACAGGGTGAAGGAAGTGAGAAGGAAAGTGGTGGTTGGGGGCTTGGAAGGGGGAGAGATGACTGATGGAGAGAGAGGAAGAGGAGCAGGAGAGCGAGATTTCGAGCAAAGGGACGTCCGCTGGAGTCGGATGGGCGCGGGCGGACGGTTGTATAGCCGGGAGAGGTTTTTTGAGTCCGAGGCGGCGATTGGGAGAGTTGGGAAGAGGGAGAGCGCGAGGCCGAAGGAGGTTGGGAAGTCCGTGAGGAGAGGAGATGAGAGGGAAAGAGGGAAGGAAACGCGACGCGTTCTGGTTGACGACGAGGTTGGAAGGAGCTGATGAGGGAGGGAGAGCGGCGATTCGAGATGAGATCGGATGGAGTTTTGAGAGAGGTGTCTCTCATAATGAACACTTTCTCGCTCGCCAAAGTCAGGGAGTTCACTAGCCAGCGACTAACGAGAGGTGAGCAAAGAAAGCGATGCGAGCTCGACTCGCCCTTGCCCTTTCTCTCGTTCTTTTGAAGACGATGAAACTTCTTCTCGTCTCTCAGATCGAGACGAAGCTTAGCGCTACCCCCCCCACAAATTCGGAACCCTGAAGAAAAAGTCAACAAAGCCTTCCAAACGATTTCATCTTCCTCCCCTTGATCGTCTCACCCACCCAAACCGCGACCTCCTCGATCCGACACCTCACTCTCCTTCCCTTCCCTCTCTTCCCTCCTTCTCCCCCCTCCCCACCCTCTCTCTCTCTCTTCTTTCCCTTCGCAGTCTGGCTCGTATCCTCTCTCCCTGATGGTAGAAGACAAGTACATCGGCCTAGCTCTGGCAGTGAGCTCTTCAGCTGCAATCGGGTCAGTCCAAGGGAGCCGAGCTTGTTTCTTGGGTCGTGCGCTCTCGAGAGAGAGCTCAAGCTGACTTGGATGTCTCTTTTTGATGAGGATATATAGAACGAGCTACATCATTACTAAAAAGGTCAGTCCTTTTCTTCTAGCCCAACGTGACAGGCAGAGCTGCAAGGGAGTCGACCGTCATCAGAAGCGCGACCTGACTCTCTCTCCCTTCCCTCCTTCCCTCGTTCGTGCGTCCTTCTCCAGGGTCTCAACGACGCAGGTCGAACAGCAGCCTTGACAGGGAACTCAGCATGTACGTACCATCCGTCCTGTCTTCTTGCCAGCGAGAAGGGAGCTCTCGCAACAGACCCGCGGTCGAAGGGGAGGAAGGGAACGAGAACGAGAACGCAGGCTGACCTCTCTCTCGTTCTCGCCTCAACAGCTGACAACCTTGCGTATCTCAAGAATCCGACGTGGTGGGCTGGAATCACTACGCGTGAGTACAGCGAGAACACCTTTCTGGGAGGGAGAGGAGGGAGAGGAGAGTCAACAAAGGGACGAAGGGAGGAGGTCGAGCTCAACGCTGATCGTCTCGCGTCTTCTTCCCCTTTCTTCTCGCACTCGCAGTGGTTATTGGAGAGAGTGAGTAACTATCCTTCCCTTCTATATCTTCCCCTCACGAGTGGGAGCTGACATCTCCACTCCCGTTCTCGTAGTCTGCAACTTCTCAGCCTACACGGTTCGTCGAGTCCAAGTCTCCTCCTTCCTCGCCTTTCCCTTCCCTCTGGAGCTCACTTTCACCCTTTTCGGTCGCGCTCTTACAGTTCGCTCCTCCGATCTTAGTAACACCACTGGGAGCCCTTAGTGTCATCATCGGGTTAGTCCTCGCGTCTCTGGAACGAACGACGGAGAGAGCGCCGTTCGAGAGCGAGAGCTGACCTCGATTCGAACGAAACGAAACACCAGAGCCATCCTGGCCTCCTTCCTCCTCGACGAGAAGCTCGGTCGGTTAGGGATCTGTGGATGCGCTTGCTGCTTGATCGGAAGTTTGATCATCGTCCTTCGTGAGTCTCTCGTTCTCGTTCGAGCTCGAGGGGAGGAGGAGGAAGGAAGGAGCTCGCCGCGTCCTCGCTTTCGCACTCCATCAGCTCACCGCTCCCCTCGTCTTCCCTCGCTTGGTTCGGATACACAGATGCCCCAGCGGACAAGGAGGTCGAGACTGTTGATGAGATCTGGGACGACGCTATGCAGCCTGGTCCGTTTCTCTCGACTCTCTCCTTCCTTCGAACTCGTCGAGCTCACACCTCGCCTTCCTTCCTTCCTCCCTTCATTCCTTCGCTCGTTTTAATCACAGGCTTCCTCACCTACCTCTTCATCGTCACCGCCTTCTCCCTCATCATGATCTACAAGGTCGCTCCGGTCTACGGGAAGAAAAACCCAGTCATCTACACGTCCATCTGCTCGGTCGTAGGGTCCATCAGTGTGATGGCTATCAAGGCGAGCTTGACGTCCCTTTCTTCCCGTCTCAGACCTCTTGCTCGAGCTTGCTTCAGAGCTTTGTCGTCACTGGAAGGTTCTTTGGAGATGGGAGAGCTGAAGCTGACTCTCGTCTCGTTCTCGTTTCCGACTTCGCGTATTGAAAGGGATTGGGAGTCGCCGTCAAGTTGACCTTCGCTGGAAACAACCAGTTCACCCATCCTACCACCTACCTCTTCGGTCTGGCTGTCGCTGGGTGCATCATGGTTCAGTGAGTGTCTCGTCCTTCTCGACTCCCGCTCTCTCCTCGCGTCTCACCTCGAGCTCACCTCCCCACCCTCCTCCTTCCCTCCCTCCGATCCCCTCCCCCCCCTCCCCTCCCCCCCTCACCACCACCACCCGTCCCCACCCACCCACCCACAGAATGAACTACCTCAACAAAGCTCTCGACACTTTCCCAACCAACGTCGTCAACCCCATGTACTACGTCTTCTTCTCCACCGCTACCATCATCGCTTCCCTCGTCCTGTTCCAAGGTTTGGGCACCCCTGGAGCGAAGGACTCGTTCTCCCTGCTGTGTGGGTTCCTGGTCATCTTCATGGGGGTGTATCTGTTGAACCTGAGTAGGGATCCGGAGCCGCCGCATAGGCATGGGGTGTTGGAGGCGGGGTTGATGCGTGAGTTCGACGTCTTCTCGGTTCTTTCGTTTCGGTGGAGGTAGCGTTGAGGAAGAGGAGGACTGGATGGGGTTGGGCGAGGAGGGGAGAAGGTTGGGTGGTTGGGGATGGGAACGGAGGGGTAGGAGGGAGGAAGAGGGAAGGAGAGATAGAGGGAGCGAGACGAGACGAAGGAGGGAGGAGGGGATTCGACGACGCGTCGAGTCGAGCTCGCGTCCTCGTCCTCGTTCCGCCACCATCTCAGTACGAGGAGATGAGTCTCCTCTTTTTCGAAGAGCTTCGAGCCGGATTTGCTTGGGAGATATGGACTCTCAGTTGAACAGAAACCGCGACGCGTCAATTTGTCGCATTCGAGTTCGTTCGACGCACGAGCTGACCTCTCCTTTCCTCCGTTCACTCCTTACAGAACCCCGAATCTCGATAGCAGGACGCTACTCCGTCGACGACCCTCACGAGCACCCTCTCCACTCGGCGGGCCACGGTCGGAGATCATCTCTCTTCCGACAGCAGTCGAGCTCTCTCGTTCGTTCTCGTTCCCTCTTCCTTTCTTCCCTCCCATCTCCCTCAATCCCCTCACTTACCCCTCCCCTCCCTCATTGGCTCTCCCACAGTTCGACGCCTTCAACGAAGAATCCGTCGGTCTCACGGACCTCCAAGAAGAGGAAGACGACGACGAGTCCGACCAACCTCCTCGTCGGACAACGAACAACACCTCGTCCAACTCTGCAGCAGCTCCTCTCTTGACGAACGGAGGTCCGATTCGAGCGTCGGAGTCGCGGCGCTAGGGTGGCTATCAAATCTACGACGTGGGGGAGGATATAGCGTTGGGATCTAGGGTGAGATGTTTTGGGAGCGAGGCGGCGAAGGGGACGAGGCGAGGGAAGGGAGGAGAGAAAGGTTGTGGTGTAGGAAGAGGGGGAGGAGGAGGTTTGAGGTTTCTCTTGTTCGCATTTTTTCGTTCTCTTTTCAACTCAGTATGCTCTTATACGATCGTCGTGAGATCTCTGGGTGGTGTGGGTGAGGCGAGACAGAGCGCGAGCTGCGACGCTGGTGAGCACTCCTCCGTTCCCTCTTTTTCTTTCGCTCGACGACCTAGACCGGATAGCGCGCCTGGAAAGACGAGGGACCTCGTTCCCTTGCTTCTTGTTGCGTTTCATCTTGTTCTTCTAGTGCTGAAGAACGAGGTGAGCATTTCTCCGACGAGTCGACGACTCGACGACGCGCGCGATGAGTTTCGAGAACCGCATAGATGCCTTCGTTTCGGCTTCCACTGACCGAATCTACTTTGGTTTCGCCTCGGCCAGGAGAGCGGTGGCTAACTCTGATACCATCCAGAGGAGAAAGTAGGAAATACAGAGCGAGGGCGAGGGCACACGAGGGGAAGGGCGACAGGTGAGGACCGCTCTTGAGGAAGTCGACCTGTCTTTTCTTGTCGGCGACTCTTGCGATTCCCCGTCTGATCCTCCTCCTTCTTTTCTCTTTCTCAGATCATGCAGATGCGATCATATCGGAGTCATCTCGTGAGTTTGTTGACTCTTTTCTCTTGCAGGAGGAGGTGAGGGGGAGGGAACAAAAACATGAAGATCTCGGTCCCTCTCTCTCCACTGCGGGGTGTCCGTTGAAGCGTCTCGTATGGGCTGCTCCTGACGACTTTCCCCTTCATGGTTGGCCCAAAAACACAGAAGCCGCAAACCACGACCTTCCTCCCTCGAACAACTTCCCCTTCCCTCTCGATTTCTCTTCTGGAAGGACGGTACGACGCGCGTATGGAGACCTACTCGGACGGCGTCGCGATCAGCTGGGATCTGGACCCTTCCAGCTCGTCGTCGACTTCGTTCTCTCAGTCAGCTCCCTCGGGGTCGAGTCTGGGTGAGTTTCGGAGACTTCCCTTCAGCTTCCTTCCCTCCCCTTGGACTCGCCCTCGTGCAACCATCCCGACGACGACGAGGGACGGCCAACGAGGAACCACTCAGCTGACGTTCGTTTTACTCGTTTTCCTGTGACTTGTATATCTAGCTCAGCACTTTGATCAACGACGAGACCCATTTCCCTGCTCGAGCTCAGGGTCGAGCTCACGTCCTCCTTCCGAGTCAGTTTGCGAGTTTGTGAGCGCCACGCCCTTCTTTCCCTCCGAGCTCATTCGTTAGCTCAACTTTCGAGTCGATCCTCGATTCGATGGAAACTGACTCTTTGTCGTCTTCTTCGCTCGTAAAGTGTGGCTGCTCTACCGCCCCGTGAGTCCATATCCGAATAGACCTCGTCGCGAGGGAAGGGAGACGGTCTTCTGCGAGCTCAGCTCTTATCGTCCTTCCCTCCCCTCGCGGTCTCCCTTTTTTTCCTTCTCGCTCCTCCTGTACGAATTATCTCGTTCTCTAACCTTCACCCTCCTCTTCCTTCTCGGACTTCAGTCTCTGGCGTGTTTCGCCTCAAGGACTCATCACCTGCTCGTGAGTTCTAAACCTCGACGAAGACTCGAGCGCTCTCGCGCGTTGAAGAGTTCCTCGTGCGACCACGGAAGTGCTCACTTCTTCCCCTCCTTCCTTGGGCTTTTTCTGTTTCCCCAGTGGGTGCGGCCGAGCTCCGAGGGCACCATACAATACGGTTCAACGTCCCAAGAGCACTGGACCCATGCTTTCCAAGTCGCCTTCGCTGAAGAAGAGGTGTAAGAGTGCGGAAACGGAAAAGGGAGGAGGCTTCTCGTCGGGAGTCTCGCTGGGGTCGGGCTCGAAGATCAAGAGAAGGGATTCGGTGAGTCGCGTTGGTTCCTTCTCTATCTTTGGCTTGTTCTTATCCTAGAGCTGACGAAGATGTTCTTCTCTCGTGTCTACAGAAGTCATCGTCGTCGTCCATGGAACCTCCCACGTCGACCTCGCGTCCATCCAGCTCAGGCTCGAACTACGGGTCCCTTCGAGGTTCCCAGTCCTCCTCATCCTTCAATCACACCTCCAGCAACACCCAACGAGTCCATTTCTCCGTCCCAGAAGAGTCTCGCGACTACATCGACCTTACTTCCTCACCAGCCCCCTCCCAACACGCGTCAAATTCGAACTCCAACCCTCCAAACTTTCCCTCCAACATTCCGCCCGAACTCCTCCTCCTCGCCTTCCCAGACAACCCTTCCAGAGTCAACGCAGCTCTTCAAAACGCCGCTCTTCATCGGAGGAGCGTGGATCAGTCGCCGTCGTCGTCCTCGTCGGGAATGGGAGCTTTTAGTTCACCGTCACCAGGGAGCGTCTCAAGTCGAGGAGGAGGCGATCTGCTCGCCTGGATGAGGGATCTAGCATCTCCAGCAGCATCAACACCCTCGAGCGGCTCGTCGGGTTCAGCTAGCACTCCAGGATCGGTCTCGTCGTCGTCGACGTTCGCTCCTCAAACGCCAGCGGGAAACGGTCCTCCATCCACTCTCGACCTCCTCACCTCCCTCCTCAACTCCGGGAACTTTCCTCAACTCGGCTCCTCCCTCGGATCCACCTTCTCTCCAAACCAAAATCCATTCCCTCCTCGATCAACCCATCAACCCCTCCCAGGACCGTCTCCTCATCAACCTCTTCCGACCCTCACCGAATCCGAAACGGTCATGGCCTTTTTCGCGAGTCTACAGAACCTCGCTCCACCACAACCACCTCCTCCACCACTCTCCGACTTCCATCATCAGCCTCATCCTAATCAGCAACAGCAACCTCCTCGCCCTCAGTCAGCCCAGTCGAACAGCAGCAACGGAAACAACAACAACCAGCCTTTCGCCTTCGTCGTCCCTCAGGCTCGTCCTCTCCAGCACCCGCCTCCTCCTCAACAACAGCAGCAGTACCCCTCCCTCCCACCGCCCATGTCACGCTCTCGAACCTCCTCAATATCCCACCCTCAACCCCAGCCTCAACAAAGCTCGTTAGCCTCCGATCCAGACGTCCAAGCGGAACTCGTTCGACTCAGGAATCGCGTCGCGGAACTCGAGTTGTCAGTTCACTCTCGCTCTTTGCCTCACACTCTTTTTCGTAATTTTTCCTTCCCATCGCTGACCTTTGATCTTCTCTCCCTCCTACTCCCTCCCTCCATCTCAGCCTCAACCGAATCGTCCAACTCCGAAACGTCGAGCTCGAAACCGAAAAGGCAGCGTCGTTCGCGAGGTCGACTCCTACGCCTGGATGGTCGTTGCTTCCTCAGGCTTTGGATCGGCAGGCTAGCATGGGCGATGGAGGAAGGGGAGGGAGGAGGAGTGGGGAGGAGCAGAGGGGAGAGAATGGGTGGGGATGATTGGATGGTGTTATGGAGGAGGAGACGAGGAGGAGATGAGACGCGTACGGACGGAGAAGCATGACTTGTTTCGTTGACGCGTCGAGATGGGAAAGCCTCAAGAGCTGAAGAGTCAAAGGAGACGACAGCTCTCTCTCTCGTTCCAAAGATATTCACAACGAGCTAACAAACCTTCTCTCGTCGCGTCGACCCCTGCTTTTCTTCCTGTTCTCGTCAACAACTCCGCCTCCAGCTCGAGCTCATCTCGCCTTCCTCTTTCCACTCCAAACCACCACCATGCCCCTTCCTACCTCTCGAGGTCCCATCCAGCAGCACGAGGCCGAGTTCATCGTCTCTCTTCGACAGTCCTCCTCCAAGTACTCCGAAGGCGAGAAGGCTCTCTTCAAGACTCTCCCTTTCCAGGCGATTCAACCGGATCGAAACGAGCTCGCCATCTTGAACAAGCTCGACGTCGGTTTGGGAGCAGTTACGGAGGAGTTCAAGACTACGCTTTGGCTGCTGCACGCGAAGGAGTACTTGGAGCGAGGAGAGGCGTCGCTCAAGAAAATGCCGCAGGCGAGGAGGGACAGGAGGGTGTACAAGGGAGGAGAGAGGTTCAAGTCGAAGGAGGATGCTGATGCTGCTCAGATCAAGATGCCTGGAGACGGAGAGGTAAGAGAAATCGTCTTCAACTACCTGTCTTGAGGGCTGAGCGGACGACCGTCTTCTCGCCTTCGTCTTTCAAACTTCTCAGTCGTCGACTTCGATGGATGGAGCTCAACCTTCCCTCGCCCCCTCCTCTTCGTTCGAACCAAACAAGGTGAGCCTGCTTCTTCTCTTCCTTTCCTGATAATCCATCTTCTGAAGTCTTGTCTTGGGCCTCTCAGATCACTCAAGACGCTCCAGCTGCTCATTCTCAGACAAGAGTCGCTCCGAACGCGAAAGTCGTCCTCAACTCGAAGTCGCTGTAGGAGCTGGTCGTCATGGCTCAGGACAAGCGAGTAAACCCATCTACATGTTCTCTCATCTTTGCGATCCATCTGACTCGGTTCGTTGCCCTTTGTTCAGCTCAAACGAGCAAAGAAGCTGTGAGTCTCGACGCGTCAACTTCCTCGATCTTCCCGTCGCTGAGTTTTTTTTGCTTCTCTTTCTCTCCGTAGCGACCAGTCTTACCCCGGCTGGAGATCGAAAATCCTTCCTCTGTTCTCGCCTACGTTCCTCCTCACTCTCGACGAACCAGCGAAGCTCTTTCTCTCGCTTTACAACAACGCGACTCACTCGTTCCTCCCAAAGCCCGTCACCGTCGCGTCTCAGGACATCGAGGCCATGGTTCAGCTCAAGGAGCTTCTCGACTATAAGAGCATTGCTGGAGGCGCTCTTTGGAGGGATTGGTTGGCAGAAGGGAGAGGAGGGGATACTCTGACGTTGGGATCGACGATTTGGGTCACGGCGAGCGGGAGGTCGCATTCGTGGCAACGAGGAGTGAGCAGCAGCTTTCGTCTTCCTTCCTTTCAGTCCTCGAGCTGACCTCGCCCTATCGTTCTGCAGATCGACCGAGAAGATCTCAAGAGGGCCAGACAAGACGAGCTTTGGGAAGCCGCGACCGTGCAAGGAAGACCTTCGGTGCATCAATCTCTTCCTGTTCGTCTTTTGTTACCCCTCCGAGCTCAGTTGATCTTCGTAGCTTAGCTGACTTTTGCCCTCGACCTCCTCATTCCAAGCTAAACGATCTCGAGATACCCCTTCACACCTCGGAGACTTCGTTGTCGAGGAAGAGGACATCGATCTTGCGATCGTCGCGTCTCAGAAGTAGTGTTCGTTTGACGGTTCGAGATCTTGATGCCATCGTGTGTGAGATTATCTGGTCTCTCGTTGGACTTACCCGCTATGTACATAGAGATGACGAGGATTTTGGGTGGGTGGATGAATGAGGTAGGTAGCGGTTGAGACGAGGGAGTGAGGGAGACGGAGGACGACGCGTCGACGCTGAGTCTGAACGAGAGCGAAGAGTCGAAAAGACGAAGTCGCGTCAGCCTTCGAGCCGAGCAGCGAAAGCTCAACTGCTTACAGCCCCTCGAGCGAGAGTACTTACCTCAAGCCTCAAGCTCCACAGCGAACTTCGACCTCCATCTCTGATCCATCTCCCCAACAGCCTCCTCTGCTTCCCTCTTCTCCTTCTCCGTCTCCACCACAAAGACTATCGACCCTTCCTGCATCCTCCTACAATCAAGGATGTCCGACAACTCTTCCTGATCCGCAATGAACGATGCTACGCTGGCAAACTCGTCGGAGAGGAGGGACGAGAGCCGAAGACGAACGATTCGACGACGGTCGAGACGAGGTCGTTGCAGCCCAGCGAGGAGGTAAACTCCAGGATGGTCTCAGGTGTTCAGGATGTAGGGGATGAAGCTGTTTAGCGAGAGGACGTCCACGTGTGGGAATGTCGTGATAGGCAGTCGTGGTCCGCCGATGTAGAACTCCGAAGAGAGGAAGCTCGGACGATTGACGAGGGTGTAGTTCAATCGGATTGGCGCAAGGCGAGGGAGGAGGTGGACGTGTAGAAGGGGGAGGATATCCGTGTGGTCGGAGTCGGCTGTGATATGGAGGAGATCGAGGGGGAGGAAGGACGATTTGGGGACCCTTGAGTCGGAGAGGGAAAGTTCCGAAGGGAGGAAGGTTTGCGCGCAGGCTGGGGAGCTGAAGTCGAGGCTGAGGATTCGGATGGTTGAAAGGGAGAGGAGCTGGTCCACTTGGCACTTGACGTGTAGGTACTGAAGCAGCAAGAAAGGTAGAAAGTCAGAGAACGCGTCGAGAGGGACGGGAAGGGAGACGGGCGGGGGCTCACCGTTTCCACCTTCCTCGAGCAAAACAGAAGCTCCAGAGCCTTCACGGACGTGATCTCCACATGCTGATAGAGCAGGGGAGCTGTTGACTCTAAGAAGTCCATCGAGACTCCTCCTAGGACGGCGAGAGTCGAAGGTGGTGAGACGGAGAAGACGAGGTCGAGCACTTCCCATGGGAGGGAATGAGGAGACGAGAGCTGGGGCAGAGAAAGAGTGTGAATGAGCTACGGTCGTCAACAAGAGAGGAGAAGGTGTTCATTCGTACCTCTGACATGGTGAAGCTGCCGAGACTGAGGCGAGAAGAGGTCGCAAGTCGACTGTTGGCGAGAGGGAAGGGAGGTCGAGGTCAGCTTCGCCTGCTCTTCTTTCGTCCATCTCCGTCGAGCTGTAGAGGACAACTCACTCTTGGAGTGTCGGGGATTCGACCCTTAGTGGGTACCTCAGAACGATAGCTGGCGACCAGACGAGAAAAAAGGGTCGAAAAGGCGAGTGAACGTTGCGGAAGAAGCAAGCTCAAAATCGCAAGCTCACCTTTCGTTCGCTCCCTCCTTCTCGACCACATCGACCTCGAAGATATACAGCGAGCTCACGTAATACTAGTCTTCCGGGAGGAGAATCACCTCTGCTAACAAATCTTTACCCTTGGCGACGCTTCTTGCAGTAAACTTCGACGCTTCTCCCTTGGCCCCTCCTCCTTCGCTCGCTCGATCTCTTCCCCTCGACTCCCTCGACCCCACAAGAGCCTCCGAGACTCCTTCGTATATCTATGACGCCACTCGTCTATCCTTCGGTCGGCTCAGCCTCAGGCTCGCACTCCTCGATACTCTCAAATCTTCACGAAGAGCAGGTTTGTAACGAGTCGCCGACTCGCTCGAGAGAAAGCTGATGGCTCAGCAGACGGCTTCTCGTTCTCCTACCAGGCCCTCCGACTCCGTTTTCCCCTTATTCATCTCCAGATCGTTTTAGATCCTCGGTAAGGTGGGGACCAACCTAGCCGAGCGTAAAAAGATGACCAAACTCGACAGGTTTCGACCGTCTGCCTCCCAACCACCATCCAGCTTGCAAAACCAGCCTTCCCTGCCTCTCCTCTTCGTTCTTCTCCTCTTCCCGCCACCCTCTGCAGCATGGAACAACCCCAACCTAGCAACCCAGCCTTCTCCTCAGAACCTCAAACGACTCCAACTCGCGCACCTTCCCCTTCGCCCACTCTTACCGCCGCCGATCCAACGAGCTTCCCGGCTCCCTCCCAACCAAAGAAGGTCGTCGACGCTGCTCTTGAGGATGAGCAGTTCCTCTCCGGTACTGGATCGAAGGAGGACCCTTACGTCGTAGGATGGGCTGAGAACGATGCTGCCGATCCGTACACCTGGAAGAAGTCCTTCAAGTGAGCTTCGTTCTCTCTCTCGCTCGCGTTCCTCCCTCCCTCCGACGACGAGCTCAACTTCAGACGCGACGCTGACTGCTTTCCCTCTTTCTCCCTTGTCCAGATGGTTTGTTACTGCAGTAGTAGCCCTTGACACCCTCTGCATCGTTCGTCGCTTCCTTCCTTCCCTCTTATCCCACCCTTACGTTTTTCAACGGCCGTCTCCGCGCGGTGACCTGTCGAACCTCGAGCTCGTCTTTGCCTTCTCTCCACGCTTAACCATGCCCGCTTGCTTCCCACGTTTCTCCCTCCCTACTACCACAGGCCTTCGCATCTTCAGCCTACTCGGGAGGAGTCAACCAGATAGCAGCAGCTTTGAACGTGAAGTCGGAGGAAATCATGATTCTCGGCATCTCCGTGAGCTTGCCTCTCGCCGAGATTGGGGAAGCGAGAATTGATTGCTGAGCTGATCTTTCCATCCCCGTTGCTTTCTCGCAGCTCTACGTTCTTGGGTTTGGAGCTGGTCCTCTGATATGGGCGCCTCTGTCTGAGATTTACGGTCGTCGGATCATCTTTGTGAGCTCGCACTCGTTTCGTCTTCGCTTGGACGCGTCAAGCCCTGCTCACCTCTTCGAACTGCTCGCCTTCGCCCTCGCCAGATCGTCTCGTATGCTCCCTTCACACTCTTCCAGATCGGAGGCGCAACTGCCAACAACATCGAAACGGTCATCGTGAGTCAAACGGCTCTCTTGCGCTCGCTCCGTTCTTCGACGCGTCGAGTCGCTCGCAAAGCTGACCTCCCTTCCCACTGCGTTCACCAGATCACTCGATTCCTCGCGGGATTCTTCGGATCAGCTCCTCTCACGAACTCAGGTGGAATCGTGAGTTCCTTTTGGCGTTGAAACGGCGGACAAAACTCGTCGAGCAGAACGCTGTCGCTTCGTCCAGTCTGGAGCTAACATCGTATCTCTCTCGTTTTATTCCCAGATCGCCGACATCTGGTCAGCTCAAGAGCGTGGTCTGGCTACAGCTCTCTTCGCTTTGGCTCCTTTCCTTGGTGTGAGTCGTTCTCGCTTCCCCTCGCGAAACGGAGCTTCTCGCTGATTCTTCCGTCCCCTCTTGTTCCGTCGTCTCTCTCAGCCTGTTCTCGGACCCATCGTTGGAGGTTTCACTGCTCCAACTGGATGGCGGTGAGTAGCGTTTCTCGTCGTTGGAGGGAGGGAGTACGCGTCGTGCGACCTCAACTGACGTTCGACTCTTCGACGCTCCTTTCCAGGAACGTCTTCTGGGTCATGTTTGCCTTCGGTGCCGTCACCTACGTTCTCACCTTCTTCACGATCCCTGAAACGTCAGTGCTTTCCTCCCGCCCTTTTGCGATTGACGGCTCAAGCTCACCTTCGTCTTCTCTTCGTTTTACTCGACCAGCTACGCGCCTACCCTTCTTCGAGCCAAGGCTCGTCGACTCGAGAAGGAGTCTGGCGGATCTGTCTTCTACGTCTCCAAGTTCGACAAGGCCAACACGATGACCACGAAGGAGATCTTCAAGCTCAACGTTCGTATACCTTCGAGTCGATCTCCCTTTTGTTTCGCTCGAGCTGACTCGCTTTCTTCTCCTTCGCCAGATGACGCGACCTTTCGTCCTTCTCTTCAAGGAACCAATTGTGCTTCTCCTCTCGATCTACATCGCCATCGTCTAGTGAGTTCGACCTCAGCTTCAATCAACGGCGCGATCGCTCGAACTGACTCGACGCGTCTCGTTCTTGCCTCTTCCCCGCAGCGGAACCCTCTACCTCTTCTTCACAGCATTCCCTATCGTCTTCCAACAAGGTCGAGGATGGTCTTCGGGAGTCGGAGGTCTCGCTTTCTTGGGAATTGGAGGAGGAATGATTCTCGGTGAGTTTCGCTTCGACTCTTTGGTCTCTATCTTTCTTATCTATCTCGAAACTAACTCTCTGTGACTCTTTACTTTCACTCCACCTGCAGCGACCGCCATCGCACCTCTGAACAACAAGATCTACATGCGAGCCATCGCTCGTTCTCCCAACGGTCGAGCTCCTCCTGGTTCGTTCTCGTTTCTTCCATCTCTTTGCTCGTTTCGCTCAGCTCTGACTTGACGTTGCTTCGGTACTCGGTACTCGCAGAGGCTCGACTTCCTTTCGCGATGCTCGGAGCACCCATGCTTCCAATCGGACTGTTCTGGTCAGTCCTCCATCTCCCCTCTTCTCTCGCGTCGAGCAGCCGAGGGAACTGAACTTTGCTCTCGCTCTTCCCTTCCCAGGTTCGCCTGGACGTCAAGTCCTGATATCCACTGGATTTCACCCATTCTCGCTGGAGCTCCCTTCGGATTCGGAATGCTTCTCGTCTTCACCAGTGTTCTCGGTGAGCATCAGGTCGAATCACTCGAACGGACGCGTCGTGTTCGCTGACCTCTTTCTCCTTCTCGTCTCCCTCGTCCCAGGTTACCTCATCGACACCTACCTGATGTACGCTGCATCGGCACTGGCGGCGAACGCTGTAATGCGATCTATACTTGGTGAGGATCCAGTCCGAAGAAGGAAAGCAGATCGACTTTAACTGACCTCGTTCTCCTTTTCCTCTCGTTCGTGCGATCCTCAGGTGCCGTCTTCCCGCTCTTCTCGACCTACATGTACAAGAACCTCGGTAACGAGTGGGCTTCGACCGTCGTCGGCTTCCTCTCCCTCATCTGCGTTCCGATGCCGTTCATCTTCTACTTCTACGGAGAAAGGTTCGTCCGCATCGCGTCCTCTCGAATCACCCTTTCCCTGTCGGCGACGACGAACTAACGCTCGCTCACACTCTCTCCCCTCCCTTTTCCTTCATCTCTTCTTCAGAATCCGAGGTCTCTCCTCTTTCTCTCCCACTGGAAAGCCAGCTCCTCCTCCCGCTCCCTCCTCACCCGTCGACGAGGAGAAGTCCAGGTCGCCTCACTCTCATCAACTCGAGCCGAGGCAGTCGCGGCCGGAGCATCCTGTTGACGGCTACCGTCAGGAGTTCGGAGAGGAGGCTGGAATGGAGGAGCAGCGTGCTCAGGATCACGTGTTGGAGAGAAGGAGAAGTGGGATCAACGTCGTTTGAGTCGACGTTGGAGAGAGCGAGCAGATGCGGCGTTGCATAGACTATCTAGACTCTTGAATCCGTAGACGGGTTTCTTATCTTAATTCGCATCTTTATTCTACGCCGAGCATCACTCATAACCAATCTCTTTCGGCCTCAGCTCTTCGAGGACGACGAACTGACCAAGACGCGTCGTCTTTTCTTTCCTGTCTTCCTCGTTCTTCCGCGCTTCCAGCCTCGCTCTGAGTCTCGTTAATTCCTCTTCAGTATCCCGTGTATACAAGAACCCGTCCTTGACGCTCTCGTCGCGGAAGCTCACTGAGAAGGGAAGCACTGAAGCCATCCGTTCGAAATTCGAGTCGCGTCGCGTCGACGAACCAACTCCCTCAACTGAGCACCAGCGAAGCGAATGAATCGTGTATCAAAAGAGAGAGGGTGTGGGAGCGAGAAGGACTGAAATAAAGCGACGGGTAAGAGAGAAGTCCTGGAACGACAGAAACGGGGAAAGGAGTGAATAAGGAGAAGGGTATGGTTAAGCACGACGAAACAAATTAGTCTAGACGAACGGACGAACGAGCGAGCGAGTGAGACTGAATATAGTAAGGGCCTGAAGGAAGAGAGAGAACGTGCGAAGTGAAAATTAATGAGAGGGAAGGGGAAGCAGAAGTAGCAGGTGTAGAATAAGGCTCAAGAGGGAGGAATCCGACGGAGGGAGGGAGGTGTGGACGGGTGCGGTTGGGAGCGAGCCGACGACTGGGAGGACGATTGGTGACCAGCGAGGAACCGAGGAGAGGGTAGGAGGAGAGGAGGTGGTGAGGATTGACCGTTAGAACTGATTCCAAGACGAGTTGCTGTCGTAAGACTGCTGAGGTTGCTGATAGGGTGGTTGTCCAACCTGCGCAGGTCCAACCCATCCTCCCCCGACCGCCTGCAGATTCCCTCCCCCATTCTCGACCTGCCATCGCCAGTAATCTGCCTCTACTCGCACCCTCCCAACCTCTACCGCAGAGCGATGTTCCAAGACTTGGATGTAGGCTTGCCACGCGTCGGTCGACCTCTGCTTGGGAGTAGGAAGCGGTTGTTTGTTCGAACGGACTTCCAAGGGAGGAACGGCCGTAGTAACTCGCTTGTGAGTCTGATGGGAGGGAGGAAGAGCCTTGGGGGCTGAGCTGGCTGGGGGTGATGGAGAGGAAGGAGAGCCTCGAGAGTTGACCTTTTTTGACCGAGGGAGGAACGAAAACGAAGGGAGAATGCGTCAGAGTTCTGGTAGTCTTCGGGCTCTCTCCCGAGCCGTCTGAGAGTTGATGAGACTATAGAGCCTAGAATGGGGATGAAAGACGAAAGAGAGACTCACCCTCAACCGTGGTAGTAGTCGAGGCTGAAGATCCATCTCTTCCTCCTCCGGCTACTCCTCCCGACTGATCTCGACCTCCCTGGTTGATGAACCAGTCGGCTCCTTGAAGGGCGGAAGTCTGGTTGAGCGTGGGAGTTTGGTAAGGGTTCCGGTCATAGAGAGGATGTTGATAGAAGGGTTGAGGTGGGTGGAAGGTAGGGGGAGGGTTGAAGCCGAGAGGAGGGTTGGGAAGGGGAGGAGGGTGGTGAGCTTGAGCTTGAAGAGGGAGGAAGTCGAAGCGAAAAGAGTCAGTGTTCGTTCTTGTGACATCTTGATAGATCAAAGTCGCAAGAGACGGAAGTGCTCACGATTTTGATGGTACTGGTCTTGCTCTGTGAGAGGAGGCGAAGGCGAGGAAGGAGGTCAGCGAGCTGAAACGAAGCAGGGGAGGGGAAGGCGAGCTCTCGAGATCATCAGCGACGGGAGGATGGGAAGCGAACGAACGAGGTAAAAAGACCCATTGAGGAACACTCTGGTGACCGTTGTTTCTGAGAGGGCAAAGAAGAAGGAGTGGTGAGCTTTTCTCTCAAACGAGGTCGCGGAGGGAGGAGAGAAGGGCAAAAGGACGAACGAGTTTTGAACGAGCTCAGCCCGCGGCGTCGCCTCGGGATCCATCGATAAGATAAAGACCATTGAACAAGATAAAGGTTGAAGTTGGGTGAGGGTTGGAGGGCAGAGAGACGAGAACGCTAGAAACTCAAGAGACGAATTAGAAACGATCAGGTGGGGGTCTCTCCCGTCGGGTCGTGCCTGATCAGCTTCAAAAGACGGGACGAGCGAGCGTTTCGTTCCATCACCTCAACCGCATCAACCTCCTTTCTCTACCTTCTATCCCTCTTCTCCTCTCCTCGAAACCCCATTTATATCACTTGTGAGCCAAGCCTTTCCGAATGTTTCTTTCCCTCTCGTCTCCATGCTGAACTGTCTGTTGCTTCGCCCTCCCGCTTTAGAACATGTCCTCCCTCTCCTCCCCTCCTCCCACCCCTCGCCCTCCCAAGGTTCCCGTCGTCCCTCCCTTCAACACCTCTCCCTTCGGCGCTTACAACTACACCGCCGTCGCCCCTCAAGCCGCTCAGATGAACTACTACTACACTACTCCAAAGGTGACGGTCCCCTCCCTCGAACAGCGAGCGAAAGCTGCGAAAGACGCCTTGGACGAAGCTCGACGAGGTCAGTTCGATTCAGCATTTTTCTCCCTTCCCTCTTTCCTTCCACTTTTCATTTCATCACTCTCCACCCTCTTATTTCCCCAATACAACTCACTGACATCTTTCTCCTGTTCCCTCTTTCTCCCCCGTCGTGATCTCAGGAACCTATCAAAACAACAACAAGCTCGAACTGTCCGAGTCGCTCGCCTTCGCCTCTACCTCGACCCGAAACCTTGAACCGTGGCACATCAGATATCAACAGTACGCTCTCGAGTTCGAGGCCCGCTTGGCTGAACTGCAGCGCGAGAGCGACCAGTATTGGGAGCAGGCCAGGCAGTATCGAAGGGATTACGAGCAGCGACAGGAGGTGAGGAGGAGAGAGTTTTTCGCCGGGTTGAGCGAGGAGGAGAAGAAACACTGGGAGGGAAGGATCTAGAGCTGTAGCAGTATTATCTCGGATCTATCTTACGACGATTCATACCTCTTGGCCTTGGCTTTGAACGGAAGGAGGCCTGACTTGAGTTCAGTCGACTTTCGCGTTTCATCGATCCGCCTTTCCCTCAGCTCTCGCTCAAAACTCCCATCAATCCAGCTTCTTCTCCTTCCTCCACTCTGAATACTGACAAGAGTGTTAGGCTTGGCTGAGAGAACGAGAAGACGTTGTCGAAAAGCTCGAAGGCTCTGTTGGTTCAAAGTTCAAACAAGAGAAGAAAACATCGACGACGCGTCGGTGTTTGTTTCGTCTCGTCTTTCGAGCGAGAGGGGAGAGAGAAAGATAGAAACAGGACTGACGCCTTCTGGTGTCTCTTCCACGTACACCTCACGCTCAACATCTCTCGCACGCTTCTCTCCTTGGTCCCAACCATTTTCGCACGAGAAACAAAGAAAGGAAACGAACAGCTCGGGCTCGACGGGCCGACTCTCCTCACGCTCCCCCGCTCTCTCCTGCCTCTTGGTTCTTCCTTTTTTTCCCCCTCCGTTCCGCCGAGCGAGGTCGAGCGGCCGTCAATCACCAGGATCAACAGACGGCTCGAAGGAGCTTCGAGGGTTCGGAAGCACAAGTCGCGTCGAGTGAAGAAGTCAAGAGTCGATCGAAGTACAACAACGAGCGAGCCTCGAGAAGAAGGGTAGAAAGGACGTGTACAGAGAGAGACTTAGGTGCGTATGCGAAGAAGTTGCGACTGATGTAGAGGGGAAGCACGAAGCTGAAAAGCAAGCGAGAAAGAGGGAGGAAGAGCTGAAGGCAATCAATCATCGTCTCCCTCAGGCTCAGCAGCGAAGGTCGTTCCTTCCACGAGAGCGAGGAACTGTTGGAAACCGAAGAAAGGAGCGAGTGATCAGTATTGATGATGGAGAAGGAGGAGACGAGAGGAGAAAGCTCGAGAACTCACAGCCTGAACCTGAGCAGCCAGCTCTCCCATCGACCTAACCGAGACGAGAGCTCCCGGGATGCCACTGAGATCGAGCTCGAGTTTCGCTGAGGGTTGACGAACGGCAGCCTTATCCCCGAGAGCGCTCTTCTTGGCTGTGAGGGAGAACTTGCGGCATTTGCTAGAGAAGAGAGGGGAGATGAAGACGAGGTCAGTCGCGCGTCGAAGGAGAGGAGCGGGAGGAGGAGACGAACGCTTCGGGGAGGTTGTAGAGGAGCTTGAGATGTTCCTTGAGGGCAAGAACGAGAGAGAGGACAATGGAGACGTTGGCGAGTGTCTCGGCTTTGAAGATTTCTGCGAAATGAAAAGAGAGACGCGTCAGGCTTGGTCGAAGACAAGAAGAGCTGGAAGAGAAGCACGAACGAGGTTTCGGCAGGTTCCGTTTGCTGGGAGAGTTTACGTCAACAGGTTTGGTCTCCTCCTCGCCCTGAAGTTAGAAAGAGAAGAGTCGAATCAGCGGGGTTGGAGGGCGAAAGGGCGAAGAAAGGAAAGACGAAAACGCGAATCGCACTCACCATCTCCTCGTCCTCACTTCCCTCCTCCTCAGCCATCGAAGTCCTCATCGACGCTCCCACTCGGATCTCGAACACCTCGCCCGCGATAGGCTGATCCGACCGATCTGCTGGGACCTCGAACGAAGAGAGAATGTCGAAGAGATGGCTTCCCGAAACGGCGACGATGGCGGTGAGGCGATCCAGAACGACGAGGACCTCCTCCTGAGTCTTGTAGTCGAACGTCGCGAGGTTGTCGGCGAGGAAGCGACAGAAGTCAACTTCGTTCTGTAAGAAGAGGGAGGAGGTTCAGTTCCTGAGGTCGAAGAGGCGAGGAAGGAAGAAGGACAAACCCGAGAGATCGAAGTCCTCGTCGACGAGTCCGCCGCGTCGACATCGAAGGATCGAACGAGGATCTTGAGGAAATCCCTTCGAAGAGGTCGCTTCTCCCTAATGAGACTGTACCAGAGATGAAGATGAGCCACAGGAACTGGGACGACGGAGGTGTTGACGATTGTTGGACGGCAGCCTGGAGGGACCGGACGAGAAAGGAGAGACGCGTCAGATCAACTCAGCGAGACTACGAGACGATGCGAAAGAAGAGGGAGAGCTCACCTCGAACAGCCTCAGCAGACGTCTTGCTCTGGTAGTCGAAGCATACTCGGGCGGTCTCGCTGAACCGAGTGTTGATGATGGAGCCGTGCTTGTGATGAAGGATGCTGTGGATGGCGAAGGCTCGAGAGACGATGGTCGGGTCGGCGCTGGTTTCGAGGGCGATCATGATGGGAGCGGACTGAGACGGCAAATGACAAACGAACAAGAGTCAGCTCGAGAGCGAGAGAAGACGAGGAAGGGGAGGAGCTGACCTGGATCGGATGTGCGAGACCTTGCTTGACGGTGAAGGTGAGGATCTCGACGGCGATGTTTTGAGTCTCGGAATGCAGAGCGGCGTCGAGGATCCGAAGGAGGTAGCGTTGGACGATCGAGGTGCTGACACTGTGAAGGCGAAGAGCGGAAAGAGAGAAGGTCAGCTCGTCGAGAAGGACGAGAGAAGATGAAGAGTTCGAACTCACTTCGACTCGGCGTAGTTGTCGGTATCTCCAATCAGCTCGACCATGTTGACCTTCCCTTTCAAGACTGTTCCCCAACCCACAAACAAGTCAGTTCCCATCCCATCCAAGATCGTCGAAAGAAGGGTAAGGTCCACTCACGTTCCTTCTCAGCGTCCGTCTTCTTGTCGTTCGTCCCCGACTTCACCGACTCGGCGATGAGGAAGTCCTGGATGATTCCGAGCAGAACAGCCTGAGTTTCGAGGTCGTTTCCGTCGAGAACGTCGTCCATGATCTTGAGACTCGTGTCGTGCATCATCAGCGTCGGATAGGCCCGGAAGAGGAAGCCTGTCGAGAGGAAGAAGGCCAGAGTCAGCGGAAGAGATGAAAACGCGTCTCGCCTTCGTGAAGGCCGAGGCAGACTTACCCATCGACTGGAGAGCAGCTTTCCGAACGGCGGGGATGGCTGGCATCTCCCTGAAAGCACAGAGGAGGTCGAAGATGTAGTCCGAGACGTAATCCTGCGCGACGAAGAAGAACGAAAAGAAGCCGAGTCAGTTCGATTCTCTTGCAAAGCAGAAAACGAAGAAAAACAGACTCACTTTGGTGATATGCTTGATCTCGATGGCCATGGCTGCAAAGGGAAAGAGAGGGATCAGCATCGAGGTGACTGTTGAAGGGAAAGCGCCGAAGCTGGACTTACCGCCGTTCGTCGCGCTGACTTCGTCAAAGTCGCAGTGCTCTCCGAGCAGTCCAGTGATGCAGAGGAGGAGAGAGATGTTCTTCTGATCCTCGGGAAGCTTTCCAGTCTTCTTGAAGCCCGATCGTACTTGCTCGAGTTTGGCTGACAAGGACGCGCGGGAGGGAATGGAGGAAGATGGGTCAGAATCGAACGCGAAGGCGACGAGCAAAGAGAGAGGTGACTCACAGACGCAGCTGGCGAGGATCTTGACGAGACGTTCGTAGTTCTGGGTGAGGTTGTTGACAACAGCACAGAGGCAAGCGATCGACTCTTGAAGTCCCTGCGAAGCGAAAAGGACGAAGAAAAGAGAGGTCAGCTCGATCAACTTCTCGAGCGAGCCCAGTCGAAGAGGAACGCTTCAACTCACAGCAGCACCACCCGAAGCCTTGTTGACCATAGCGAGAAGCTTCTGTTCGAGGGTTCGAGCGAAGTTGGAGGCTGTCTTTGGCATCTTAACGACGCAAGTCGCGAAGATCTTGAGGAGAAAACTCGTGTTGGCTTGTTCCTCGGGCTGTCAAGAAGAACGAACGCAAGACTAAGAGTCAGTCGACGAGTTCGAGGAATCAAAGGTAGAGAGAAGAGAGGAAGGAAGGACGAGGACGCACGTTCGTCGGACTTCGAAGGTAAGGGAGAAGGATCGCTGCTTTGCTGCTCGAGACTGATTCGGGGTAGGCGACGCTGAGGTGGTAGATCGCTTTGATGCAGTGATTGACGTTCTGAAAACGAATCGAGAGCGAGAACCAGTCAGTAGTGAGACGACCAAAGAAACGAGAAAGCAGAGAAGAGCTCACGAGATCCGGCTTGTCCTGAGCGTCGATGAGCTTGTCGATGAGCGCGTCGCAAAGTTCTCGGTAGTGCTGGAGGATCGACGAAGCGACCTTCCCATCCTTGACCTTGGACTTCTCCTCGACGATCTAAGAAAAACGGCGACCACCAAATCGTGAGAAGGAAGCCTCGAGGTGAGGGTGAGGGAGAAGGCGAAAACGCGACTCACCTGACGAAGGAACAGCTCGAGAGGGTTCTGACGATCCCTGAAGCATCCAGCGACTCCCATCACAATGGCAGTGCGGTCCGAGGTGTCCAAGGCTGCAGCCTCTGTCGAGTCGGCGAACCAAAGCTCCTCGATGGTTCGAACGGCGAGATCCTGGGGAAAGAAAGCGAAGTCAGCGAGGCTTCGCGAGATCGTCGTGGAGAAAAGCGATCAACTCACCTTGATACCCTCATCCTCGTCTTCCGACCTCTGGAAGAGCTTGACGCAGATGTCAACCTTTCGAGGGATGTTCGACGAGGCGAGGTAGATCGTCTTGAGCAGCTTGACGACCCTCTTTCGAACGGCGAGTCCCGAGTCCTGATGAGTCGAAGGGAAGAGCTCGTCAGTCGAAGGAAGGCGAAGTTTCGAAGAAGTGAAAGAGCTCACGTTGATCCTCTCACTGATCCTCGCGTAGTAGTCGTCGACGAGAGCGGGTTGCTGAGTGAGGTAGCGACCGAGCAGCTCGATGGCAGCGTCTCGAACGGCGGGCGAACTGTCGTTGAGTCGGTTCTCGATGGTTCGTCGGACGTTGGCCTGCGGAAAGAACGAGACAATTGAAAAGTCAGTCGAGTGGTCAGGCAAAGAAAAAGAGAGAGAGGAGTGACAAACATGACTGAGAACCGTTGCATCGCTCGTAACGATGTGACCGAGAGCTCGAAGCGCCTTCGTCCTGAAGGTGACCGACGACGAGTCCAGAGCACAGAGAACAGCGTTGAGGATGGGATCGAAAGCTCTGTTGAGAGCTCGAGTGCAGTTGAGCTCCTCGGAGATGGCGTCGATCTCGTCCGCTTCCGTCGACCTGCGGGCGAGACGAAACGCGACGGTCAGGCTCTCGTTCTTCCTCCTTGACGAAGCAAAGAAAGAAGGGCTCACCCTCCACCAAACACATCTCCACTCCGACGATCCTTCCAGAGACCTTCGATCCCAATCCTGAGCTCAGCAGCGACTGCTCGTCTCGCAATCAACGCGTTCTCTTCCTCGGCGGCGGTAAGCTCCTTCTTCTTCTGAGGCGAAGCGGTGGAGCTGGTGTCGATCTTGGAGAGTTCGGCAGTGAGTTCCTGTCCCCAGATGCAGGCCGAGTACTCGGTCGTTCCCTGCAGGTCGAAAGAGAGAGAGATAGGTCAGCGAGGGAGGGAGGGAGGACGAGAGGGAGAGAAACGAACCGTTATCGAAGGGTCTCCCAACGCGAGCTTGTCGAGGTTAGAGAGGACCTCGTCTTGCATCGTGATCAGTCTCTTGAGTCCTTGGAGATCCGAGGTCGAGACGATCTGAAGAGACAAGGGAAGTCAGTAACGTCGAACTCGCTCGCGAGAGAAGACGAGCGAACTCACGTCAGAAAGTGAACTCGCACTACTCCCAGCAGTACCACCCGCTCCAGCACCACCTCCAACTCTCTTCTGAACCCTCGCCGTCGTCTGAACGGAAGCCGTTCTGAGTCTCGCTCCGATGAGTCCAAGATGATCCAGAGCGATCGCCTTCGATGCGTTGTCTTCGGCTGAGGGCTTCTCGTCCTTAAGGGAGGTGATCTAGATGCACACGAGAGGGAGGTAACCAAGTCAGTCAGGGTTTGAGAGAAGGAGATGGAAGGAAGAGAAGAAGGACGAACCATGAGCTTGCAGAACCAACCGAGAAGCAAAACCGAAGCAGGCCATTCGGGAGAGTAGACGACGACGACGAGATCCGAGAGAACCATGTCGAGTACGGCTCGGTAGTCGGCTTCGCTGGATTTCGAGGCCTTGCCGGAAGCGGATCTGGAAGAGGAGAAACGAAGGAAGAAGGCGCGTCGAAATCAGTCATCGAAACAAGAACGAGAACTCGACGCGACACTTACGACTGAACGAGGAACATCGCAATCGACTTCGCACTCTTCGTTGAAGCTTCCAGACCCGAAGAGTAGATGATGGACTCCTGTAGACGCGAAGAAAAGAGACAAGTCAGTCTCGAACTCAAACTCGTCGCGTCGAATAAGATCGTTCGTTCAAACTCACCTGCTTCTCCAACTCCGCCGCCTGACTCGCATCCTGGTCCTCGTCCTTCTTGTCGATGATCATCTGAGACTTCGCCTTGGTTCTCCTCCTCTCGACCTCGGTCTGGACTCCATGCGTGCACGACTGGATGAGCTGAAGGAGGAGAGCAGAGACGATGTGGATCGCTCGACCGTCTCGGAGTCTGCGAACGAATCGAGAGGTCAGGTCATCGAGGGCGAAAAGGAGGTCGAGAGACGGGATAGAAGAAGGAGAGGGACGTACTGGAACTGCTTCTGACTCTTCTTGATATCCGGCAGCTTGATGAGCGACATCAGAACCTCCTGAACGATCCACGACCTCTGGTTCTCGTGTCGACCGAAGATCTGATCGAAACAACCCAAACCCACGTCAGTTTCTCTTCCTCTCCCCTCTCCCGATTCTCCTACGCAAGAAAGGTTCGAACTCACCGTCCTCAGCAACCCCAACGCAGCCATCCTCAACCCTCTCAACCCACTCTTCCCACCCAACACTCCCATCGCCGCCTCCGCCGTCTTCCCCTTCACAGCCTTCTCCGACCTTCCCTTCCCGCTCAACTGAGGATCAGCGATGAAGAACGGTCCGATTGAAATGTAGACGATCTGGATGACGATGTCGTCGGACATCCCTACGACTGGAGAGGAGATGAGATCTTGGAGGTGAGGGAGGACGAGGATGAGGGTTCGGAAGAGTTCCGAGAGGGGTTTGAGGCGGGCGGAGGAGGGTTTGGTGGATGCTGTGGTGACGAGGTGGGTGAGAAGAGGGAAGGAGGTACCTGGAAGGAGGGAAGAAAAGGGAGGAGGGTGGGTGTTAGTACGAGAGAGAGAGAGGAGGAGAGAGAAGGACGAGCGACGAACTCGACTGGTCGGCCAAAGCTTCGACGTAAGGGTAAACGATGGTCGAGAGAAGTTGCTTGACGATTCCGAGACAGAGGAGGATCATCTCCTCCGAGTAGAGCTGTCCGAACAACGCGCAACGAGAGAGCGAAACGAGTCAGCAAGACACGTCGAAAGTCGCGTCGACTCGAGAGAAAATGCTCCACTCACATGCGTCGGAACCCCCTTACTCGACAACAGCACCAAACAACAATCCGTCGCCAGCGCAGCCTCCAGCGCAACCTCCATCATCGTCTCCACGCTCTCCAATCCAGCGTTCTCTCCCTCTCCACCTCCTGCCACAGCCTCTCCCTCGTCCTTCCCCTCCTCCTTCATCTCAACATCCCCCTCGCCATCCTCCACCTTCGCAGCAACAGCCTTCCCCTTCCCCTTCTCAGGACTCTTCGACCCAG
This sequence comes from Mrakia gelida, assembly GCA_024345305.1. Classification (NCBI taxonomy): domain Eukaryota; kingdom Fungi; phylum Basidiomycota; class Tremellomycetes; order Cystofilobasidiales; family Mrakiaceae; genus Mrakia; species Mrakia gelida. The sequence continues at coordinate 852,944 of BRON01000017.1, forward strand.
CCTTCTTCCCCGCTCCTCCCGCCTTCCCAGCACCAGGCGTCGTCCCTCCTCCTCCAACCGAAGGTCCCCAAACCTCCCCAACCTCCTGAGCCTCCTCCAAGCTCCCTCTCAGCAGGGCCATCAACCTCTCCGGATCTCCTTCCTCCAACGAAGATCCCCACCACTCTTTCTTCTCTCCGTTCGACGACGACGAAGAGGACGAGTTGACCTTCTTCGTGACCACTCCAAGGAGACGCGTGAGTTTCTTGAGCGTCGCGGCGTTGAGTAGCGGGCGAGTGTTGGATGAGTTGGAGAAGGAGGAGAGGCGGGAGAAGTATGGGTGCGGGGACGAGGGGGTGGTGAAGTGGTTGGGAGGGATTGGGTGAGGGAGAGTGTCGAGGGATTCGAGGATGTTTTCGGAGAGTTCGCGGAGTTTGGTGGATGCGTCTGGGAGGTGGAAGCGAAGCGAGTGGCACAAGGCGAGGCGAGGAGAGTGAGCGGAAAGGGTGGAGGGAAGAAGAGGGAAAGGAAGGTACGTCAGCGAGTGAAGAAGACGCGTCTCGAACGAACGAAACCGAAACGAAACGACGCGACTTCGCAACAACTCACCTCTCTCATCCCTCCCTCCCGTGTCTCCACCAGCCTTCCTAGGACTATCCAGCCTCCCTCTCGGTGTCCCACTCAAACTACTTCTCCTCGCTCGTCCCTTCCCCTTCCCCTTTCTCGACGCGTCCTCCTCTCCTCCTCCCTCTCGCATGTACTCATCCCCATCCTCCTGCTCCTCCTCCTCCGACCCATACTCCGACTGCACAGGACTATCGAAGTTGTCCAACTCCGACTTGGGATGCTGGAGAGGAGCTGTAGATCCAGCGAGTTCGGTGAGAGGAGAGGACGAAGGAGCAGCGGCGGGTTGGGAGAGGGAGAGAGCGGGTAGTTCGACGTAGACGTCCATGCTGTTTGAGGGACCTGCGATGGCGTTGGGTTGGGAGGAGGAAGCTTGGAGTCCTTTTCGACGAGTAGGGGTTTCGGATTTGCGTTGGTTGGGCTTGGATGAGGAGGTTGAGGAAGGGTCTGCGAAGGGAGAGGAAGGAGTCGCGAGTCGTTTGTTCGAGTTCGACGACTCTGCTGCTGCTGGATCGTTGATATCGGGTAGATGAAGTTCCTTCCTCTTGAGGGACGAGTTGGATGCTGAGTTTCGAAGGGATGATGTCGAGGACGAAGCGACGGGTTGGAAGTTGGGTTGAGGAGGAGGAGGTTGAAGTTGTTGGGCTGACATCCTCGCTCCGAGGGAGGCGGTCGAGTTCTGTCGACTTGGAGTTCTCTGACCGTACGATGAGGCAGGGTTGCTGGACCCGTTTCCGTTCCCAGGAGAAGAGCTAGGGATCATGCTCGACCTGCTGCTGCTGGAACGACTCGTTTGATTCTGATGCTGTTGGTTGGATTCGAGAGGGATGGAAGCGAGGGTTTGGGCGATGAAGTCTTCGAAGAACTGAGGGGAGTCTTCGGGTGCGAAGGTGGGTGTGGAAGGTGCTGGAGGTGGTGGTGCTGGTGCTGATGAAGAAGCGTAGACTGGGTGGGAGTGTTCGAAAGCCCAGGGAGGGAGAGGTCGAGATTGGAGGAGGGAGGAGGCGATGTAGCTTTGAGGGAGCTGGTATGGGTAAGGGGTGGGAGCTGGTTGGTACGAATTGGAGGAGCTGCAAGCGTACGAGATACGATGATCGTCAGCTCTGGAAAGCGAAAGAAAGAAGGAAAAGATGGTGCGATGAAGGGAGGAGAAGGAGTTGAAGCTGAATGCCTCGAGCTCAACAAACGAGGTTGAGTCTCCTTCCTCCTCCCCTATGTCTCTCTAAGTCCTACTGCCTGCTACTACCAGAGCGCATACACTCGCTACAAACCAGCTCTCCCTCCCTCCTTCTCTTCCAGCTCTCCTCTCCCTCTCCTGCCATCCACCTCCTTCGAGCTCATCCTCCTCCCTCCTCCCCTCCCTCCCCTCCCTCTCCCTCCATCCTCCCCTCTCTTCCCTTCCTCCAACCCACCACTCCCACCCCATCCCACTCAAATCCAAACCACAGCCACTTCTTTACTCACCTTCCGCTACCTCCCTGAGCCAACAATCTCTCCACCCCCTCCCTCTGTCCTTCGACCCACCTCCTCTCCTCGTTGTTCAACCCTCCTCCTCCTCCTCCTCCGCTCGCCCTGGTCAACACATCCATCTGAGTCTGGAACTCCGGTCTCGTATGCCAATCCGGTAAGATCGTCGATGGATGAGGGGAAGTTACAGTGAGGGAGGAGAGGTGTTGAGCCACTGCCATCCAAAGCGACGAACGAAGGTCAGTCTCGCTCGTTCTCTCTGCTCTCCCCTCCTCGCCCTCCTCCCTCCTTTCCTTTCGGATGTATACAACCCCGCAGTCACTGCGGACGGGAGACGAGGCTCTACTCACCCTGCGCAGAAGGCGTGAAAGGAGCTCCTAGAGGATAGACGGCCAGGAGTCGAGCTGGGTCGGAGATCGTTTCTGCTAAGGGGGAGGAGGTGGAGCGGTCGTTTCCGTGAGGGTGGGAAGAGGAGTGAGGCGTTTGGGAGGGGGCAGGAGGGGGTGGTGGGGGGTGGGACATGCTGGGAAGGAGAAGGGTGGGAAAAAGAAGGGGAGAGCCCAGGAAGGGGGAGATGGTTGAAGGAAGGGAAGGCGAGCTTCGAGTTGGGCGGAGTTGGAACTGAGCGTTTTCGTTCGGTTTTCTCTTGCTTAACTTCGTCCAAAGAGGGATGTATATACCTGGAGGAGATCTGAGTCCGCCCATCTTCACTCTCGCGAAAGAACGAGCCCAATAGCTCGTCTCGTTCAGAAGTTCGGCCTCCCTCACTCACGCGTCACGCGTCGCTCACCTTCGCTATCTTCCCTCTTCTTCTTCTTCTTCTTTCCTTCTCTCCATCTCCTGTCTCTCCTTTTCTTTATCTCTCTCACTCTCCCACAGATTGGTTACGTAAAGGTTCCATGCAATACAGCGATGGGTCGTAGAAGGAGGTAGGGGAAGAAAACATAACGTCAACGAGAAGAAGCGACCAAGATTTAGGCGGAAGCCTTGATCTTGAGCTGTCCGAGGAAAGCAGCCTTCTCGGCGGGGGTCTGGAACTTTCCGTGTCCGTGCTGTGAGGGGGTGGAAGAAAAGGGGAGGGGAGGAGAAGGTCAGTTCCATCGTCCGAGAACCAGGTGAGGGAGGGAGAAAGATAGCGAGATATGTAGAGAAAGAGAGGCAAACGAACCTTGGAACTCGTGTCGATGAACTTGAGGGTGACCTTCTCGAGGTGCTGGTAGAATCAATGCCGAAAAGGATCGAAAAGAGTCAGTACGATGCGAGTAGGTGCTGGGTCGAAGGGGCGAGGCGAAACGCGGCGAGAGCTCGACGACGAGGAGACAAGACTAACAGTTCGCGAGGTGTGGACCATGAGGGACTTTCGAAGGGTGAGGACTCTCTTCTTGGTTCCGGTAACACATCCCTTGAGGATGAGGAAGTCGTTCTTGACGAGACCGCTGAGGAAGAGGAAGGCGAACGAAGGGTGAAGCGAGAGGACGAGAGTCAGTTTCTCGGGTTCGAAGGGGAGTGAAAGTGGAAGTAGGGAACGCACTAGTGAGGGAATCCTCCCATAGGGTTGATGTCCTTCTTGGTGATGTCTGCAAAAGAGGAAAGCGAAAGGGAGGAGGAGGGACGAAACGGGATCAGTTTCGCGTTCACGTCGGTCCGAAGCAACTCGACGAAACGAAGAGGGAGGGGAGAGTTGAAACGTACCAGCATCGGTGGAGGCGTTGTTGGCGTCCTCTCCGGATCCGATTCGGTAGATCTTCTTGTTCATCTCAGTCCTGTGGTGGAAACCGTTCTGTCCAGCTCGAGCAACCGAGAACATGACCTTCGAAGGATGCCAAGCTCCAATACAAGCGACCTGGTCGACGAAGAAAGACGAGGAGTGGGTTAGTGTCCTCGTCTCGATCGAGCAGAAGGGAACGAGGCGAAGGGAGGGAAGGAGAAAGAGATGAGGAGGGAAAGCGACGAACCTTTCGGAGACCCTTGTGGGTCTTCCTTGGGAGCTTCTTGGTTCCCCATCGAGCGGTAACTCCCTCGAATCCGTGACCCTTGGTGATACCGATGACATCGATGACCTCGTCCTGCTCTGTGAGGCGAAAGGAAAAGAGGGAAGACGAGTCAGCGACTAAGAAACGACGAAGACGGCTGGAGCGGCGACGACGCGAAGAGGAAAGGTAGACGAACCGAAGACCGACTTGATGTCGAAGGGCTTCTCGAAGTGACCCTGGGCGAAAGCGACCTTGTCGGCGACGGTTCCTCCGTTGACCTGAATAAGGGTGAAAAGGGGAGGGAGAGGAAACGAGTCAGCGAACGCGTTTCGACTCGAACGAACTCCTCGTCACGAAGGAAAGAGGAAACGAGCGACTAACCTGGATCTCGATGAGGTGAGCCTTCTTCTGCTTAAGACCAGTCTTTCGGATCTGGGTGTGGGCGAGAACTCGGACGACGGTGCAGTACTTTCTGATCCTCTCCAACTCTCGGGTGATGGAAGCTCCCGAGGACTCGGCGTGCTTCTTGGAGTACTTGGTGAAGGCCTTCTTCTTGGATCGGTACCAGTTCTTGTAGAACCTCCTCTTGAGCTCATCGGAAAGGTGCTCGGCCCAGACAGTGGTGAGGGATCGGAGTCCTCGAGGGGTCTCGACGTAACCGACGACACCGACGACGATCATGGGGGGAGTCTCGACGATGGTGACGGCCTCAACAACCTCTCGCTTGTGCATCTCTGGAGAAGGAGAGAAGGGAAGGGAAGGGGAGGGAAGAGGTCAGGAAAGGGAAGGGAAGGGAGGAGGCTCGAGGACGAGCTCGTTCGACGCCGGAAGGAGGAAGGGAAGCGAGAACTCACTGGATCCAGGTCGGTCAAGATCCCTAACAACGTGGGTCATACCAGCCTTGTATCCGAGGGTAGCGGTGAGGTGGACGGGCTTCTTAGGGTCGTCCTTGGGGAAGGACTTCACCTGAAGGTTACCAAAACGTCAAAGGAAGGAAAGCGAAGGTCAGCTTTCTGAGGTCGGACTCATCTCACTCGAGGAATCTACGACAGATGGGAGACGAGTACGAACCTTTCCTCGTCCTCTGACGCATCGCTTCCTGGGAAGGAAACCGAGGGATCCGTGTCGGGGGGCTTCGTACTGGAGGAGGCAGAGGAAGAGGGGAGGGAGGAAAGGGCGAGGTCAGCGCTTTGTTCTTTGGGCGATTCCACCGTGCGATTTTGACGATTCTGGTCGGATAGGGATGGGGCTTGGGAGGAGATGATGGTTTTCGAAGTCGTGGGAGGGCGGTAGGTGAGGCGAGGGATGCGGAAGAAGGCATGAAGGGCGAGAGGAGGGGGAGGGGGGCAGATTCGAAGTTTTGGCGAGTTCCAGCAACCTCCTCGGCTTCCCTTCCTCCCCTACACCTCTCCCAAACCTCCTGCGGCTCCACAACGACCTCCCAGACCGTCTTCTCTACTGGGAGTCCACCCTCCCGTATATCCCAGTCCTCAAACGAACCAGAAAGACCTCCGAAGAGGACTTTCAAGCTCGCCTCCCTCCTACTTTTCCACTCCCTCCCTCCCTTCCCTTCTTCTTTGACCTGTATCTCGACGAGTAGCGGATGGAACAAAACGAACCTTTCGGTGACTGTGAAGAAAATAGAGGTCAGCTTCTATCTATATCAACGAAAGAACAGTGGGGGTGAGAACTCACGACATGGCGGCGGTCTTGAGGTGAGAGTACGGGGGAACGAGGCAGCAGGTTTTGGTTGGGACTCTTTGCCCTCTCCTTTTTAGATTTTAATCGTCGCCTCACCCTTTCTTCCTTCTGCTTACGGCAAACGCGAGAGGAGAAGTTAGAAGTGTAAAGAAATAGTGTTCATAAAAGCTCGTAGATGCTAATGTAGGGATCACATGCGAAAAACTTCCTCCTCTACATCAGAATGTACGACCTCACGTCGACGAACGAAGCGACTCCCTTGCCTCTCCTCCCCATCTCCGTGTGCGTCGCGATGGTGTGGCGAACGACCGTCTCCAGCTCGCTCTGCTTCGTCTCGCCTCGAGATACTGCGGGATCGAAGGAGAAGGGAGAGAAAGGGAGGAGTCAGCCTCGAGAACGCGAAACGAACGGCACGCGACCGCTCTCGATCTCCCTCGTCCTGCTTCGCTTGACGGGATGTGGTTGTTGAACTCACAAAGCAAAGCCTCCTCGATCCTCTGAGCCAACTCGCCCCTCCCCGTCCAAAGTCCCAAGGCCTTCTCTCCACCCTCTCCCAACTCCACTCCCTCGGCCAACGGATCCTCGAACGCCAGCAGGCCCAGGCAGTACGAGAAGAGGGTTTGAGACTTCGTCCGACTTGACGACGAGGTGTTAGTGGAGGAGGAGGAGGAAGGTACGGGAGGAGCGGTAGCTGGATCTTCGAGGGTGAAGCGAAGTTGGCGTCCGTACGCGACGATTCGGTCGAGGATGTCGATGTCTGGGAACGAGGAAGCTGGTGGGAGGGTTGATGGGAGGTTGATTGTCGGGGTGGTTGAGACTGAGGACAGTGGTGGTGGTGGCGATGCGTGGGATGGTGGAGGTGCTGATCCGGTTCGACGACGTTGAGTTGCTGAGGACGCGTCTTCTCCATCTCCTCCCTCGTCTTCGTCCTCCGCCTTCCTCTTCAGTGTCGTTCCTTCCCTCTCCTTCCCCTTCCCCTTCGCCTTCCCGTTCGGCACCTCAGGCGACTCCTCCTTCCTCCGCTCAGCCGACATCAGGATCATCCCAACGAGGTGACACAACTTCAACTCGAACCCGACCTCGCTCCTCTTGACGTCCGGGTAAGCCTCGAGATGGACGAGGGCAGATGCGAGGTCTCCAGAGACGACAAGGTTCCGTATCCGTAACCGCGAAGCGGAGGCAGCGGTGGCTTTGGAGAGGGAAGGAGTAAGGGGAGGGAGAGGATTCGAGGGAGGAGAAGTGGGTTGATCGTCCTCGTCGACGTCCATTCCTTCCGAGTTCTCGGCGAGTTTCGATCCTGACGACGACGGCGAAGGCTCGAGGGATCCGGACCGGATGTGATGCTGATCTCGACGAAGGTTCTGGAACGTCGAGAGGTAGCCTCGATGGACGAGGTAGGACTTGACGAGATCCTCGACCGATCCTGTTCGAGTCGCGTCCTTCTCCTTGATGCTGGCGAGTTGTTCGCGTCGGACGGTGGACGTCGAAGCGTCTGGGATGATGGAGAGTTGATGATCGACCTGGCTGGCGAGTCGGGCCTGACGAAAGTAGTTCTGAAGGCGGGAGGCTTGGAGGAAGTTGGGGACGTTCTCGTCAGGTTGAGCTTTGGATTTGCCCTTTCCTTTCGACGACGAGGATGAGAGTGGTGATGAGGGACCGAGCCAGGATGAGGAGTAGATGGGAGAGGAGGTGAGATAGGAGAGTTGGCGAGATTTCTGGCGAGACGGAAGACAGGGAGGGAATCGATCAGTCACGAAGATCAGCGAGACGAGAAGCAAGAGCAAGGGCGATGGAACGAACTCACGAAGTAGGAAGCGATGTCGTATCGGAAGGGGAATTGGCCGAAGTTGGCTTTGACGACCTCGCGGGGAGTTCGGAGACCGACGGTTGGGTACCTGGACGAGAAGAAGAAAGGTTCAGCTTGACTTGGGACGCGTTCGAGCGAAACGATGGACTCACATTTCGTGGGTTCGCATCCCTTGGAAGACGCTACCTAGAAGAATACCGTTCTTAGTATAGAAGGCAGCTCCTGTGCTGAAGTCGAGTCCACAACCGACGATGTCTGGAAGGGAAGGAGAGAAGGGAGAGATCAGCTTCGAAGCTCAGGGCTCGAGACTCGAAGATCGCACTCACCTCCGGTCGTGAACGGCGGCGCGTAAGGTCTCCCTTCCCCTTGACAGCTGAATGAGAGGCCATCGTCCCCATGGTATCCATACGAATCTCGCTCCCACCCTGGGAGCCTGCAAAGCAGAACCGACTTGGCCGAGAACCTGCAGAAGCAAGACGAAACGGGTGAAGATCGTTAGCTCGCGTCTGTCTCGAAGAAAGACGAACAAAGGAACGAGACTCACCCGATCCCGATGTATCCTCTCTCCCCGGCGTTGATGATCTCGACCTCGAAGTAGAACAGCCCACAGTTGGGATCGATGGGAGCGTTGGCTCTCACGGCAGCGGCGTCGAGGTCGGGATCCGTTCTCGACGTTCGAGGGATGAAGGAGACGGTGAGACCTGAAGGTGAAATGGAGAGGAGTGGGGATCGATCCGAGGGTGAGAAGTGGGTCGGAAGAGTGGGAGATGCGAGGTTGGATGGTCGTAGCGAGAGATATGCACTGAGAATGACGGGAGAAAGAGTGAGCTTCGCGTCTCTCGAAAAGTGAGGAGGAGTCAAATGGATCTCGACTCACGGTGGTGTGAACTTCTCCGTCGAGTCTGGCTTCAACCCCAGAAGCAACCCCGTTCCATCATCCTTCCCAGGAACTCCCGCTCGAAGCATAGCCGTCCTCTGTACTCTGTCCTGCTGTTGACGAGCCGACGCCGACGAGCTTCTCCCCATCATCACAGTCGCGCCTCCTCCTCCTCCTCGTCCTTGTCCTACGACGCTGAAGTTCGACCAGCTCAGAGGATCTCCACTCGGGTCGCCCTGCATGATGTTAAGACCGTCGTCCGAGTCGCTAAGGTCGTCGTCGTCGTCGTCGAGTCGATTCCCTCCCTCGTAGTCTCCGAGCTCGTACTCCCAATCTTCCCCTTCTCCTGCCAGTTCGTGACCCGTCTCGTCCTCCTCGTCCATCATAGAACCAAAGTCTGTCCTCTCGGCTCCTCCTCCTGCTGCTGTGTTGGACTGGGAGGGACGAGGTCTTCGAACGACTCGTGGGATTCGTTGAAGGGAGGAGGAGGCGCCTTCGTTGGGAGGTTGCTGTTGGGCTGAGAAGGAGGAGGAAGGGGAAGGCATGTCGCTGACGGCTGACCAGGCGGCTGAGAGGGATCGAAAGGGTGGAAGCCTGACGGAGGCGGAGGTTCTTCTGGTTGTAGAGGTAGGTGGGGAGGAGGAACCGACGGCGGCGGCTGGTTGAGCTCGAGAGGAGGAAGGAGGAGGAGGGAGGGGTGCTGAGCCGATATGAGAAGTTCTTGAAGAAAGAGTCGTTCGAGTGGGTTGAGAAGAAGAAGCGGAAGAAGATCTGGAGCGAGAAGGTGAACGTGAGTTAGCTCTGAGGTCGTAGGAGCAGCTAGACTCGAAACGGAAGGTGAGGTCGGAGGAGGGAGGGCGAGGTGGGACAAGGCAAGCGAGCTTCCCAGTCTCTTTTTGGGTGAAACTCCCACTCCCTTGGATAAAGCATGCCTCCAGCTCAAACGTTTGATCCTCTGCTATACTCCCTCGAGCTCGAGAGGTGAAGTCCTGAGCTGCTGACCGGAGCGTCCTCGGCGAGCTCTCTCCTCCCTCCTCAACCGCTGACTTCCCTCCCTTCTTGGAGCTCTCCCAGGCTTCTCGATCTCACTCCGACCACCCATACAAGCTCCCCTGCCTCCGCAGATAGAGTATATATGCATTTACTCACTGGTTGTGGTCTTGACTCATCGTCCGGTGGGGAGGGAAGGAGAGTGTCGCTGAGTCCTCCGATGAATCCAAACGAGAGCTCAAGTCGACGCTGCTGAGTCCGATCTTCCTAGGCTTCCAAGGACTTGAAGCGAGCAGAGACGAAGAGTGAGAGCGAGAGGAGGGCTGAGGTTCGTCTGTCTGTAGATTTCTGGGCTGGAGGTTGGGGAGAAGCAGAAGCGAGAACACCTCGGACGTCAGTAGGACTCCCTCCCCTCCAGCGCAGCCCTCGAGCGGGCACCCCTTTGACCTCAAACCACGACCTCGACTGTCAAACTTTTTCTCTATGTTGGCTCTCGGAAAGGCCATCCTCAAGCAGGAAGATCGAGCAAAGGTTTGGAGGTCGAAGAAGCACGGAGGAAGGGACGAAGAGAAGGGAAAGGGAGAAGCTCGAGCTCACTTTCGACTTCCTCCCTCCTCCCCTCGCTCCTTGGTCTTCTCCTACATCTGCAGCCTCTATCGTCTCGAGATTCCGCCCAGCATACCCTCTGCTACTGGCGCTGATTTAACGCAATCCGGATCTTGATCCTCCTCGAGAGCTCTGCTCTGCCCTCTTCAAGCAGTCGCGTCCCTCTCCCTCCTCCCTCCACCAACTCGCGCATCCCTCTGTCGCCGTCCTCCTCCCTGCTTCCCGCCTCCTCGGCCTGCATTTCCCTCCACTCCTCCCCTTCGCATCGCCGGATCTCTATTCTCGACCCCGGAATGGTCACCAAAGAAAAACGAGAACGGGCTGACCGGCTAAGTGTCAACGCATCCGACGCACGGCCATCCCTCTTTATCCTTTCTAAGCTCACCATGTTTGTCGTTCGCCGTCTTCCTCCCAACTACAACAAACTCGCCTCGCCTCGCCATGACCGTCTCTCCTATCAAACCCATCAAGGTCCTCGTTCTTGTCGACGGGTCGGGACTCTTCAAATGGAACGAAATCGTCAAACTCCAAGCGAAGATCCCTGGACTCGAGGAGAGCGTTGAATGGATTGTAAGCTCGTTTCCTTCCTTCTCTCTTCTCACCTCAAGCTTGCAGTAGGTGTTGAAGCTTTATCGCTGACGTCTGAGCTCTACTTCGACTGCTCTGGCCTCCAGGTGAAGACTGGAATCCCAGATCGAGAAACGGTCATCAAGGAGGTCGAGTCGGCCGTCGACGAGCATCAGAGCTTCCAAGCTGCTGTCTTGTTCAACGTTGGGAAGCCAGGATGGGGAAAGTGAGCATTCAAGAAAGGAAGACACTGACTTGACCTCTCTCTCGCTTCCCGGCTCGCTCCCGTTCGAACGAATTCAGGCAAGACGAGGAGATCCTCTCGCCGCTAATCAACAAAGCTGGTCTCAAGCTCGTCGTTGGTCCGGGAAGTGGATACGATCACGTAGACGTTGATTACGTTACTGCAAAGTGAGCTGAGCTGTTCTTGCCTTTCTCGCTGAACCTCTGAAAGGAACGGCGCGTCGCCCACCTTTGCTGACTCACGTCTTCGCCTTCCTCGCCTTGTCAGCGGAATCACCTACGCCAACACTCCCCTCACAACCTCTTCGCTCACTGCCGACGCGACCGTCATGCTCATCCTCCAAGCCTGTCGAGCGAGTACTCATCAGGAGGCTTCCCTTCGCGCTGGAAAGTGGGTCGACCGATCTGTTTGGGGAAAGGACCATCGAGATTTGACGCTCGGGATTGTTGGAATGGGGAGGATTGGGTTGAGAGTTGCTGAGATGATGACTGCTTTGGGGTCGAGGAGAGTGGTTTACTCGAAGAGGATCAGGTTGTCGGAGGAAGGTGAGTCCCGGCGCGTCGTGTCGTGTTCCCTTGCGCTCCTCCGTCCCTCGCTTCGACTCACCTCTTCCCCTTTTCACTTACTCGCAGATACAAAGACCTTCGAGCACCTCTCCTTTGAAGAGCTGCTCGCTCAGAGCGATATCATCGTCCTGACGGTCCCTCTTTTGCCTGCGACGAAGCATCTGCTCGACGCGAAGGTCAGTAGATCGTTTCCTCCTCTCCTCTCTCGACCTTCGTCTCTAACTGAGCCTGTCTCCTTTCTCCAGGCTTTTTCGAAGATGAGAGACGGAGTCATCATCGTCAACACGTCGAGAGCACCAGGTGAGTTCGAGCCTTCGTCCTCGCCTTGTTCGCCGCCATCGCGTTCGTTGACCTTTATCGCTCTCTCCATCAACAGTCATCGACGAGAACGCTCTCGTCGAAGCTTTGGACTCAGGAAAAGGTATGTTCATCTTATCCCGTACACTTGGCGGTCCTCTTCGATCACTGAATCGAAGTCTCGCTTCACGACGCGTCCAGTCCTTCGAGCGGCTCTCGATGTTTACGAAAACGAGCCTGAGGTTCACCCTGGGCTTCTGAAGTCTACCAGCGTGGTAAGTTCCATCTTTTGCATCTCACTTTCGCCCTCACTGTGCTGATCGAGTCCGCGGCGTTCCTTCGTCAAAGACCTTGCTTCCTCACTACTCAGCCTTCGTTGGTGAGTTCGACTTCCTCCCTGTGCTTTCTCGTACCTCAGCATAGCTGATTCGAATCCTATTTGGCTCACAGACACGGTCTCTGCTAAGGTGTCAGTACCGTCTTCGTTCTCGCTTTCGAAGCGAACCGTGAAGACGAAACTGACGCCCGGCGTCGTGTTTTCCTCCTCGCTCGCTTTTGGATGATGCAGCGCCCTCGAGCTTCTCAACAACGTCTTCGCGTTCTCTCAGACGGGAAAACCTAACACTCCCGTCAACTTGTAGATCCGATGCGAAGATGGATAGATGTGATTTCCTTCAGAAGTAGGAGGAGAAGACTGAGAGAGCGAATCGACGACGCGAGCGTCGAATGAACTTCAGTCAGGCCTCTCTGCGTTCGAAGCCAAGGCCAAGAGGGGTGAACCGTTGTAAGATAGATCCGATATAATACTGCTACGTCTCTAGAATTGGTAGCCATCCCAGTATCTCCTCTCCTCCTCGGTCATGTTCCCGAAGCAGCAGAACTTGTGTCGCTCCTCGAAGTCCCTCCGATACTGCCTAGCCTGCTCCCAATACTGGTCGCGCTCGCGCCGCCATTGAATCCGCCAGGCCTCAAACTCGAGGGCGTACTGCTGATGTCTGATCTGCCAAGGCTCAAGGTTTCGGGTCGAGGTAGAGGCGAAGGCGAGCGACTCGGAGAGTTCGAGCTTGTTGTTGTTTTGATAGCTTCCTGTGATTGCGACGAGGGAGAAAGAGGGAGCAGAGGGAAGATATCAGCGAGGTGGGTTTGGGAGGCAAGAGAATGAGGAGTGATCAAATGGAAGGTGGAAGGAAAGAGGGAAGGGAGAAAGATGCTGAATCAAACTGACCTCGTCGAGCTTCGTCCAAGGCGTCCTTCGCGGCTTTCGCTCGCTGTTCGAGAGAGGGGACCGTCACCCTTGGAGTAGTGTAGTAGTAGTTCATCTGAGCGGGGTGAGCGGCGACGGCGGTGTAGTTGTAAGCGCCGAAGGGAGAGGTGTTGAAGGGAGGGACGACGGGAACCCTGGGAGGGCGAGGAGTGGGAGGAGGGGAGGAGAGGGAGGACATGTTCTAAAGCGGGAGGGCGAAGCAACAGGCAGTTCAGCATGGAGGCGAGAGGGAAGGAAACATTCGGAAAGGCTTGGCTCACAAGTGATATAAATGGGGTTTCGAGGAGAGGAGAAGAGGGATAGAAGTGGAGAAAGGAGGTTGATGCGGTTGAGGTGAAGGAACGAAACGCTCGCTCGTCCCGTCTTTTGAAGCTGATCAGGCACGACGACGGGAAATTCTCTCACCTGATCGTTTCTACTTCGTTTTTGGGTTTCTAGCGTTCTCTTCTCTCTGCCCTCCAACCCTTCCCCTCTTCTTCTTCAACGTCTTATCTTATCGATTTCTCGCTCCCTTCAATTCACACTCTCGCTAAGTCCCAGTCTCTCCAGCGAGCTATTGTCGAGTCCCTCGCACTCTCAGACTCGTAAAGCAGTTCATGAGATCGTGATCGAATCAAGTCCTCGTCGTTCGCTAACAAAGCTCAAAGCTAAGCTATTCCCTCCACCTTCAGCTTCGCCGACAGATCTCCACCATTCCTCCCGCTCTCGCGTTCTCTCCCTCCTCACCACCCAACCCCGCCCCTCCACCCACCCAACGCAACCATCAGTAACAAATGACCAACTCCCAGCCCAACCATCTCCCAGTCCCACCACCCTTCTCCCCTCCGACCCCTCGCACCTCTCCCGTTCCCACCCCTCCCGTTCCTCCTGCCGACCAGCGCGAGCGACAGCACCGCCAGCTGAAGCAGCAAGCTCGGCGCTCTCGGCAAAAACAGGTAAAGCGAGAGAAACTTTGCGAGAACGAGGAGGGAGGGGAGGTGGTGCTGGAGGAGAAGGAGAAGGGGGTGAGGAGGACGGCGGTACGGTGGTGGGAGGAGGATTCGAGATTTCGAGGGTGGTGGTTGGAGGAGGGGCGTCTTGGTGTGAGAGGAGGCGAAGGGGACGAGAGGGGAGAGTGGTCGGGCGGGAGTCTACACATCCAACAAAAAGAGCGAGAATGAGGTCAGCTCGAGGGACCTGAAGCGAAGGAAAGGAAAGGACGCGACTCGACTCACCTCAGTCCTGACACTATCGAAGCTGCCTTCGCTCGCCGTCCGACTCAGACTCCTCAGCCCGAACCCGCCATCTTCCTCCTCTTCTCCCATCATAGGAGACCCTCGATCCTCCTCCTGAAAGGAAGAGCCGAAGAGCGGAGGTGGGAAATGAGGCACGAACGGAGCGAGTCGTTTAGTCGGGTCGGTTTCGACGTCGTCGGGTTCGTAGTACTCTGGGAAGTGGAAGGCGTCGTCCTGGTACGTTTTCAACCAAAAACAAGGCGAGACGGTCGGCTCGGAAAAAGAAAGATGGGGGAGAGACGAGACGAGCGCGACGAACCTTCATCCCCGACTGCAAGATCGTCAAGACCTGCTCGCACGACGGTCGTTTCCTCGGGTCGACATTCAAGAGACCGGTGAGGATGTGGAGGAGCTCTCGAGGGAGACCTCTTCGTTGGAAGGAGGCGATGAGGGCTGGCGTGGGAGTGAATCTTTGACGACGATAAAAGACGCGCGTCAGTCGAGTCGAAGATCTCACACGAGAGGACCGAGAAGGGACGAAGAACTTACCCTGGGTACGATTTGATATCCGAAGCGAGTACTAATGAACGAAACCGAGAGAGAAGGGTCAGTGCGAGGAAGAGGAAAGGAGGATGCGACGACGACGACTCACGATCGAAGTCCTCGATCTGCGAGTAGGGAAGCTTGAAGAAAAGGAGCTTGTAGAGCACCATCCCTGTTGAGACCAGCAGAAATGAAGCAGATCAGTTACGTCGCCTCTCGAGCCACGCGCACGAAGAATGGTCAAGGAGAAGAACGAACCAAGCGACCAAAGATCTCCCTCCCTCCCCAAGTCCAACAACCGTCCCTCCCGATCGACCATCAAGCTTTCAGGGGCACAGTACTCCATCGTTCCCTACCACATCCAAAGCCAACGAAGTGATCAGTCGAGGCTCGAGGGGCGAAGGAAAAGCGCGAGAGAGGACGAACCGTGTTTCCAGACCTTCGATCCTGCTCCCTCCCTCCTCCGTAAACGACTGCTCGAGAGGTTCCAAAGTCCGAGATGAGCGCTCGAGGAATGAGATCTCCTTCTTCTTGATGAAGGAGGACGTTGGAGCATTTGAGGTCGAGGTGAAGGATCCCGTGGTCGTGCTGTGAACGAGAAGGAAAGGGCGGCGAGGAGTCAGGATTCGACGCGACGAGAGCGAACTACACCGTGAATCGTTCTCAACGCAGGACAGCTGTTAAAAGAGCGAAAGGAAGACTCACCAGATATCCCAACCCCTTCACCACCCCTCCGAAAACCTCTTCAATCTCCTCTCTTCCCAACAACCTCACGGCTCTTTTCTCCCCGCCCCCGAACCCACCGCTCTTCCCTCCACCCCTCCCACCCCCAGCGACGACGCCCTTGGAGCTCCTCCTCGCTCTGATCGCAGCCTTGGCCTCCTCGGGGGAGAGCTCGGCGAGATGGAAGGCGTCGAGAGGAGCGTCGGCGGTGGCGGGGGAGGGAAGGGTCCGAGTGAGGATGTAGTCTTCAAGAGAGCCGGAGGAGGCGAACTGCATCAGGATGCTGTGGGAGCAGAAGGGAAAGGGGAAAAGAGGGAGAGGAGAAAGGAGGGGAGGGCGTCAGAGCGGTCGAAGTTCGCACGAGGGCCTGATCGCGTCAGGTTGAAGAGAGAAAGACGAGCGAGTCGAGGAAGGGAGGACGAACTGAAGGGCTTGGACTTTGGGACCGAAGCTGCGGGTGATTCAAACAGACAAAGGTAGGCGAGGAGAGGCAGTCAGCGGGCAGAAAGGCGAGACAGGTGGCTGGGCGAGACCAAACGCGTCGAGGCAAACGAGGACTGAAGAAAGGAACACGACGGCGAGTGACGAACCTTGAAAATCTCGTTCGTTCGATCCAGGCGTGGTGGTAGGTCACTGTTGCAGATCAATCCCAAGAACAAAGGTCAGTTGGGAGCTCGAGTCGACCTGATCCGAGGACCGAAGACGCCGAGGAAGGCCACGACGCGTCTCAGAGGAGCAGTTGAGGGAACGCACCGATGTTCTCGTGCCGCAGAGTCTGAAGGAGTTGTACTTCTCGTAGAACTCTGATGTTGCACGAAAAGAGGAGAAAAGGTCAGCCTGAGAAAGCAAGGCGCGACGAAACCTCGAACGGGTAGATGAGGTCCTCGAGAGGGACGAACTTCAGTAGATAATCGTGCGACTCTCCGACAGCGACCTTCTTGACAGCGTATAGTCCTAGAGGTTGGTTGTCCAGAATGTGTTGACTGGTTCGACAAGAGTCGAGGAGAAAAGAGAATGAACGAGGAGGGAGGGCGACGTGAGGTGAGCTCGAGCTCAACTCGCTTGCGAACGAAGCTCGAGAACCAGCTCCCAGTCTCGAACTAAGACACCAGATTTGACTCACCAAAGGAAGACAGTCCCCTGAGCTCCCATCCCCAACCTTCCTTCCTCCTTGAAGAAGCGTTCGTAGTACCCGTCTGCTCCGCTCTGCGAGCTTTCCTCACGCTGCTGCTGCTCTTCGTCCTCCTCTTGTACTCTGTCACCCCTCCTCGAACTCGACCTCTTCCTCCTCCCGTTCCCGTTCGACCTAGCCGACGATGTAGACGGGTTGTGTGGTGGATCGTCCGACTCGTATTCGTCCACGAAGGCTGCTCGAGGGGAGGAGCTCTGCGGTGAGCTCGATCTCGCACCGAAGAGGGAAGGGATCGTTCGTCTTCGGGAGGAGGAGGAAGGACGCCGTGAAGGGGTCGAGACAGGAGTGTTGGCTTGAGAGAGGATGGCGAAGTAGCGAGAGGTGGGTTGGGTGTACGGGTAAGAGGAAGGGGAGGGAGAGGGCTGGAGGCGAGGGGAGATGGGAACCACGGAAGGGAGGAGTGAGCGGGTCAGCTGATGGTCGTTTCACTCGTTCGTCCTTGCTGCTCGTATATATCTCAGGAGAGGATAATCTGACTCACTATATTGATTCCTCCATCTGCATCCGCCATTGGTCTCTTGCAGTAAGGACATAGACTCTCCTCTACCTCGTCCTCGTCTTGACTCGTTTCCCCGTCCGTCGACGAGGCTCCTTCGTCGTCAGCTCTCCCTAAGGACCGAGGAGTAGAAGGACCGGAAGGGAAAGGGTGAGGGAGAACAGTGAGAGCGTGAGAGGGAGGGTTGTAGAGAACGAGGGAGGTTGGAGTGTGTCTGAACGAGAAGGGAGGAAGAGGGAGGGGAAGGAAGGACGAGGAAGATGGTGAGCTCGCTCGTTCCTCCCTCGAGTGAGAAACAGCTCGTCCACAGGCTTCGATGACTCACAGGACTGTTTGCCAGTCTCCAGCTGGTATCAGAAGTGTCCCTCGAGACATCGTTGGGTGGAATAGGTTTCTCGAAAGAGGAAGGGAGTGCGAGGTGTTGATCGTTGGAAGGGCAGGTCGGATGAGCTCGGCTCAAAGAAAAGAGGCAGCCTCTGTTGGCTTTTAATCTCGAAAAGCTCGACAAACTCTTCCTCTCAGCCGCTCATGGTACTCTGACAGCTCATTCCTCCCTACGAGACTCCCCCAAAACAGCCCTCGCTGACCCGCTCCCTCGGACATCGCTCAAAACGGTTACTGACCCTCGCGCGCTCGCTCGCTCATGGCCTCTCTTCGCCGCTCCTCGACTCTCAAAAACTACGCCCCCTCCTCGAAAACATAGGTCCCTGGCTTCAATGATCCTTTCACCCCTCAACCATGAGCCAGCCTCGAAAACGCTCAAGAGCAGACTCTATCAGCAAAGCTCTCGAGTCAGTCGCCGCGCCCGTCCTCCCGCCCCTCCCTCGAACACCCACCCACCCTTCCCTTCTTTATCTTCTCCTCCCTTCGAATGGCGGTCCAATCAAATCGAACAGTCAAGTTCCAACCCATCAAACTCCATCCCTACCTCGAACATCAAGCCCAAGGGTGAAAGCAAAACAGGACAAGGTCAACGCTTGGGTTTCGGGAGACGCTGGAGACATCCCTGTCAGTCTGGGACTTTGGGAGGACATGAGGACGGGAAGGTGGATGATGGTGCCCTGTGAGTTCTCGATTTGAACCGCGAACAAAGGACAGAAGAGGGAGGGGGGAGGGGAGACGACGCTCCGAGCTCACCGTTTTGGCTTCTCGTTCGCTTCTTCAGCCTCTTCAGGAGCTCTTCTGCTCTTGTCTTTCACCCTGTTTCTTTACTACCACCTTGTATCACCCTCGGGAAATAAGAACCCTTTTGAACCCCTCTGGTTCATCTCCTACCCTCTTCCCTCGACGCCGGGCGACGCGAGGTACGGGAAAGGCTTGAAGGTTCGACCCTTCTCGCGTTCCCCTCCTCCCCCCCCTTCTCTTGCACCATCGCATTCCTACCGATCTGAGTCTTTCCGTCTTCGAACACAGGACATCCTCTTCCTCTTGCATCACATCATCACGTTCTCGTTCCTCCGTCAAGCCATCACGCTTTACCTCCTTCGACCGCTCGCTCTGAGGCTGGGGATTCGAGGGAGTAAGGAGCTGAGATTCCAGGAGCAAGGTTATTCATTGCTGTACTGGGGTGGGATGGGAGGGTGGGGGTTGGTGAGTCTGAGCGTTGCGAATTTGCGAGAAGCAGGGGGCGCCGACGCGTCGGTGTTGTTTTTCGTTCGGTCGAGGCGGGACGAGCTTCGAGAAGGAAGACCAAGAGCTGATCGCTTTGCTGCTTTTTTTTGGTATGTCGGAATCGCAGTACCTGATGAAGGATCTGCCGACGTGGTGTCAGTCTCGTTTTTCCTTTTCACGTCGCTTTCCTTCGCTGGACTCACCCCGCTTCTCCTTTTCTTCGCCCTCCTTACGCTTTCCAGACTTCAACACCTCGCACTTCTGGATCAACTACCCTCATTGGGAGATGGAGGGTCCGCTCAAGGCTTATTACCTGTTTGTCCTCGCCTCTTGACTTCTCTGTTCGGTTCGACACGACTTCGCTGACTTCGCCCGTTTCTTGTTTGCTCTCACACAGGCTTCAGTTCTCCTACTGGCTCCATCAGATGATCCTCATTGTCCTCAAGATCGAAAAGCCGAGAAAGGATTATTACGAGTTGTTTGCTCACGTGAGTTTCCGAGCGTTCGAGCAAGACAAAACGGGAATGGGACGCGTCGTGGTTCGACGCTGACGGTCTGTCCTACGTCAATGCAGCATCTGGTCACGCTCTGGCTCATCGGTAATCTGTCTCTTAATTTGCCTTTCGCTTCGTCTGAGACTAGAGCAGCTGATTGAAACCCCTTTCCCTTCGTCTTTCGTTGTACAGGCTGGTCGTACTCGATCAACGTTCGTTCGCTCTTTCTTTCCTCTCCTCGTATCTCCTCCCCTTTCTCCCCAGCTTAACGCTCCCCTCTTATATTCCGAAACACAGCTGACCCTCATCGGAAACGCCATCTTCGTCACCATGGATCTCAGCGATGCGTTCTTCGCTGTTCGTCCCTTCTCCTTTTCTCTCCCCACTCTTGTTTCGCTAAATCTTCATCTCGTTTCTTGCAGATCGCCAAGTCAATCAAATATACCGAAGGACCCAACTCGCGGGGGATCGCTTCGGCTATCGCGTTCACGTGGTTCGTGGGAGTTTGGACGTGAGTTTTGTTTTGATTTTTCGCTTTGTCACGATCGTGGTTTCGTACTCGTCGCACACGAGGCTGACCTCGAGATGGGACGATCAGCTACCTGCGCCATTACCTCAACATCAGGATACTCTGGTCCGTCTGGACGGAGTTTAAGTTGATCCCGTTCGTTCTTTCTCCCACTCTCACTCGACGCGACGCGCTCGAACCATCGCCGCTCACAAGCCCCCCGAGCTGACGCCTCTCTCCTTCTGGATCTTTAAGGGAGCATGCGAAAGTCTTCGAGCCCTCTCGGGGCGTCTGGCTCGCTCCGTGGATGAAGTATCAGGTCGTTCGTCCTCCTTTCCATTCTTCGTCACCTCGCCCTCTCTCGCCTCGATTGACTTCATTTCCCCTCTCCCCCTCGCAGTTTTTCCCCATCCTCCTGATCCAACTCCTCAATCTCTTCTGGCTCTCCTTGATCCTCAAGATCATGGTCAGGTTCGTCGTTCCTCCGTCTTTCCTCTTTTTTCGCGACGCGCCGAGTTCGCCGAGCGAGTGCTGACCTTTCGCTTCCTTGTGGGCTGCTCTTAGGTCGATTCGGGGAGCTGCCCTCGAGGATGATAGGTCGGATGATGAAGATGAAGGGGAGGAGGATGAAACGGAGGTGAAAAAGGATCAGTGAGGAGCAGAGTGGGAGGGGAGTCGGAGAGGTCGAAAGCGAGCAAGGAGTAATTATCTACAGTACCGAGCGTTCCTTTATCTAATAGTCTAGCCACACAGCCCAGTATACTAATCATCTAATTTGACTGTTTAGGAAGTCATCGAGCCAGTCAAATTTCCAGGAGGAATATATGTACGGAGACGACGCGTTGAGACCAGACGAGCCGATTTTCGACAAGGACGCTTTCACGCGTTGCTTGAGCCCAATCAAAGAGATACAACCGTCATCTATAGAGTCACAAGCACCAAATCCAGCTCAGCAAATTGTGCACCCCCACCCACCCTTCTCCTCCTCCTTCTTCACAACCTTCTTCCCGCTCCCTTTGCCTCCAACGATCGTCTCCCCCTTCTCACACTTCTCCCCTCCTCCACCGACCTTCACCCCTCCGCCAAGCTTCTTCTTCGCATACACCCTGATCCTCTCCTCCTCTCCGTCTTCCCCAACAGCGCTGATCATCACCTCCTCCATCCCCTCCCGTTCGGCCTTCCTCTCTGCTTCCCGAACGCGCTCGAGTCGCTCGGTGGTGATTTCGAAGGAGCGAGGGAGGAGGGAGTCGTCCCAGTGACCAGTTTGGAGGGTTTGGGAGAGAGCTCGGGCGCAGGAGAAGATTCGAGACTGGGAAGAAGGGGGAAGGGGAGAAAGGAGAGGAGGGGAGAGTGTGTGAGTTTGGGAAAGGGAACGAGATGGAGGGAGGGATTTTATTTTTTACCATTCCGTGACCCTCGAACCTTCAGAACGAGCGAGAGCGAGAGCGAAGATGATCCGGTCAGCCGCGGGAGGAGGGGGAGAAGAAGGGAGGAAGGGAAAGAAGACAAACCCTGCAGAGATGAAGAGACCTGGCGACGAAGGGATCTCGCCAACGAGAGGGAGGTAATCCTTCACGGACGTGAGGATCCCAGTCCAGACTCGAGTGAGACCTTCTCCGTATCCCTCCTCTCCCCAGTTGACGAAGTTAGTTTTGCAGTAGCCGGCGAGAACTGCGAACGGAAGAGGGAGGGGAAATCGAGACGCGTCAGTTTTGGAGTCGGCAAACTCAAGTCCTCCCCGTCTGTCTCTGAGCGACCAAGAAGAGCGAGAAGAGACAAAAAGGGGCGAGCTCACGTTTAGTCCACTCCTCTCCAACCTGACTATCATCGACCGTCTCCCTCTCCTCGTCCGTCGCTCTCCCGTCCCGCACCAAATCGTCCCATCCGCCGCCGAGGATGATTCCGCCGCTCAACCGCGACTGAACGAGGTAGTACCCCCCGGTCATGTTGTACGTGTGCTTGAGGGACTGAGGGCCGGAGTAGGAAGGGGGAGGAGTGATGAGAGCGCACTGAGCGAGTCGAGGTCGGATGCTGATCGAACGAGAGGGGACGCGTAGAAGAGTCAGCTTGTGAGCCAGAGTGAAGTCTCGATGAAAGGGAGAGACGTACTGTGATTGAATAGCTTCGCTCTCGGGGAAGAAGTTCTTCGTATGAGCGTTGGTAGCGAGAACGAGACGTCCAGCGACGATGTCTCCCTTCGAAGTCTTCACTGTCCAGGTTCGAGGCTTGGACTTCTCGCCGAGGGAGGTGGAGGAAGAGAGAGTTTGTTTGAAGGAGGAAATGGGTGTCCAGGAGTGGATGGAGAAGTCTGAGGTCGTCGTGGCGAGGGCGAGAGTAGCGAGAGCGGTGCAGAGTTTGTGACTGGAATGGAACGAAACGCGACGACGCGAAGGTCAGGCTTGTCGAGCTAGAGAGGGTAGCGAAAGAGGGGAGACGTACGAGTGAACACTTCCAGCCGGTCGAAGATGACACGAGGTGATCCCTTGGTGTCGAGATACCTGGGGAAAGAGAGTGAGAGGGAGTCGGATCAGGGTCGAGACGCGAAGTTTATGACAGTTCGATTCGCAGCTCACCTTGATCGCCTCCTCAGTATCAGCGATGAACGTCGTGTCCCCGTTCCCCTTCAAGCCCAGATCTTTCCTCGCACTCAGCCAATCCTCGTACATCTCCTTCCTCTTCTGAAGCTTATCCTTCACGGAATGAGCTGTCGACGAGCGAGAACGAACGAAGCGTCCAAGTCAGCTGGCGTCTTCCCATCGTCCTCCGCACCCGCCCTCTTCACTCCTCTTCCGCAACCGAGAGAAGAGCAGTACTCACTCTCGCAAAGATGACCCCTCCAGAAATCGACCGTCTCAGCAATCCCTTCCTTCTCGATGATCTCCGAAATGATGTCGAGGTTGTCTCGTTCAGCTTGGATCACTCGAGCTGCCTCGTCTCGAGCGAGACCAGCTCCTGTGGGAAGAGCAGTTTGGAGACCATGGAAGGCCTTGTAGGTGGCTGGACCGACGCTGGAAAGAGGAGGGAGATGAAGGAAAGGGGATGGGAAAGAGGGCATGGTCAGTTCTGGCCTCGTCGGCGATCTCCTGCGAGCGGGTCAAGACTCACTGTCCGCCGTTTCTACCAGCTACGAGGACAATAACGAACACAATGGGTCAACATGTACTCAGCCATCCTTGAAAACTGTCGAATTCGTGACTCACTAGCACCCGAAGCGATATCCTTAGCCTCTAGCAGCACGATCTTCTTCCCCTCCCCTTCTCCTCCCGGCCTCGTCAAGAAGTAGGCCAAAGCGCACCCCATCATCCCTCCTCCGACGATCACGATGTCGGCTTCTTTAGGCAGAGGAGTATCCTTGTTGATGAGATAGAGAGAAGAAGGGCCTTTGTTCTGCGAGAGGAAAGAAGAAAGGGAGGGGAAAGAAGGAACGCCCGTCGGTGAGCTCGAGTCTCTCTCTCGCGTCTCTCTCGACTCCCTCTGGACTGCGAAGGGATGATAGGAAAGAGCTCACTGTCGCCTGCCAGTGTGAGCATGTTGAGATGAAGGGTTGAGGGAAGGTCGACATGGTCTTGAAGTTGAGGAGAAGGAGGGACGACGGGTGTTGAAGGGAAGAAGAGGGATAAGGTGAGCTTAGGAGATGGCCGTGAAACGAGCTGATCTGCTTCCGCTTTCGATATTTGGGCAAAAGAAGACCTCACGCCAGCTTTGAGGTGGAGCTAGATTTCAGGACTGTCGACCTCGAGGAATAAAATTTGCCTCCGAAACGACGCCCCTTCGAGCTCGACGCTCCTCCTCTCTCTTGCCCTCTCGATCCATCATCATCGACACCTCTCTCTCCCTTCCCTCCTCTTCCTCCTCCCCCACTCTCTTCTCTCTACCAGCATCACCCAAGCCCTCTCCTCCCTCTCAACCATATCCTCCTACCTCCCCCCCCTCTCTCTCCTCATGACTCACGCAACCGTCCAAAACTCCTTCGTCGACCAACTCATCTCCTCCTCCGTCTCCTCCCTCCGTTCCTCCCTCTCCCAACCCATCCAAATCCTAACCTCCCAACAATCTTCTCCAACCCAGCTCGCCTTACTCCTCCCCCTTTTGGCATCAACAGCGAACCTCACCTTCTCAGCAGCCGAGTTCCTCGCTATCCGTCCGCTCGTGAGCGAGGGAAGTTTGAGCTCGGGTTCAGGAGGAGGGGGAGGAGGGGAGAAGGAGCTTCAACCGCGAGCTATTCAGAGATGGTGGGAAGGGTTCTGGATCCCTGGATTGGGGGTGGTGGTGGGTCTGGGAGCGTTGAGCGTTGGTGGAGGGATTAGAGGAGCGATGATGAGGGGAGGAGGAGGAGGAAGGGCGAGGGGATGGTATCTCGTTGGGTCTTGTTTCGCGTTGGGACATTTCGCTTTTGGACCTAAGGTGAGTCTACGTATGCGTTCTTTTGTATCCTTTGGTGGTAGAGGGGAGGATAGTGGAAGGCTGGAGGTGCAGGAGAGAGAGAGGGAAGAGGGAGAGGAAGGAGCGAGCTCAACCAGCCCGCGCTCGAGCTCATCGCTCTCTCTCGTCTTCGCTTTCCCTTGCTCTTCGTTCGTTGCGAGACCTCCAGAAGCTAACTATATGCTCTCTTTCATCTCCTCTCCACGCTTCCAGGTCGCCCAAATCATCAAAACCATCCTTCAAGGTCCTCCCAAACACGCTCGTTCAAACACGAAAGCGTGGCTGGAAGTTCACGCCAGCAGGACTGTTCTCACAGACGTGCCTGCTTTCCTCTGTTTCTTGCTGGCGGTGATGTCGTAGAGGACTAGACAGAGCTTGAGTCAGGTGTGGTTGGTTTACGATTTTGATGAGTTTTCTTTGGTTTCGAGGGAGGAAGGAAAGAAGAGCGACAGAGACGCGACGCGAGTGATCTTTGCTCTTGCCCTTCGCGAGATCGCGAGCGAGCGAGCTGAGTTTCTTCCGAAGTTGAGTCTTAGTCCGAACGAAAGCCAGCATGACCTTGAGCTGCCGTCACTCGATGAAAAAAACTTTCGTCAGCTTTTCAAGGTCAAGCAGTTTTCGACGGCAAAGAAGAGACCGGAGAGGGAACCTCTCTCCCTGTTCAACCACCCGACCATGACCTCTCCCCGAAGTCGTCTCTTCCTCTCTTCCATCCCTACACCACCACCACCACGACTCCTACTTCGCACCATGTCCACCCGACGTTCCTTCCCTCCCCCATCCCCCTCCTCCTCCTCCTCTCCTGCGACAGAACGAGCGATCCCTCGACTCCCCTTACTCTCGTTCCTCCCTCCTCCTCCTCGGTCGTCCTCGTCCCCTTCCATCTCCCTCCCCCATCTTCCTTCCATCTCCCCCATCCCAGGCTACACCCAATCGACGCATCTCCTCCCTTCAGCCTTCCCTCGAACGTTCTACGACTCTACGTCCCCTCCAGCTCCGAAACCAGCGAGGGAGATGTGGAAACCTGTCGATCCTCTCGAGAGTGGGGAGAGTCGGGCGGAGAGGATGAAGAGGGTTAACAGGGAGATAGAGGAGGTTATGGGAGCTGTGGGGGAAGGGACGGCTTTGGTGAAGGAAGGGGAGAGGGTTGGAGTTAGGTTGGAGCAGGTCGTGGAGAGGTTCGTCAAGGAGGGGAGGAGGGAGGGAAAGGGAGGGAAGAAGGAGGTGACGTTGATTTTGGTGAGCTCGTTCCTCGAAAGTTTCCTTTTGCAAGGAAAGCAAAGGCGCATATACTTATCTATGCTCCCTTTGCTTCTGGCTACAGGGCCACGCGAACGGTCTTCCAGTAGAGGTGAGTGAACAGCTACCTAGCTTCGGTCTCCTCCTTCGTTTCGTTCTTGAGCTCGAGCTCACCTCCTTCCCTCCGATCTTTCCCTCCCTTTCCCTTCCCTCTCCCAGGACTGGCACCTCCCTCTCAAAACAGCTACCACCCTCCTCGCCTCCCAATCCTCCCTCCCCTTCGAAGTCGTAGAAATATGGTTCGTCCCTCCCCTCCCTCTCTCTGCTCACCTCACTTCCCTCCGACTCAAGCTCACCTCTTTCTCCCTCTGTCTCCAGGCTCATCAACACCCCTCTCACCCATCCTTCCCACGGACCCACCTACGTCTGGACAGACCACGCTAGAGACTTCACCTCCTTCGTGCTTCACTACCTTCCTCTCCTTCCTTCTTCGTCGCCCCTCCCTGAAGTGCTTGAGAGGAGGGACGAGCCGGCGAGGAGGGAGGGGATCGTTAGCGTTGGACATTCGTTCTCGGGGACTTCGTTCCTTCTGGCTGAGTTGGAGCATGGGAGGAAGGGTGGGGAGTCGCTGGGGGAGGGGTTGATGGTTGTGGATCCTATGGTAAGTGCGCTTGCAGAGTTAGAGTCGTCGTCGTCGCGTCGTTCTGCTCTCCTCTGTCTGACTTTCTTGCGTCGCGTTTTGTTTCGTTTCAATCAGATCATTGATCCCCGCTCACCCTACTTCGACGTAGCCAACTCCAGAGCCGGGAAACCTAGTGGTCTCACTCGAGGTGCAGTGGGGAGACCTGACGTCTGGCCTTCGCTGTGAGTCCGACGCGTCGTCCCCACTCCCCTCCCCCCCCCTCTCAACCCCCCTCCTTCTCGTCCTCCCTTCCTCCTCGCTTACACCAACCTTGCCTCTCTCTCCCCCCCGCTCTGCAGAGCGGCCATCAAACCCGCCCTCCTCAAATCCCCCTTCTTCCAAGCCTTCCACCCAACCCAACTCGATTCCTACATCCAGTACGGCTTCACGCTCCTCAACCCCTCCGACCCGACCGACCAACGCGCTACTCTTGCGTTCCCGAGGTGGGCTGAGGCGCTGATCTTCACGAAGGGGTATCCGCTCGGAGAGGTGTGGGATCGGTTGGAGTTTGGCGGGGAGAAGGTCAGTGAAGTCGTTTGGAAACCTCCGTAGCGAGCGAGAGCTCACTCTCCTCTTCTCTTCTCCCCCTTCTCGCCCAATAGGCCGGCAAAGGAATCAAAGAAATCCGCTGGGTCTTCCCAGGCGTAGGCAACCTCTCCGGTCCCGATACAGACCATCAACGAATCTCGCACTTCCTCTCGGATCCTTCTCCTCCCACGTCCGATGTGCCTTTCGCGCTCGAACCGAATCGATCGACGAACGTGATTGTGGAAGGAGCGGGGCATTTGGTGGTGCAGGAACGGCCGGTGGAGATGGGCGAGGTTGTGATGGAGTTTTTGGTGGATCTGTTTGGAAAGCGGGAGGGAAACGCGAGGGAGAGGGAGTCGAAGCTTTGATTTAGAGTAGAGACGGAGGGCGGTGGATTCTACAGGTTTTGGTGTGGGGCATATATATGTGGACTCGGTTGTTTGACTCTCTCGTTCGTCATCTCCTCTCTGTGAGACGGGAAGACTGACCCGCTCAGACTCACCTCGCGCTCCCACTTTCTCTCGCGGTCTCGCTTCTCTCTCTCTCTCTCGCCCATCTTCGATACTACTTCATCGAGATCTCCGGCCCGAATATACTTGACTATGGTACGCACGCTCACTTCGACCTGCCTCACTCAACGACGGTCAGCTCATCTCCCATCTCGTCTCGTTTTCGTCTGGTCTCGTCGCGATCAGTCTCGTCTCTCGTCTCCCTCCTCCTCCTCGCAAACGAGAACCAAAAAGACATGAGCTTAATCATCGAACAAAGGGGTATCCACAGTCCACCGAGCCAGCCTAAACCGATCAACAAATCATCGTTTTCCACAGTCCTTCGAGCCAACCAACGAAACAGAAACGGAAACGCGTCGCTCTTTTCTCCCTTACCGACCGACTGAACGAACGAGCGGCGAGACTAAGCAGGAGGAGGAGCAGGGACGGCAGGGACAGGACTATCGGGGGAAACAGGAAAGAAGAAGGGTGAAAAGGAGTCAGTGAGGAGTAGGAAAGTGACGAGGGAGGGAACGAGAATGAGGACGAACGTGAGGGGTTCAGCAGGGGCGGATCCAGCTCCGGCTGGTGTGCTGGTTGAAGCGACGGGAGTGGATCCAGCAGCTCCGGTCTGGTAGTAGCCGTACTGCTGTTGCTGCCAAGCTTGGACTGTGAGGAGAAGGAGGGAGGGGAGGGAAGGGACGAAATCAGCTTGAGCTCGAGGGGTCAAGACGCGTCGTCTCTCGTCGACGAGCAGAGAGCTTCGAGCGAGAAGAGGAGTGCTCACAAGCAGGATCGTTGACGTCGTATCCGTAAGCGGCCCTGCAGACGAGGAAGGCAAATGATCGAAGATCAAGGTCAGGTTGAGCGCTCAAGACAACGACTCGAACGTTGTCGAAAACAGGAAAGGATGAGGCGACGTCACTCACCAGTACTTCCTGTACGCCTCCTGAGGATCCTCAGCGGGAACAGCAGTTCCTCCAGGTGTAGTAGCAGGAACAGCGGAGCCGTCGGCGGGAGGAGCAGGAGTAGCCTGACCGTCAGCGGGAGGAGGAGGAGGAGCTTCGCCTCCAGGTTGAGGAGGAGCTTGCTGAGCGTAGGCGGCTTGCTGCTGCGCCTGGTGACGAGTCGAAGAAGGACGAGAAGGGAACGAGGCGAGGCGAGGTGGGAAGAGTCAGCGTCGCGTTCGACTCGACGCCAAAGGAGAGGAGAGAAGAGACCGAGAGGGGACGAACATAGTAGGCTTGAGCGGCGGCGGACTGCTGCTGTTGATAACCACCCTGACCAGGTCCTCCGTAACCTTGCTGAACCTGACCTTGAGCGTTGGCGTCTCGAGCCTTGGTCCATTCCGAGCGGACGACGAGGAGAAGGTCGTCGGCGAGGAGCTTGGCTCGCTCGATCATGGATTCCTCGGGTCCACTGTGAGAGACGGGAAGAGAAAAGATGCTCGTGGTCAGCTTGGTACCGCTACGGAAAGAGAGAGGAAGGACGGAGAGGTAAGGACGAGCTGGGAGGGAGGAAAGGAGAAGCGAAACTGACCTGATCGAGATGTGCATGAGATCGTCTCCCTCCCTTCCCGTATCCTGCTCGTAGAACCCAGACCCTTGTCCTTTGATCTGAACTCGAGTTCCAGTCTCGGACTGGATGTGCTTGACGAACATTCCCTGCGAGAAAAAGGGAAGTCGAGACGAGGGAGGAAGGAAGAAGTCAGCTCGAGCTCGCCCACGACGCAGATCACCGTCCCCTCCTTCTCAGCAACCCCACCACCACCTTCAAGACCTCAAAAAACGATAGAAGAGGCACTCACTCCAGGTCCCACCACCTTAGCTCGAACGTTAAAGTTCCTCAAGCTCTCCAACCCAATGAAGACCTTCTCCTCGGGCCACTTCCTCCTCTCGGGTCCTCCTCCACCAAAGCCACCCCTATCTCCTCCTCCAAAGCCACCTCGCATCCCTCCTCCGAAGCCTCCCCTCATCCCTCCGAAGCCACCTCCAGGGGGTCCACCATGAGGGCTTCCTTCCGAAGGTCGCGTCGGCGAACCAGCTCCTCCTGCTCCTCCTCCGGGAGGTCCAGCAGGCGAAGCGTTGGCTCCGGTGAGAGGAGCTCCTCCAGCTGAGAACTGAGCACGGTTTCGAGCCCACTGGGAACGATCTTCGACGAGGGGACCGAGTTCTTGAGCGATGAGGTCGTTGACCTGGGAAGAGAAGGGATGAGGTGGGAGGGAAAGGGAAGGGAAGGAGGAGGAGAGGTGAGCTTTGTTCGAGCGAGAAGAGACGAGCTCGAGTCGAAACTGGAGGAAAGAAGCGAGGGAACAGAGACGCACCTTTCCAGTTGCGATATCCAGAGCCTCCTTGGTCATAGCAGCGATGTGAAGGTAGAGAGGAGGCTCGGCTGCTGTCGCCTTGGACTTGTCGGGGAGCCAGACTCCCTTGGTGGTGATGGACGCTCCGGTCTCAGCGTGGAGAGCTTGCTGAGTGGATCCTTTGGTGAGAAGGTATCTGTTCCTAAGATCGTTGATCTCGATGTCGTGGGTGAACTCTCCGTCGAAGATGGGACCGTCTCGTTTGGGAGGAGGAGGAGGAGCTTGACTCGAAGGTTCGTTAGGAGGAGGACGGATTTGAGAGGTGAGTTTGGCAGCGATGGCAGCTGGGTATACCAAAGAGGAGAGAGGAGGTCAGCGATGGGTAAAGAGGATCGAGAAAGGGGAAAGAACGAAAGGGAGGGAAGAGAGAGAAGGAAGGGAGGGAGGTCGTGAACGCACCAGCTCTCTCTGCTGCATCCAGTTGAGCCGGAGCGGGGGTGGCTGGAGTAGGAGAACTCTGAGTGGGAGGAGGAGCGGGTTCGTCCCATCGGTTGCGAGACATTTTTGAGGGGGAGAGGAGGGGAGGTGTGGAAGGAGAACCGAGGGCAGGAGAGGTCGCGAAGGAGTTGGGAGCTCAAAAGACGTTCGTCGAGCTCGACTCTTTTCTTTCCCCCCGTCCGCCATGTTGCTGCGATCAAGGTTAGACGATTTCTCAATCTCATACCTCTTGAAAGGCAACCTCTGACATTCAGGCTCCCTCTCATCAATTTTTCAGCTCGAAAAAAGTGGTCAGGCAAACGGAGGACGACTCTCCGCTCGACGTCCCTCCTCCTCCCCTTCTCCTGCGTCCGAACCTCCCTCGTCCCCTCCCAACCGAGCTTCTGCTCGACATCATCAGCAGATTACGAAGGCTGAAGGATTCAGCGCACCTGCAACTCGTTTCCAAGTCGTTCAGAGAGGTCAGTCGTCACTCTTCGGACCCTCTTTGCTTCTCTTCAATGGCTGATCAGCTCTCGCCCCTCTTCCCTTTTTCCTTCTTGCTCAAAGCTCACCACTCCCAAGCTCTACCACACCTTCTACGCCGATTCCGCCAAGACTCTTGATCAGCTTTCCAGGTTCTCCCAAGATCCAGCTAAAGTCGAGGCGATCAAGTGAGTTGCTGACAGAAGAGGGAATGAGAACGAAAGGGGTTCGACGACGCGTCGCTCGCTTCCTTCTCTCCTTCGTCCTTCCAGCTTCGCTGTCCCTTTTCCTCACGCTGTTTTACGCTCGGCAGGTCGATCTCTTTCCACGTCTCCGATTCCCATCTAAATCTCGTCAACGGGGACTGGAGCGTCCTCCTCCATCAACTGGCCTCCGCCCTCCGAAGACTCCCCAACGTTCACACCCTCAGCCTCGAGGACTACGACTCAGTCATGCCCATCGACCTCATGCTACACACGGCCATCAGTTACCACCCCAACCTCAGTACTCTCTACTACGATGGATGGACCCTCCGAGCCAACAACCTCCGTCCCCTGCCCTCTCACCGACCCGTCGGATCTCCTCCACTCCTCATCCCTTACATCTCCCTCGCCTACAACCTCTTCTATCGCTTCGGGGATCAGTTCATGGACAGCCCCTTCGAGTTCGTTAACCAGTTCAGCGCCTTCAGGGACTCGTGCAACGTTCAGGTCGGAACCTTGGATCTCAACGCCGTCGCCCACAACGAACCGTTCTTCTCCTGCTTCGACGAGGACGGAGACTTCTACTTCCCAGGATTGGAAATCCTTCGAATCGAGTGCACCGAGCTCGCCGAGATCGTCTCGTCCGAAGACTGGCTCTCCTTCTTCCTCAAGAACCATCGCTCCCTCAAACGGATCGTCTTCTACCTCGAGGGACAAGGGAACATCCTCCTCGATCTTCCCCTCGCCGGACTCGGGCTCGTTTAGGGATTGGAGGCCTTTGGAGAGAGGAGCGAGCTCACGACCTTCTTGGGTGCTTCAAGGCTGTCGGAGGTCGAGCTGGAGGTCTTATGGGAGGCTGAGGAGGTAGAAGAGCGGGAGGAGGAAGACGAGGACGAGGAGGAGGAGGGAGGAAGTTGGATTTTGATCGGGTTGAAGGTCGCGAACAAAGGGTTGACGTGGATGAACGAAGAGCATGACTACGTCCCCAATCGAGTCATCATCTCCTCCTCGCTCTTCCACTCCATCGACTCGGCGTTCCCTCTTCTCCAACGCCTCGAGTTCCTCGGGGATTTCTTCGTCGAGGACGTGAGTCGCGTCTCTTCGCCGCTTCCTCCTTTTCGTCCGAAGCGACTTCAACCGCTGACTGTTCCTCTCTCTCTCTTTCATCACTTTCCTCTATGCCTATCTCAGCCACCTCCCACCTCTCTCACCTCCCAATTCCAAACCTACTCCGACTTCCTCTCCTCCCTCCCTCCTTTCCCTCTCCTCCAACACCTCACCCTCCCAGGACCCTCCTCGATCCTCTACCAACAGAAATTCTGCACCCACCTCCTCCAACGAATCGACGAAGACATTGCATCCAACCGCGGGTTCTGGGAGTCTCCCGAGGAAATGATGCAGGAGAAGAAGCTCAAGCTGGAACGACGAAGTCAAGTCGAGGACGCGTCGCCGTGCCTTTTCGGAGTCAACGCCGTCGACCGACTCCCTCCTAGGACTTCGGAGATCTGGACTTCGTTGGCGGAGAGGTTACCGAAGTTGGAGACTTTGAGGTGGGAAGCTGAGCATTGGAAGACGGAGAGCGAGCCGAAGAGGAGGAGCGACGGTGGGGATGGGGCTTTGAGGTGGAAGGTGCAGAGGAAGGGGGAGGTGAGGTTGGTGGACGACGGGACGGTGTTTGAGAGTCTGAGGAGGTCTCATACGGGTTCGTTGAAGGAGCTGTTCTCTATCGTGAATGGGAAGTGGCACTACTAGAAGGAGGAGGAAGAGAAGAGGGAGACGCGTTCGCTTTTTGCTCTCGTTCGGTACCTAGAGTTTTACGCCTCTTCTTTTCAGTCATCCTTGTTCGAGATCGAACTGAGGGTCTCGGAAGAAAGAGAGAAAGGCAGGGGCTGAAAAGTATTCACGGACGCGAAAAAAAAACACGTCAACTTCTCCTCCAGCTGGTCTCAAATCTCAAAGTTCGAGCTCATCCACTTCTCCCTTCCCTCCTCCTTCGTCTGCCCTCTTCTGCCAACGATGCTGGTATCAAGGCAAGCCTCTCGCGATCTCAAAACATCTCTAGCAGATCGAACCTGACGTTCCTTTCGGTCTGTCTTCCGATCTTCAGCTCAAACGAAGTTCAGCACGGGGAAGCTCACGCCGGCGAGCCCTCCTCCTTCCTTCCCTCCGCCGTTCCTCCTCTGCCCGTCGAGCTTCTGGAGAAGATCTTCGGAAATCTAGTCTCACGGAAGGACCTTGCAACCCTTCATCTCGTTTCCAAGTGCTTCAGAGCGGTGAGCCTTCCGTCCCAACTTGTCCGAGCTTGCTTCAAAGGCTGATGAGCTTCGCTCTCCTCCCTTTTCCTCCTTTGACTCGTCGAAGCTCGCTGCGATGAAGCTTTACCATACATTCCTCATCGCAGATATTGGAGATATGGAACGAATCTTCCAGATGGCTCGGGACCCAGTCAAGGTGGCTGCCATCAAGTGAGTTCGCTTCAGAGGAAGGGAAGGGAAAGGAACGAGCTCGAATCACTTCGCTCGACGCGACCTTTTCCTTTCTTGTCGCTGACCTCCCTTATCAATCCGTCACACAGGGTCATCCGAGTCCACATCCCCTTCACCAACTACGACAGCTTCACCCGTCGGAACATACGCGGACCGCTACACGCGGCAAGGGGGGATCAAGTACCTCTCCTCGTCCTCTCCCTCCCGCTCCTCGTACACCTCCACACTCTTGAGATCCACCCTTTTCAGCACATCCCCCTCGACGCAGGACTCCAACTCGCCGTCACCTCTCACCCCACCCTCCGACACCTCCTCTTCGACTCCTGGTCCCTCGACACAAACAGTCTCCTCCCCCTCGGTCCTCGTCGACTCCCTTCGTCCAACCACCCCCTCCTCGTCGCCCAAATGACCCTCTCGTCCTCCTCGACGATCAGCGACGAAGGATTCTTCAGGGAACCTCAACAGTTCCTTACCAAGTTCAAGACCTTCGCGGATCACTTCAACGTCCGAGTCGGAACTCTCGATCTCCACACTCCCTTCGACGACAACGACTACTCGTTCTCCCGTGCCCTCGCCGACCTCACCCTTCCCGGTCTTCACACCCTTCGCATCCACTCAGACTTCCCCGAAACCTTCACAACGGGACCCTGGATCTTCTCCTTTCTGCAACGACATCCCACCCTCAAGGAGATTCAATTCGACCCGAGGGGAAACTGGTCGATTGGAAGGTTCGGACGTCGAAGCGAAGCGACGGAGTTTCTTCGAGAGGGAGATCTTTCAGAGATGACTTTGGAGCTGGTTAGGGACGAGACGGGGGGGATAGGAGGGAACGGGAGTTGGACGTTGGTTGGACTGAGGCTGAAGAACCAGAACTCGAACCCAACCACCATCTCCCCTTCGCGGTTCGCTTCTTTGAACGACGCGTTCCCTCTCCTCGAGCGACTCGAGCTGATCGGAGCATACGAGATTGACACTGTGAGTCTCAAAACGCGTGAGACGTTTTCGACGGGATGCGACGCGACGCGTTCATCTTACGCTGCTCTTCTCCACTCCCTTTCTGATCCAACAAACCCTCCTTTTTGTTCGTCTCCTCCAGTTCCGATCCTTCGAACCAACCGACCCCACTCGTTTCCTCGCCTACTCCACCTTCCTCAACTCCCTCCCCATCTTCCCTCACCTCCAACACCTCGTCGTCCCCGGTCCCTGCTCCCTCCTCTTCCAACAACAAGGCTGCATCCACAACCTCCATGAACTCAACCGCTCCATCGACGATGACGAAGGAAGCTTCGGGACCGGTTCCGGCGACGTCGAACGGTTCAAAGCCATGGTCCCCTCGCCTTGCCTCGTCGGGAAGGAGCCGTTCGAGCGTGTGCCTAAGAGGACGATGAGGATCTTGGAGTCGCTAGCGAGGAGGATGTCAGGGTTGGAGACACTCGGGTGGGCTATGGAGGATGTAGGGCAGGGCTGCTGGAACGTGCTTATCAAGTGGAAGGTCGCGAGGGAGGAGCGAGACGTCAGATTGGTTTTTGAAAATCAGATGGTTTGGAATGAGGAGGAGGAGGGGACCGAGTGGTTTAAGAAGCAGCATACGGGTTGGGTATCTGAACTGCAAGCTTTGGTGGATGGAGCGGTGGAGGTCTTGGGTCCGGACGGGGAGGAGGACGTCGGAGAGGTTGGGACGCGTTCGTGAGGATGGGTTGGGTTCTTCTCTTTCGTTTACGCGTTTCTAGATGTTTTATGTACTTCTGGTCGAATACTGCATCGGAGCTAGACCGTTGAAGGACATACAGTCCGCCACACCTGCTCGAGAACAAAAGCTCGAGAAGAACGACGCGTCCACTTTGCTTCGAGCTCAAGGTCGTTTCGAGTTCGCCCCCGACCTCACCTCCCTCCCTCCCTTCCTTCCCTCGCTCTTCCCTCGCCGCTCCTTCCCACCCGACCATGCGATGAGCTCCTCCAAGATGACCTCCGACGACTACGCTTCTGACTCGGACGAATACGACTTCCCACCTCTCCCTACGGACTCTACCTTCCTGGACGAGCTGGCGAACATCGAGCGAGCTCATTTCAACCCTCCCCTCTCCTCGACTCCCAACAAAGCATCGTCCTCCGCTCTCGCTCTTCCTCCCATCAACTCCCAGAGATCAACCTCGACTGCTTCTTCGTCGCTAGGAGTTCGTCACGTCGACGTTGAGCTTGAAGTCGAGCTCGCTATCGATCGAAGCTTGGATGCAGGAGGAGGAGGAGAGTCGAGCTGGGTGGAGGGAGACTCAGAGTTCTTGAGCTCCTTAGGGGAGGATGAGATCGAGGAAGCTATAGCCAGGCAGCTCCAGAATCAGGACGATATGGAGGATATCATGTGAGTCGTGTCGATCATCGTAGAAGGAGGGACAGGCTGTCGAGAGAGAGGGGAGGAAGGAGGAACCCGAAGCTCACCATCCGCCTTCCCTTCCCTTTCCAGGCCAGCTCATCCTTCCCTCTTCGCTCTCTACCGCAGGAGGAACTTCTTCTCAGTCACAGACTTGGCAGCTCCTACATGGTGTGAGGTTCAGTACGATTAGTGAGTCTCCAACTCCAGCTCAATCGACCGTCGAACGAAGCGAGCTCGAAGCTCATCAAACTCCCTCCCTTCCATTCGCTCTTCTTCTATGGCAGCGGTCTTCGAGGGAAACGCTTCTTGAAACCCTCAGATCGTCCGACAAGGTTCATCACCTCGAAGGGAAACGTGATTGAACCTGATCTGGAGAAAGCAGTAGCGAACGACAAGACCATGAAGTGAGTCCAGAGCGAGGGAGTCGAGAGGAGAGGAGGCCCCGCTGACTTCCTCCTTCTTGCGTTCCTATCTGCAGGAAGGGAACCAAGATCCACAAGGCTCTGGAGCGGGAGATCCATCCTGTAGAGATCAAGGTCAAGGTGGAAACGAAGGAGGAGACGTGGGCGCTGAGGGTGAGTCTTGAGCGTCAATTCGCGTCGAGTCGAGGGACGAGAACCCTTTCAAAGCTGACTTCGTTTGACACTCGTACAGATCCTGAACATGCTGGCGTCGCTGGAAGCTTTGATGGCTCTGGGGAAGTGCAGGGAGATGCCGGTCATGGGGTGAGTGCGCGTGCTTCTCGTTCGAGTCTCGTCTCGAGCTGAGCTGACCTTCGACGCGTCTCTTGTCTTCGCAGATTCATCAAGGGGCATCTCGTCGTCGGGATCATCGTTAGTCGACCCTTGGTCATCTTTCTTTCCACTCAGAACCCTGACCACGGCTCTGCTCTGGTTTCCTCAGGACGAAATCCAACGCGTCCCTCTCGTCGATCCATCTCTTCCCTCCTCTTCACCCGTCTCGCCAAAGAAGCCCACTGCCTCGCCTCAAACCAACAAGATCACCTCTTACTTCATACCAACCTCTCCTGAGAAGGGGAAAAGACGTTCCGGAACGAGCTCGACTCCGACGCACACCCTCAAGGTTAGCGACTCGAAGACGAGGAAGACGAGGACTTTGCCTCGAGAGGACGCGAGTTTGTCTGGTTCGTCCTTCCCTGTCATCTTCGTTCACGATCTCGTGAGCTGAAGCTGACGAGTCTCCTTCATCTTCTTCTTACCCAACAGGCAAGATCCAGACCCAAACCTACAAGTTCCTCCTCGACGCTCTTCTCCGACCTCCCTCCGACTTCTCCTCCCCGAACAAACCCACCTTCTCCTTCCCCAGCC
This sequence comes from Mrakia gelida, assembly GCA_024345305.1. Lineage (NCBI taxonomy): Eukaryota > Fungi > Basidiomycota > Tremellomycetes > Cystofilobasidiales > Mrakiaceae > Mrakia > Mrakia gelida. The sequence goes on from BRON01000017.1 coordinate 889,699, forward strand.
TCTTCGCCAGCCTTGACCTCTCCTCCCAGCTCCCTCTCTCCGAAGAGTTCCTCGCTCAGGCTCAGGTCCTCATCGACGGGAACGGGCTCGACTGTCCTTCGATAGCGACGCTGGACGATCTTGCGGACGCGTGGGAGAGGACGGTCGCGAAGCTTGGAGTCGACAGGAACGAGGGATGCTCGAAGGATCTGGAGCTGGTGTATCGGTTTCAGGAGACGACGAGAGGACGAGCGAGTGGGAAGAGGAAGGTGCTGGACGCGAGTGGGAGTGGTGGGGTTGCTTTGAGCGTCGAGGAGGAGAACGATCGTCTGCTGGCTTTGGCGATTCAGGCGTCGCTTGGAGGGGAGGTTGGAGTTGAGTTGGTGCAGCTCGGTGAGGTGAAGGACCTGGAAGAGGAGGAGACGGAGGAAGAGATTCTGGAGAGAGCGATCGCGGAGAGCTTGCAGGAGGTCGAGGTGGTGCTGGAGCCAGATGGTGCGCGACTCGAGGTGCTGGAGGAGGAAAAGGAGGAGGACGAAGTTCAAGTCATCGAGGACCCACCTATGGACGCGATCTCTTATCAACGGAACCCTTGGACAGTCGAGCCAGGATCGTCGGACTCCCTCGCTCGGGCAACCTCGTCTCAACTCTCCATCTCGTCTCCTAAGGAACGACTTGCATCCGACACTTCCTCCTCCTTCGCCCCCCAACTTCTTCCCTCAGCACTAGTTCTCTCCCAATCTGAGCCATTGTCCTCCTCCAACTCCAAACCCATCCTCATCGAGATCTCGGACTCGGAAGACTCGAACTCGGACGACGAGGAGGAACCCATCAACCCAGTCGCGTCGACGTCGTCCTCGGCCGACACACCAGCTGCCTCCTCCTCTCTTCCCTTCGATGAAACCTCCCTCCTCAAGATGAAACATCCCGAGCTCAAGACCCTCGCCTTCAAGCACTCTCTACCGACCTGGGGAAGGAAGGTCGATCTCATCGGTCGTCTCCTCCACTCCTCCTCGTCGATACCCTCCTCCTCCTCCAAAGCACCACCTCAACCCTCTCCATCCTCTAAACGACCTCGACGCACCCAATCCCCATCCAAATCTACCTCCTCATCACCCAACACCTCCCTCTCCTCCACCACCTCGTCCTACTCGGATCCTTCTCCCCTCGACGCGTCCATCATCGGAGTCGTCGCGTTCCAGTACTCGCATCAAGGGATCCTCGCTCATTTCGATGATATCCTCTCGTTCTGGTTGGGAGAAAGGGCGCCGAGAGGTGTGAACATGGAGAACACGATGAGGTGCGAGTGGTGTGAGTTCAAGGAGGGATGCGAGTGGAGGGAGATGGAGGGGCAGAGGATCTGGGAGGAGGGGAGGGCGAGTAAGGCTGGTTTGGAGGGATGAAGGGAAGGACTGAGGTGATGTGGGCTTGTGAGGTAGTTCGATGTTGTGTTTTTTGTTGGCTTTTCGTGTCACGATTCGAACGTTGGTTGGAAGAGCGTCTCTCGTCGCGTCTCGTTGGTTGGTTCCTCAACTCCGTCACGGACGCGCACTGGGTTCTATCAGGGAAGTACGAAGGTGCCTAACTGCCTTAGCTCATGGCTATCCCAAAAGTTGCTAAATCGAAATACCGTATCTCGTCATCATCCTCTCTGCGAACGCAGCGTCCCAAGCAGCGTGCTTCCTCTCCATCGCCTCGACGCGGCTTGAGCTTGCTCGTCGAGAGTCAAGGCTTTCTTCTTCGTACTTGTGTGATGCTTCTTCTTGGCGAGGTGCATCTTGAGTTTGGCTTTGGCCGAGTAAGGGAAGATGAGTTTGAAGGGTGGAGCCGAGGGAGTTGCAGCGGGACGACGAGAAGGAAGAAGGCGAGGCGGAGGTCGAGGGGTGGGAGGAGGGGATGCGAAGAAGGCCATGCGTACTGGGGACTGCAGGGACGAGAGATATCGAGTCTTCAGTGGCAGAAACCAAACTAGCTGTGTTATACCAGCGGAGCCGTAGACGCACTAGGGAATCGACGAAGGAAGACGGGAGGGGAGGCGGATGTGGTTGGAACGTGATCGACGACTTCCCGCTTCACCTTCGAATCTTCTCAACTTCGACTTGGCAGGCACAAAAGAATCGACTTTCTTTGAACTCTCGCGAAGTACGTCTATAAAGATGACGGGCCTTACCCGTGTTTCTTGACCTTTCTGACGAAGCTAAGCACGGAAGATCCCGACGCGTCCGTTTCGAGTCGAGAACTTGCCTCGCCTCAGATGCCTCTGATTTTGCAGCAGATCAACTCAGTGCAGATTTTACATTTGATCTCTTTGATCCTGAACTCAGCCAGAAGCTCTCAAAGTGGACGACAACGACTCAGCGATCTCCTTGCGCTTCGACGCGACTCAACCCGACGTCTCTTGTCCTCATCCCACCTTTTCCCACTTGAAGGGATACATTCTTGAAGGGAAGGGATACATAACCACTCCCGCCAACTAGATTCCACGCACAAGCTGCCGCAGAATCGGGTGCCTCGCGAGAAGCGCCTCCCTCTTCGCCGCTCTCTCCCTCGCACCCTTCTCCCACTCCTCTCGCTCCCTGCGATTACTTTCCGCCACCCTCCTATACTGCCGAATGCTCTCCTCAGTCTCCTTTCTCCTCTCCCGCGCCTCGAGGTCCCAGAGAACGGTCTGACGAGCGAGTGCGGGAGCGGAGAGGGATTCACAGAGCTCGTGGTAGTCGTATTGGATTCGATTGTGTTTGAGTTCTACGAAATGACCGAGAGGATGGTGATGAGAGAGTCAGTAAAGGAAGAGGAGGGAGGGGAGGGAGAGAAGTGACAAAGAAGATGGTGATTAGAACTGGACTGACCTCGTCGAGCTAGGATCGAAGCTAATTTAGCAGCCTGAGCTTGCTCGTCGAGAGAGAGGAGGTTCTTCTTCTTCGTGCTTGAGTGATGGTTCTTCTTGGCGAGGTGCTTGTACAGTTTGGCTTTGGCCGCGAGAGGAAGGGTGAGTTTGAAAGGTGAAGCCGAGGGTGTGGTGGATGAACGAGGGGACGGAGGAGGCGAGGCGAGTCCGACGTTCATTTGCTGTGACTTTCTGTAAGACAGGGGAGGAAGGGCTCAGCTCAGCCCAGCTTGAGCAGGGACAGTAAAAAGGTCGAGAGAGGCTCGCCTTAGAGGGAGTGAGGAAAAGAGGAGAGGAGAACGAGAGGGAGGTGGATGCGGTTGAGGTCCAAACGACCCGATCGACGCGAACCCTCTTTCGCTTTCACTTTTGCTGAGTAGGCGCAGTAAGAGACCGACTTCGATCACTTATGCAAATTTCCGTGACATCTTCCATTGATTTGGACCGAGATCGCCCAGAGCCTTAGAAAACCAACGGAACAGCACGAGAGCAAGTTGTCGACTCGACGCGTCGAAAAGAGGAAGTCCATGCCATTGCGATGCGAAACGAGCGAGAGAGAGCGAGTATGGTGAGTGTAAAAGAGGAGAGCGAAGAGGAGGAGAGAGTAGAGAATGCAGTGTAACGAGGGGAAGAGAGGAAGAAGAATTAGGCAGCCCAAAGGAAAGAAGGAAACGAAACGAAACGAAGACCAAAGTGAAAGCGTCCGAGAACCACCGGCGCGCGAGAGAGAGAAGCTATCTACAGTGATAAGAGACAAGTGAGAGAAGAAAATAAAAAGGAACAAGTCCATGCAGAGGTATGCTCTAGTGGTCTACCAACTCCCCTCGAGCATCGTAGTAGCTCTGAGGTTGATGATCGTTGAACCCTCCCTCGCCTCCCTCCTCCTCGTCGTCGCTCGAGTTTCGTCGTCGAGGAAGAGCTCCGGTTCCGAAGTTGGGTCCAGAGGCGAGAGCTGCTGCTCCTGCTCCTACGGGGAGGGCTGCGGCGGCGGGGATTCCGAGGAAGGGGTTGGCGTTGGGACCGCTGGCGACTCCAGTGAAGGTGGCGGGAGCTTGGGAGAACTGAGCGACGGGAGGGGCCTGCGAGACGGACGACGAGACGAGAGGAGAGTCAGCGAGGAGCGAAAAGTCTGCAGGGATCGAGGGAAGGGAGGAAGAAGAACTCACAGACTCAGTCGCCAATCCCTCAGGTCCGTTTCCACCAGGAGGCGCGTATCCACCGCTTCCCAATCCTCCAGCTCCCGCTCCTCCTCCGAAGAACGTCTTCATGGCGTAGACTCCCAACCCAACGAGAAGGAAGGCTCCGACGACCGATCCGATGACAACTCCAGCGATGGCTCCTCCAGACTGAGAGGGAGAGATAGACGAAAGCGAAGGAAAGTCAGTTTCCCGAGACGAAGGGCGCGGGCGAGAAGTGAAGTCGAAGAGCGAGGACTGACCAAGACCTTCCTGGGTCCGTTGGCAGTGTTGGCAGCGACGATGATGGCAGAGGATTCGGAAGCGGTGTTGCTCTGGACGGTGGAGGGAACGACGACGGCGCTCGACGCGACGAGGAGGGAGGAGTAGACCGACGAGGCGAGGGAATCCGTTGAGAGGAGAAGGGAGGAGAAGACCGATTGCGAAGTGACCGAGACGACCGTAGGTTCCGCAGTGGAGGGTTCGACGACGGAAGGATCGACCTGAGAGGCTTGAGTAGGAGTGGCGACGAGAGCGCTTGCCGTTTCCTGAGGGCTCGACGCGGTTGCTGAATCCTGCAGTTCCTCAACGATCGAAGGCTGCTGGCTGGGTTCGATCTGAGCTGAGGGCTCGGCCTCGACGGAAGCGGTTTGAGAAGCAGCCACAGGGTTCGACTGAGTAGGTTGACCGGAGACGGGAAGGCTGTTGAGGCAAGGAACAAAGGTCAGCTTCAATTTTGGATTGATTTGACGCGACGGCACACAACGAACAAGCCAAGAGAGAGAAAAGGTGAACTCACGTGGTGAAATCCGCCTGAGACACAGACTCGCTAGCGATGGCCGGAGAGACAGCTTGACTGAACGAGGGTTCCGCAGAGTTTGAGGGAACGACGACGTCGCTGGTGACCGAAGGAGGAACGATAGAGTCTGAAGCGGTCTGCGAAGGCGTAGGGACGCTCGCGGTGCTGTGAGATCAATAGAGGGATCGAGGTAAGCCTTGAATTAAGAAAGGAGGGGGTGGAGACTGACACTGGCGAAGACGAAGTGACGACTGGCTCCGAGACGGAATCGCTTCGAGTGATGACAGGAGTCCTGAGAAGCGGAGAGCGTCAAAGTCAGGAGCCGCGTCTTGTGTCAGAGGAAGATAGGAACAAGGAGAGACTGACGAAGATTCTCGAGCTGACTCGGTCGCGGAAGCTGAGGTTGGGATCGAGCTCGAAATCGGAACCCTGCATCGACGCGGCGTAACGGAGAAAAGGAAGAGTCAGCGACCCTATAAGCTGATGGGAGAGGTGAAGGGGAAGATGGAAGAGTAAACTCACGAGGAGGTGACGGGAGTCTGAGAGGACGTGACCTCCCTCGAGGACTCAGAGACGCTTCTGCTCGACGTTTCGATCACGGACGAGCTCGAGACGGGGACCGAGCTGCTGCTGATGGGAACCGAGCTGCTGCTGCTGATCGGAACCCTATCGAGGAATGCAGTGGAGATCCGACGAGGTTGGTCACTCGATCTCAACCAAGCGAAGGAGCAAGACGGAACCAAACTCACGACGACGACGAGGACGAGGGAGGAACGCTCGAGCTCGAACTGATGGGGATAGACCTGGAAGGAACGAAGGAGAGGCGAGCGTCAGTTTAAGCTTCTCTCGAAGGAGGTTCGAGCTCACGAGGACGAGGTGACCGGAGACGAAGACGAAGAAGAGCTGGATGAAGTCGAACTGGGAGGAGCGCTCGAAGTCGTGCTGCTGATTCTGTATGAGACCCAAATCACGTCGAGAAGGTTCAGAGGCGAGAGAGTGAGCGAGTGAAGTGGAAGGGGAAAACTCACGAAGACGACGACGTAGAGGAGGGAGGAGCCGAGGACGACGAGGAAGACGAGCTGCTGGACGAGCACGAAGACGAGGAGGACGAGCTTGAGGACGAGGACGAGGATGATGAAGACGAGGACTCGGAGCTTGAAGAGGAGGACGAAGACGAGGTGGACGAGGATTCAGACGAGCTTGCCGAGGACCTGAAGTGAAAGAAAGTTCGATCAGCCCTGAGGGTCCCGCTTCCGACTCCTGCACTCAAGATCGCTTCTACTCACGAAACCGAGAACGTAGTGCAGACCGGGGAAGGGTAGACGGTGGTATAACCGACGAAAGATGAAGCAGCTTCGGTCGCCGTGGGGCTGGGAGGAGGAAGGGAGGAGAAGTAGGAAAGGTACGTCGACGAAGTGAGGAACGTCTCGCAGTTGTCCTGCCTCTTGTTGACGGGTTTGGCGGTTGGGTAGACTCGGGAGTTTCCTCGTCGAAGGTTGGGGTCGTTGGTAGAGCAGGAGGTGGTGGTGTACGTCGTGGTAACACTGAATGAAGGAGAGAAGGGAGGGAGGGAAGGAAGGGAGGGACGGGTTCAGCTTCGGTTCCCACTCTCGTCGTCGTCTCGTCGTCTCTCCGACTCGTTCATTTCCTGGGACGAAGACGAAGAGGGAACGATGAGCTCACCTCTCTGAGTAGAACCCTTGGGAGGTGAAGGTCGTGAAGAGAGTGGTCGTGTAGGCTGAGTAGACGGCGTCGACGGTCGGGGAGGCCGAGAAGCAAGAGACGCTCATCCTGGGCGTGAAGAGAGCGACGAGGGTGCGTCCGAGGGAGGGGAGAGCGAGCGAGGAGGAGGAGGAGGAGAGGGAGGGGGGAAGAAGGGAAAAGGTTTGGATGAGAAGGTTCTGGTTGAGAGGGAGGCAGTTCAGAGGGGTCAGGCCTGTGTTCGCCTTCCCAAGGTCTCGTACCTGAGCGGGCGAGAGCGGATGAAAATGAGGAAAGGGAAGCGAAGAAGGAGGGATCGAGAGGAACGCCTTCCGACGATTTGGATTCAGAACGGATCGAAGGAGCACAGGCTTGTTGCATGAAGGGGAGGCATGAGACAGGCAGCGGGAGAATATATCAATCTTGGCGAGGGAGCCAAAGTCAAAGGAAGGTTTTCAGCGTCGTCGAGGTCGGGAAGGGAAGACGAGCGAGCGAGGGAAGGCGAAAGTGATGAGCTTCAGGCCGTCTTTTATTTTTTATCTCCTCTCTCCACCATGGCTGATCAAAGGCACGTTTTCATTCTGGCCGATCTTTTGGAACGACATCTCCGCTGACCTCTACAATCTGCTTCCTCAAGTTTAGATGGCTATCGGAATCGCTGGAGCAGACGACCCTCTCGAGCTGGCTCGGCAGAGCTGAGCCTCCTCCTCCTCCTTCCCTTCCACCTCTCAACATCCCTCGGCTACCCACCGAACTCCTCGCCCAGATCCTCAAAGAGATCGAGAGCCCTTCCACTGTTCGAACCATGTCGCGAGTCTGTCGCTTGTTCAGAGAGGTGAGCCAGAGCGATCAAGATCAACCCTTTCGACGAGGTCCTGATGAGCTCGTCCTTTCCTTCTTTCTTTCCCTTGCCGAATCGACAGCTCGCCATCCCCAGGGTCTACCGTACCATCGTCATCAAGCGAGTCAAAGCCTTCGAGAAGTTGGTCGCTCTCTCTCGGAATCCGATCATGGTAGCGGCGATCAGGTAAGTCTGAAGAGGAGGGAGGAAGGAAGGAGTGGGCAGGATGAGCTCGACGCGGTTCCGTCCCGCCTCTGCTGACGGGCTTCCCCCTTTCTCGTGTTCCCGAACTAGAACCATCATCGTCAAACTTGACCCTGACAAGTTCTACCACGTCGGCACCGACTGGGACGAGCAAAGCCCTCTCTTCGCGTCTCTCCTCTCCCTGCTCGTCAACGTCGAGAAGCTAGAAATCGTCCCCTGTCGCTCCATCTACCTCAGCACCGAACTCCGCCACGCCATCATCTCCCACCCCTCCCTCACCCACTTCGATTTCGACTCATGGGCCCACACGGACAACGACTTCCCACCCCTTCCTCCAACACGACCTTCCGGCTCCCCTCCCCTTCGCGTCGAACGAATCTCCCTCTCCTCCACCACACTATCAACATCAGGCCATCAGAACCCACTGGACGACCCCATCGAGCCCGTCATACACTTCATCTCCCATCACAACCTCCAGATCGGAACCCTCGATCTCCACACCTCGAACGAACTGGACGCGTTTCACTCTCGCTTCCTCTTGCCCTCCTTTCGACCCTCCCAAATACACACCCTCCGACTCAGCTCAACCCACTTCCTACGACCATCTCCTCAGGCTTGTGGATCCCCTCCTTCCTCGATCAAAACCACTCCCTCCAACGAATCGAACTCTACATGACGGATAACGCGGATCGAGAGACTCAGCCGGTCGTCGTTCCCTTCGTCGGACTCGCTTCAGCGAGGGGATTGGAGATGTTCGGGGAGAACAACGCTTTCACGGAGTTCCTGAAGACTGAGAAGCTCTCGGAAGTTGCGCTGGAGGTTCGGTGGGCGGAAGGGGAGAAGGAAGGGGAGGAGGGGCGATGGACGTTGGCTGGGTTGCGACTCGAGGTCAGAGAGCTCTGGATATCGGAGGACGAGGGTCGCACGTTCGTCGCCGACATCTACCCGGAGCTCCTCCGTTCCATAAGCGTGCTCTTCCCTCGACTCGAACGACTCGAGTTCGTCGGACAGTTCGACATCGAAAGTGTGAGTTTTCGACGCGTCTTTTTCGTTCGCTTTCTCTCTTTGCTCTTCTACCCCTCTCTTTCTCTTTCGTCGCGACGATGCTGACCCTGCGCTCTCTTTCCTTCTCGCTCTTCTCAGCTCCCGGGATACCTCGATCCAGACCAATTCACCACTTACTCAACCATCATCTCCCACCTCCCGTCCCTCTTCCCTCACCTCAAACACCTCACCTTCCCCGGCCCTTCCTCCCTCCTCTACACTCGAACCTACTGCAAACACGACTCATGGAGTTCATCTCCCAAACCAAGGTCGACCTCGAGGAAGCTCGGACCAAACGCGAGAAGAGGGAAGCAGCGGCTTGCTACCGCAGACTCAGAACTCTGTGGCCGTCGCCCTGCTTGGAGGGGATGAAGTCGGTCGAGAAGGTTCCGAAGAGGATGATGGAGGACTGGAATGGTCTGGCGGAAGGGTTGGTTGAGCTGGAGACGTTGGTTTGGGAGGTGACGGACGTGGATTCGAACGACATGGAGGGTCAGTTGAAGTGGAGGGTCGTGAGGGAGAAGGAGGGACGAGCGAGATTGGTGAACGATGGGACGAAGTTTAAGGAGTTCAGGGACGCGCATACAGGGTCCTACGATGAGTTGCTTGGGTTCATAGAGGGGAAGATGAAGATTCAGAGGAGGGAGGAGGGGAAGGGCGACGCGACTTCGATGGAATGATCAGCTCATGTAGACTTTCGACTCGCTTCTGTCGATTTGGTTGAAAGACGAGCCGTTTGTAGAGAGACCTTCCTTCGAACGCATGAGACCCCGATGAGACCGAAAACTTCAAGCTCTGACAATGCCGTCGATTTGAGTCCGAAACGCTCGAGCTCAACTTTCGTCGGCACCCTCCCTCCTCCCTTCTCCCTCAACCCACGAGCACCTCCCCTCCCTATCTTCAACTCCTCCCTCTCTCCAAACCATCATGACCAAAGCCAAACTCGCCGCCTCTGCGACCCCACCTCTCCCAACCTCCTCGTCCATACAGAACCGAGACCTCCTCCTCCGTCTGAGCTTCATGCACCAAGCGGCCACCTTCCTTCTCGTCGCTCAACAGCAGCCCACCGAGTCTCAGCAGCGCGTAGCGAGTGGGAGCCGAAGCACTGTTGAGGGTGAGGCTCGGCGGTGCGGGAAGGGGAAGGCGAAGCAGGCGACTCTGGGTGGCAAGAAGAGTGGGAAAGGGAAAGGGAGGAAGAAGAATCGAAGAAGGGAAGGAGAGGAGGGAAGTTTGAGTCGGTTGGCTAGAGGGATCGGAGAGGGAATCAAGGATATCAGTATTCATAACAAGGCAAAGCTGTGAGTTCTTCGATTCTTTTTGGTCCGAGAAGGGAGGTACGGACGGACGAGGGAGTGAAGGAAGAAAGGGAAGGAAGGAGGAGGGATGTGGTGAGCTCGAGCTCAACTTTTGTTCGAGCTTAAGCTTAAAGGTCCTTCGAGGGCCCAGATGTAGAGGCTCTGGACGTCCTAGACCTCGTTTTGACTACCGGCTCTACTCTCATGCTGCTCTGGTCGAGAAGACACCCCTTCTGGCGTCTCGGTGGAGGAAATGTTAAAGCTGACCTCGACCTCTTTCCTTCCCTCCCGCGTCGCAGCGATCCCTCCTTTAAACGATCCATCTGCAAAGCCTGTAACACCATCCTGCTGCCAGGGACTACCTCCAAGATTAAGGTCAAACGTACGCCCACGCTTTCACTGTCTTTTGTTCTCTCGTGACCAAGAGCTGACCTTCGACCTCCTCTCGTTTCGTTCTTCTCTCAGCCTCCTCCTCTCACGCCCACCTCATCCAAGAAACCTGCCTCACCTGCTCGCTCAGTAAATCGATCCCCGCTCCTCCACCTCCGCCATCAGATGCACTGGAAAGGACACCCACTTTGAGCGAGGAGGTCGGGCAAGGAGATGCGACGGAGGGGATGGAGGGAGTCGAGGTGTCGAGCTCGACGACGGCAGTTCCAGCATTAGGGAAGACGAAGGAAACTCGAGGGAAACTACCGTTGTTCTCGGATCGAGCAGGTGTAGGGCATGTGAGAATGGTGGGGAGTTCGAAGGACCTGATCTGAATGCAGCTTCCGCTTCGACTTACGCGACGCGAATGAACCTTTCTCGTGTTCACTGTATCCTCGCATAGTAGGGCTCAGAAAGACGACGCTGGTGCCCTCTTCGTTCGGACTGTGCACGTACGGTCGAAGCTGAGCGGTCTGAGTCTCGAGAACCTCGAGCACCCGCGACGCAGCTCGAGCGCGTCGCGGAGGAGGGCTCATGTCTCTTCGAGCTCATCTTCAACCAAGCCCAGTGAAAGGCTAACACTTCGAACTGTGTGAAGAAGATATTCAAGTAGCTGCTCTGCCTAGCACTGAAGCTTCTTCGTTCTACTTTGAGTTCAAAAGAGAGGGGGAAGTTGGACAGGCGACGCGTCGTCATTCGTCCTTCCCCTCGGTCAAGCACGACGTCTTCTTTGCTGTTTTCGCGCGCTCGACGAGCCGAGACTCTTTGCGCATGCATTTCTCGCTCTCTAGAAGTGCTGACACGCCCCAGAAGAAGGGAGGTGACTGACCAGCGAGAGTCACCTGAACCGAACGATTCGACGCCTCGCTCCCGAATGTATCGCTTCTCATCGCGTCCTCTTTCACGTCGCCTCATCTCAGCTATGTGATGTGAGATCAGAGCTGCTTTCCTGTCCTTCTGAGGAGTCTAGACCGCACCAAATCTCCTCTTCTTTGCACACAGAAAAGAAGAAACGATCGATTCCGGGTGCTCCTTTTTCCTTCTTCTCGCTCTCCTCTCGCAGTCGCTTCTACTTCCATCTGCTCGAAGCAGAAACTCTCTGGCATCCAAGGCTCCGACACTTGCTAGCTCCCTTTCCATCTGTACCCTGTTCGGCGTGCCTACAAGCTTCCCACCCTCGAAAAGGAAGGAGAGGAGCATCGACTCCAGCAAAACCCAACTCTCCATCTTTCCTCGCGTGGCTTTTTGATCGCCCAGAGACATTTCGATCCGGAAGTCCGACAGGTCGTCTTCTTGCTTTCCCTTTGATCCGTATGATCTTCTTGTACTCGAACCAGTTGCAGACTTTCTCGAGGGTTGAACAGTTTTTAAAAGGAGGGGGAAAGAGAGGTGAGGCGACGTTCGCGCCGGTCGACGCGACTGATTTTGGACGCGACGAGATCCACGAAAATTAAACGCCCGGCGCCGCCTCCGCTCCCCCTGTTTGCCGAGCTCCGAAGTGAATCCAGACGGTGTCGTCCGTCCCTGTAGCTACCGAATAAGCAGGGGAGAAGGAAGAAGTGCGGAAAGAAGATGCTTTCTTGAAAGGGGGAAGGGAAGGTCGAAAGCGAACGAGCGGCGCCGTCGTCCCTGCCCTTCCTTCCCTTGCCCTCCCCGTCAAAACAACAACAACGACAGGAGTCTACTATAGCATGGTGTTGTGTGATGACCCTGAGATGCTCTCTAAAGCTGATCTCGCTTGAAAATAATAGAGTGAGATTGGTTCTCCTTACGTTTGACATCCCCTTCTCCCCCGCCTCTCGAGGAGTTGATGAGCTTGGAGATTCGTCTCGAAAGCTTCCCTTGTCCTCTCCTACCCAACCCTCACCAACCCACCAACCCTCGTTATCTCTTTCCCTTCCTTCCCTCCCTCTCGGACCTCGTTCCTTCGCCCTTCCTCTCTACCTCTCCCCTTCAAAAGACTCTTCCCGACCTCGACGCCGTCGACCTCGCTTTCTTCGTGAGACCAGCGCGAGCTGTGGAAGAAAGGAGCATCGACTTTACAACCCCAAACCCAACCCTCCCTTGATCCTTCTCTCTTTCAAAACTTCTCGAGCTTCAGAAGGTGAGTCTCAAGTCTATGCTCCTCGAAAAATCGAGTTGATTGGGTCGAAGGTGGCGAGTTGATGGGGTTCGAAGGAAGGGGAAGGAGGGAGGAGGAAGGGGGAAGCTCGCTGCCGAGGTAGCGAGATCTCGACTTCCTTCCACCTTTGTACGACCTCCCATCTCATTTCGGAGCTGCTTCCACCCTCGGGTATGAGAGCCTCCACCTCCCTCCACCTCCCAGAAGTCCCATCTCGACGAGAGGCAGCTGTACTGACCTTGGGCGCTTCCCTCTTGTTCGCTCCTTCAAGCCAAAATCTGGTCCTCCCTCCTTCTCAAGGTGAGCTTCCCACCACTTCGTTCTTAGCGAGCCTTCTTCTCTCGAGGCTTCCATACCTTCGCGGGACTCTCTTCCATCGTGTGTGAACCTTCCTTCTCTCAAGACTGACTCCTGTACGGTTCCACACCTCTCCGTTCAAAGCTCAACTCCGCCAGGCCCTTCACCGCGACCGTTACCCGACTTCGTTATCACTTGAGCTAGGACGACCTCCCCTCGTCCCTTTTCAAGACTCGAAGCTTTCAGTAAGGACCATCTCGGTAAGTTCTATAGTCTCTTGCTCGTTCTGGAGGTGATGCGGAAAATGGAAGATCGAAACGGAGTCGAAGAAATCGAGGAAGCCAGGCGTTCGTCGATTCAGCCGACGACGTTCCTGCTTTTTCTTCCGATCTCAACCGTCCGACTTCATTCGATCAAAAACCCATCGAAACCTTGTACTCTTTCTTCCTTCCGACCCTCCCTGTTATCTCCAACCACCACTCTCCTTGCCTTGGTCGTGTTCTCGAGCATCGGATCTGACCATCATCCCTCTTCTCCCCTCCTCCTCTTCCCTCTCTTGCCTCCTGCGCCTCGTCCTTCCCCTTCAGCGCAGACCTCTCTCCCCTCCTCAGTACTCCCAACCTCGCCTTCTCACCCTCAACTTTCCTTCCTTCCCCTCCTCCTTCGTTCTTCAACCCTACGAAGCCCTCGACACCCACCTCCCTCCCCTCGATGCAGTCCTACGCCACTTTCGACCTTTCTCAGCCCCTCTACCAATCCGACAACCAGTATCAACACCCAGTTCAGCAACACCAGCAGCAACAACAACCCTTCTACTCCCCGGGAGAGCCCACCGCTGGGTCTCCCTCGAGTGAGCTTGGAGCTTGGACCTACCCGTCGTCGTCGTCGGCGTCGCACCAGGTCGAAGCGAGGAGTCCTTCGGAGTCTCTTGGGACGAGAGGGAGGACGAGAGCGGCGACTCTGGCTGGGAGAGGAACGAGGAGAAGGACTACGACGGACGAGGCGGTTTCCTCCTCGATGAGCGGTCTAGACCTCCAAGTGAGTTCGAATTGTTTGGTCGCGTTCGCGCGCGACGCCGTTTTCCTTCGACGTGCTTCAACCTTTCGCTGACTCTCTTTTTCGCCTTATTCTTGTCTCCAGTCTCAAGGACATGGAGGCTCCTTCGACGGTCGAGTTCAATTCAGTCACTCCCCTCGACCTTCACTCGGACAAGCCTGGTCGACGGCTTCGCCCTCTCGCCCTCCTCTTCCTCCCCAGTGGACTCTCTCGGACCCTCAACTCTCCTCCTACTCTCAACAACTCCCTCTCAACCCTCGCCAACAACATCACCGATCCCTCTCGACGGCGAGCAACGACTCCCAGTGGAGCCATCAAGGTCTTCCGGCTCTCACCACTCCCTCCTCCAATCAAACCACCTCCCATTTCCGAAACCCCTCCGACTTCCTTCCTTCCCCCGTCGCCTCCCCTCACGGAAGAATGGGATCCTCCTCCTCGTCGGTTCTTCGACCCTCGACCTCAACTTCGTCGTTCCGCTCCGTGGGCTCGTTCAGCGGTCATCCCCTCTCGGCGTCGTCGTCGACCAACACCCTCGACGCTCAAACCTCCGCTCTCGCCGTCAACGAGGACCCTCAACAATGGGTTTCCGTCTTCCCTCGAGAAGGAGAAGAGTTCGGAGCAGTCTTCGGCCAGTACCAGCAACAGCAACAACATCAGGCTCCCGCCTTGTCGTCGGTCTCGTCAAACCACTCCTACTCAGGCTTCCCTCGAACCCCTTCAGCGGCCTCCTCCTCCGCCTACTCCTCCTACCGAGCCGCTCCACCTTCCATCGCCACCTCTCCCTCAGCCAACTCCTCCTACTCGGCCACCTCGTCGTCCTTCCCGATCCCCAGGAGTCGAGCTCGTCCTACCTCCCAGGTGGTGTCGTCGCGACAAACCTACGCCGCTCAAGCTCCCTCGCAGAAGCACCCTCACAAGAACCACGCTCGAGCAAGGAGCTCCCCATCTCCCTCCACCTTCGCTGCGTCTCGAACACCTTCAAGGGGGATGCCAGAGATCGCGACCGGAGAGTCCATCAAGCGACCCGAAGCCATCGCCGCCATCGAGGACCTCAAAGCCAACGGTCTCCTGCCGTTCGCTCCCGACAGCTGCTACCCGTTCATCTCAGGTCCCAAGGGAGCGGAGAAGCTCAAGATGAAGCTCACGGCCGAGCAGAAGCACGAGTTGTGCTCGTTGAAGGTCAAGTTCCCCGAGTCGAAGCAGAACGACATCGCGATCAAGTGTGCGTCAGACGTTCGACTTCTTTACTCGCTCTCGTCTTCGTATACTGACCTTTCCCCTCTTTCCCTCGCAGACCGAATCGAGCGAAGCACCGTCAGCAAGATTTGGAAGGAGAAGGACCGCTGGCTCGCGACCGATCTCGCTCAGTACACTTCCTCTCAGCACAGGGACGGAACGTTGGCTGGATCTCCCCTCAAGCCGGCGATCAGGTGAGTCTCTTCTCCCTTCTACACCTCTCTCCTCTCTTTAGCGAGAAGAACCCTCGCTGACCGCGTTCTCCTCCTCGTTCTCGCTCAACCAGGCCAACTCGCTTCACCGAACTCGAGGATCCTCTCATGCTCTGGGTTCGAGAACAGATCGCCAAGACCTCCCAGATCCCTACCGACACGGGCATCAAGGAGACGGCCTTTGAGATCGCCAGGTCCCTCGGTTGGAAGGAGGACAAGTTCAAGGCTTCGACGGGATGGCTCGAGAACTTCCGAACGAGACACGACCTTCACGTCCTTCGGGGTGCTGGAGGAGGAGCGACCGTCCCCAAGCCCGCCACCGCCATCGCCGTCGTCGTCGGGGCTGGATCGGCAGCAGGAGAACCTTCCTTCGGCGAGAACGAGGTCGACGAGGACGGACAGCCGGACTGGAGCGAGTTTGGCCGAGAGAGCGACGAGGAGGGAGATCAGGACGACGACGACGGCGACGAACCCATGTCGGCAGTCGACGCTGCTGTAGGAGAGGTCAACCGAGCGTGGGAAAGGTCTATCTCAGCTCGATCCGCTTCGTCGTCGTCGTCGTTCGCAGGACTCAGGGATCAGGGAAACCTTCCAGCGGTCATCGAGGACGAGGTTCAACTTGCTCGAACGCAGTCGATGTCGAGGATGAGTTCCACCTCCAGCCAAGGTCTCTCGACTTCGACTTCCAACTCTCCAGCCTCCTCGGTCGACGTTCTTCGAACTCCGGATCCCACTTTGGAGGCAGACGCGTCGGTTCAGATCACTCCCACGAACCATCATCGAGCTTCCCTCCGATCCGCCTTCCGTCCTCTTCAATCCATCACTCCTTCGACCCTCCCCGACTCGACGACTCCTTACCCTCACCACCGACGAGTCCACTCCTACCCTCTCGCCGTTCCCACTTCCTTCGACCTTCGAGCTCAGCAAATCGCTGCCTCGACTTCCAACTCGGCGAGGAGCGTTTCGGATCCCGTCGTTCTTCATCAGCGAGCAGGAGCTTCGTACGGACCCTCCCCTCCTCCTCAACAGAACTACCAGCAGCCTCCTCATCATCAACACCAGAGGATGCACAGTCAGTCGAGCACCTACAGCCAGTCGAGCGTCTACACGTCGGACCTCCCTCCCGCGACGCCGTTCGAGTACCAAAGCGACTTCGTCGAGGACGGATCGTCGGAATGGGTTCAAGAGGAGCAGTACTCGCCCGTCTACGAGGGTGGAGGAGACGGATCGGAAGGACTCGTCTACGAGGATCCTCAGCAGCCGTTGGAGTACTCGTCGATGCCCCCAGGTCAATTCGGACTCTACCCTCAGTCGCCGTTGGATCAGGTCGCCTACTCCGTCCACCACCAGCAGCAGTCGAATGTTCAGCCGAGACTCCAACCTCCCATCCCTCAGCTCCTCCCTGGCTACTCGACCTACCACGGGCGAACGAACCTCTCCGTCGACAGTTCAGCGTTGGGATCCCACCCTTCCCTCGGATCTCGATCGGTCTCGTCCTCCTCCTCGTCGTCGTCCTACCTCATCTCCCCCAACCCCTCCACCCACGACTACGTCGACTCCTCCTCTCCCACCATCTACGGAAGCGTCTCCCCTGGAGGAGGCTACGCGTCCCCAGGGTTCACCGTCGACGCGTCGTCCAAGCAGATCAATCACGCTCCCGCCTTCCATCTTCCCTCCCAAGGCGCTGCTCGAACTCGATCGTACACCACCTCCTCGCTCTCCCACGCGTTCCCCGCACAGCAGGAGCAGCAGCAGCAGCAGCCTCGACCCAAGAAAATCTCGAAGGAGGACGGACTCGTCGCGTACAAGACGGCTCTCAGCTACTTCGCTCAGTCAGCAGGCGAGCCCGACGCTCTCGACAAAGCCCTCGCCCTCACGGGAGCCAACTCGTTCGCGATGGAGGATGGAGATCTGCCTATGGGAGGAAGCTAGGTAGTCGTCTCGGTTGGACTCTTTTCTTATTTCGGACACTGGACTTCTTCTCGTCTCGATCTCGCAACACACACGATCTCTCTCTCTCTCTCTCCTTCCCCCTTCCCTAACCACTTTCGCTCCTCTTAACGACCCTCCCTCCCTACCCCAACCCTCTACCCTACCTAACCCTCTCTATTTCCAGTTGACTACTACCTTACAATCGGTCTGTTCAGACACTCGTGCTCTCCCCTCCTCTCCCTCCGCCTCGCTCTCTTCGATTTGCTTTCGTTTCTCTCGTTCTGCGACTCTCAAACACACTCTCTCTCACTCTCGTTACGACCCTCACACACATACATAGCCGATATCCTATCTCCTCGCTCTATACTCTCCATAACCACCTTAGCATTTCTTCTCCTCCCGTTATTCACGTCACGTCTCTCTTGAACCCGTCCCTTCGTTTTCCATTCCCTGTCTTTGTCTTTTCTCTTCTCTCTCATCCCCCACCCACTAGCATTTCATTCCAATCCTTTGCATTTTTCTTCTCCCTTCACAGCACTTTATCACCCCCACACATCACAATCAATCGTTCTTTGCTTACACCTGTTTTTTTTTGCTTTTCCCTCGCTCGTTCACACCACACCCTTTGCTTTTTTGAGACGCGTCTTTCGCCTGACGGGTCGCGTTTTCGTTGATTTTGACTTTGTTTGTTCTTTCTTCGTCTTCTCACGACGAAAATCTTCAGCAGGAAAGGAAAGCAAGGGAGCTCGGCGAGGAAGAGCCGGAGCTGCGTTTTGGGAATCGAGCTCACCTCCCCCTCGAAGGAAGGACGACGAAGTTGAGCTCGTCCGTTCCTGTAACGACCATCATCTCCCATCTCCTTTAGCAAAGATGTCCACCCTCTCAGCACCCGCTCTTCAATCCCTCCGTCGACTTTCGAGCTCGTTCTCTCATCGTTCCTCTCTCCTTCCCTCGTGAGTCCATCGCTCGCCGCTCTCCCTCGTTGAGCTTCGAGCTTCGTCCTCCCTTCCTCCCTCTTCCTAACTCGTTCCCTTTCGCGTCCCAGCTCCTTCCTCTCAGCTCGCCACTACAGTCCCACGGTCCCTCGTCCAGTCGATCACTCTCGTTTGAGAGAGGACGCCGTTGCTGCTTCGCCTGCTACGTGGTCGCTTCGAGATGAAGGAGGAGGAGGAGGAGGGAGGTTGAGCTTCAAAGATCGAAAGATCGTTGTCGATGGTGTGGAACTGTGAGAGCCCGTCTTTCGTTGCTTTGCTCGTTAGAAGAGAGTAGTGACTGACTTTCTAATGGTGTTTAACAGATCTCCCACTCACTTGAGAGATCACTGTAGATGTCCGAAATGCTTTCATCCAGTCACCCACCAGAGATTGCTTGATACTTTCTCGGTTCGTCTCTTTCAGCCCGTCCCTTCCTCTATTCCAACCTAACCCCTTAACATATCGATACAGATCCCCAAAGACATCCACCCAGCAACCATGTCTCTCATTCCAGAAGGACTCTCGATCGTTTGTGAGCGAGCTCTTCCATCCATCTCCTCGAAACTCGAACAGACGAGCTCACCTTCCTTCGCCTCGCTCGTTCGTTCGTGAAACAGGGTCCGACTCCTCCCACCCCTCCTTCTACCCAACCTACCTCCTCAAGAACCTCTCCCCCTCCCCACCAGTCCCGTTCATCCCCTCCAAGTTCGTCCCACTCCCTCCCCTCCTCTTTCAGCCCATCTCCCCTCGCTGACCTCGCTGACCCTCCCCTCTTCCTCGCTCGTGTCTCAGCAAAATCCTCTGGACCCCAACCACAGACCTAACCACCTTCCCCAACTCCATCTCTCACTCCTCCCTCCTCTCCTCTTCCCCCTCCTCCGCCCTCCTCCAGGCTCTGAGGACCGTCGACTCGCAGGGGGTCCTGTTCGTGACGGGCGTTCCAGCCACGACGGAAGCGACCGAGAAGGTCTGTAGGATCCTGGGGAAAGGGAAGTTGAGGAATACGCATTATGAGGAGTTTTGGGATTTTACGGCTGATATGAAGAGGGGGGATCTTGTACGTCTGTTCTTCCTATCAAGACGTGTTCATTTTGGCGAGGTCGAGACGCGTCGAAACCTGACCTGTCTTCGTTCTTTCTCCCAACCGACCCACCTCCCACACCCACCCACCCACCTCCCTCCCACCTCCCCTCCCACTCCCTCCCTCCCACCCACCTCTCACCCACCCACCCGCCTACCAGGCATACTCCAACGAGCCCCTCCGCCCCCACACCGACACATCCTACTTCTCCTCCCCTTGCGGCCTCCAAATCTTTCATCTCCTCTCCCACCCTTCTCCTCCAGGAACAGGAGGGCACACCCTCCTCGTAGACGCCTTCTCTTGCGCTCTCCAACTTCGAGAACTCCACCCTGCTGCCTACGAGATCCTGAGGGATACGAAACGGAAAGCCCATGCGGCGGGGAGCGAGGGGTATCTTTACAGAACGGAGAAGGGGTATGGAGTGTTCGAGGAGGGAGTGGGAGGAGTGTTGGAGAGTGTGAGGTGGAATGGGGAGGATAGGAGTGTGTTTGGTGAGGGTGAGGGAGGAGTGGAGGAAGTGGAGAGGTGGTATGAGGCTGTGAGGCTTTGGGAGGGACTACTGAGGAAGAAGGAGAATGAGAAGTGGGTGAGGTTGACGGGCGGGGTGGTTTGTGGTGAGTCGGCTCGGCGCGTCGAAGTCTTTCTCTCTTCTCGCGTTTTACGTTTCGCTCGCTGACTCGCGTTTTCGGTTCTCGTTTGGGTGGGTTCGCTCGTTTCGCAGTGATCGACAACCACCGCGTAATGCACGGTCGGAGTGCGTTTACAGGGGAGAGGAGGATGTGTGGTGCTTACATCGACAGGGACGAGTGGAGGAGTTATTTGGCTGTTCTCGAGAGGGAGGAGAAGAAGAAGATGTTCCCTTTGCAGGAGGAGGAGTTGGAATATTAGATCCAGATCTGAATCTCACTCAGATATATGTTTTAGTTTCGTTCTTGTTCGGGAGTGGGAGAGCGGACGGACGAGAGGAGGAGGGAAGGAAAGTCCAACGACGAGGACGCGTCGAACGTCTCGCTCTCGCAGAAAGGATCAGCTTCGAACGAGACGACGCTAAACGCGTAAAGTATCCAACAAGAGTCTACGTATGTGTACTGAGATCTACTCCTTCTGCCCAGCAAGTCCACTCCCAGCCAGATCCAACGCCGTCCCCCTCTCCTCGAACAACCCTTCCAACTCCCCTTCGACGTCTCCCTCCTCACACCGAATAAACAACCCCTGCAACGCAGCCATACTGATCGCCCTTCCTCTCTCCTCCTTCTCCCTCCTCACAATCTCCCCGACCCGCTCAGCCATCTCCCTCACCTCCTTCTCCTTCTCTCCCTCCTTCCCAACCAGCTCCTCAAACTCGTGCATCGCTGGGAGGTCGTTCGCAGCGAGATAGAACCGAACGAAGAGTTCCTTCGCTTGATGAGGCGTTGCGTCTCCGATGTAGGAGACGAGGTCTACGCGACCTGGTCGGATGAGGGCTGGGTCGAGGGAGGAGAGGTGGTTGGTTGTCATGAAGACGATGCGGGAGGAGGAGGAGGCGATTCCGTCGAGGGTGTTGAGGAGACCGGAGAAGGTGACGCCGGATTGGTAGCTAAAGGACGAACCAAACCGACGCGGAAAGGGAGTCAGTATCTCAACGAGAGATAGCACGACGAGAGACGAGCGCAAGAAAGCGAAACGGAAAGAGCGAGCTCACCCATCCGCGCTCGTCTGAACTCGCTTCGAGAACGCAGCGTCGATGTCCTCAATGAGGACGAAGCTTCTGTCGGGTACAAGGGAGAGGATCTGTTGAAGACTGTCGTCGGTGAGACCTCGTTCGGCGAGGTTGAGAAAGCAGATGTCGTAGGAGAGGAGACCGGCGAGAGCTTGGATGTAGGATGATTTCCCTGAGCCTGGAGGACCGTGGAGGAGGTAGCCTCGTCGATAGGGAATACCTGCAAAATCACGAATCGATTACCGCTCGTCAGAAAGGCCACTCTTGTCGATACTGAAGGGAAGGAGGAAGATAATGAAACGAGACGACGCGACTCACCTCGATCGGCGTACCACTTCTCCCTCCCCATGAACCTCTTCAAATCCGCCTCCACCTCCTCCCCAACTCCCTTATCCAGCACCACACTTCCAATCTCCCTCTTCTTCCTCGCCTTCCCGAACGGCCGCCATTCGAATCCGTGACGAGTGTAGACGACGGTCTTGCCTTCCTCGTGTTTCTGAGCGAGCGTTCGAGCTTCCGAGAGCAGTTGGGAGAAGAGATATCGGTCTCGAGAGAGGGTGGTGAGGGTGAGGGTTTCCCAGGGGACTCCGGTGGTGAGGGATAGCTGGGAGCCGGATCGAGTTCGTTTGAGCTGAGGAGAGAAACAGGGAGACGAGAGCGGAGAAACGATGAGCTCGACGTTCCTTCTTTTCGCTGCATCCTCGCGACCTCGAAAGTGACGATGGGTAGAGACTCACCTGTATCCAAGCACCCTTATAGTTGAAGTAGTGAGTTCCAGGTCCAGGGATCAAGCTGAAGTAGGCTTCCGAGCTTCCGTTGTCGTGCTTCTTGTACAAGGTCTCGACGCTGAGCTCGTGAGACTTGAGTTCCTTCATCGCCTGGAGTCGCTGGAAGATCCCTCCTCCTCGTCCTGATGCAGCTAGGGCTTCTGAGCGAGCTACGTCTGCTGCTGAGTTTCGAGCCATCCATTCGAGGAACCAAGGGTAGGAGTGATCGTGGGAGGGAATGTCGAGAGTGACGAGCAGACGACGACGAGCGATGTAGCCTGAACGTTTGAGAGCTTTTTGAGACATGGCCAGACCGGCGGTGAAGACCTGAGAGTACACAAGGCATGGTATGAGTAAGGGAGACGGTGAAAGAGTCGAAGAAGGAAGGGACGAGATTGAAGAAGGAGGAGAGGAAGGAAGGAGACGAGGTGAGCTCGACTTTTTGAAGAGACGTACCATCAGTCCAGCTCCTGCTGAGAAGTATGGACTGAGACAAAAGAACGACGGTCAGACAGGGTCACGTCCTAGTGTGTCAAAGACCGTATATATCGGACTCACTTGTCTTTGAATATCGAGTCCAGGAAGGTCGGAGAGGCAGAGGAAGGAGAAGGAGAGGTTGAGCTCACTCCTACTCCTCCTCCGTTGGAAAGACTCGTCGACGCTATCGGCTCATTGAGTGAGATCGGAGAGGAAGGAGATGGTAGCGTGGACGTCGAGGCTACTGGCTGCTGACTTGACGAGGGTTGAAATCCCAGCATGACGGTCTTGAGGGAGAACGAACGAACGCACGAAACGGGGAAGGAAAGGTGAGCTCGAACTCGTTTCGGTCTTCCGACCCGTCTTCCAGCTTCTCACAGTCATCATCGACATGTTCGCTTCTTTTCTCTCTTATCTCAGCTCTACAACCCCTTCTCCCTCTAGAATCACCATCCTCGACCTCCCGTTCGAAATCCTCGAGGAGATCTTGACCATCGTTCTCCTCCTTCCTTCTCCGCCCTCCTCCTCCCCTCCCTCCTCCTCTCGGACAGTCTGCCTTCGAACCTGCAAGGCTTTCAGCTCAGCGGGAGAGAGGGAGCTCTACAGGGACATCAGCGTGTCGACGGAGGCTTCTTGGAGGGCTCTGTTCGGTCCTGTCGGCTTGTTCTCGCTCGAGGGAGGGAGGGATCTCGCTCGGTTTGTCACACAGTTGAGGCTGGGAGGCTCGACGCACTGGCTCTGGCAGGAGGAAGGCTCTGCGAGTGAGTATATCGTATACCCGCGCCCATTCTTTGCTATAGTAGCTGACGCTCAGGCTCTTCCTACTCCCACAGCAACAGCGAAGTCGCCCTTGATCTCCTCCGCCCTCGACCCCTTTCCATCCCTCGTCTCCCTCACTCTCGAGACCTCCATGCTCTCCCAGCTCTCCCACTCCTCCCACATCCACCCTCTCGATGCCCTTCTCCCTCAACTACAAACCTCCAAACCCTTCACCCTCACCCTCGTCACCTACGGTCCTTCCTCCCTCCACCTCCCTCCCCCCTCCCCTCCTCTTTTCCCCTATTTCTCTGCCATCCTCGCAGCCTCTCACTCCTTCCCCACCCTCGTCGAAGTCGCTCTCCCTCGTCTCCCCGAACGACACTCCCTCCACCAATCCCTCGGCTTCTCCTCCCCTCCCTGGACATCCACCCTCGACACCCTCGTCTTCGACGGCGGGCCCATCCTCGAAGCTCTCCACTTCACTCGTCGAGGCAACCCCTTCCTCGTCCTCGCTGGATCCACATGGTCGTTCCGTCGACTCGTCGTCAAGCTCTCGAGTGGCCAAACCCATTTCAACGGAGCTCGAGTCTTCAGGACGCTCTTCTCGATGGACACGCCGTCGACGCCCATCCCGCTTCCCGAAGGACTCGAGCGCGTCGAGTTGAGGGTTGGGAAGCTGTTGGAAGCTGAGATTAGGAGACTTTGGGAGGTGGAGTTGAGGGAGGAGAGGTTCTCGGAAGCGGGGAAGAGGTTGGGTGGGTTGGTTTGGTTTGTGGATGAGGAGGGAGAGGGAGGGGAAGAAAGGAAGTTGGTTGATGAGGAGTGAGGGAACTGGACGCGCGCTGCTCGATCGCACGTTGGCCGCTCTACTTGGTCCTCGCTCGTACATAGATCAGCATAATGATGAAAACGATAACGTCAGTTCTGGAGCTGCTTGCCTGCGAGCAACTCTTGCCAAGAGAGAGGCAGAGAAAGAGAGAGAAACGACGCGTCGAGGGCCAAAATCGAAGCGTCTCCAGACCGCGAGTCTTTCCACCGAGGTCTGAGCTAGCAGCTCTGAATATCTTCTGAGACAAGATCCATTGACTCGATGATTCGTCTTACACCCGTGAAAGACATCGAGGGGGAAGAGACGCGAAGGAAGTGAACGAGTCGCGACCTAAACTCGATCTCGACGCGTCCCTCGGACAACTCGCTTACTTCAATACCCTTCCCATTCATAGAGAAAGAGACATATCCCGAAAGTCGTGGCCCGTTATCGTCTCGGAGCTCGAAGCTACATAACAACGGTACAGACGACCGCAACTCCTCGAAACTTCCCAGCCTGGCTCCTTCGACGCGTTCGACTCGACGCCTTCAGCATCATGACCCGAAAGAGGCAGTATCGACGAGCAACGAGATGTTTAAGAATGTGAAGTCTTCTTGGCGCTTTAGGGACCAAAAGAGGCGAAGAAAGAGCGAGGGAGGAGATGGCAGAGGTGTCAGCTTTCCGACTCCGCTTCTTCGAGCAAGACAACAACCTGCTCCGAGCTCGAGATAAGGAAGAGGCATAGAAGTGATTGGAAGGGCTGCTTACTCTCGAACTCCAGTGTCATCGACGTTCTCGTCGGCCTTTCTCTTCTGCGGGAAGCAAGACGAAGACGGGACGAGCGAAGAGTCGGCTCCTCGCGCTCTCAACGTCGAGTCTGTTCCGAGTTGAAGCAGTAGATGAGGCAGCGAAGAAGGAGGTGACTTACAACTCGTAGAGGAGACTTGGAAGCAGAGGATCCTACGGCAGGACGAGCTGCTTGAGCTCCCTTCCAAGGCTCCGTGACGATCTCCTTTGCGAACTCCTGCAAGACGATCCTATGATCCTCGTAGTACTGATCCCTAGCAGCGATCCACATCTTGTCTTTCCATTCTTGGCCAGCGACGAGCGCCTGTCCTCTCGTCATCAGGAGGAGGAGGGCAACCTCTTCGGAGGAAGGGACCACGGCGGAGGGAGGAAGCTGTTTGAAGATCTCCTTCTCTCGTGAGGTGTGTGCAGGCGACCAGAGTCGGCGTTGAAGGATGAGCTCGGACGCTTCAGGGGTAAGGATAGCCATGTTGACGATGAACTGGAGCAGGATGGAAGGGGGGGTGGGGAAGACGGCGATGTGGTCGAGAAGGAAGGAGGAAACGAGAGTCGAGCTTGACATCTTGACTTGTCTTCTTTCGCAACGTTCACTCGCCTTTTCGACCCTTTTTTCTCATCAGTTCGGCGGCCATTATTATTGGGTACTCAATCAAGGTCGAATCCCCGAGACCCCGAACGTGAGCTGTCCTCTACGGCTCGACGGAGATGGACGAAGAAGGAAGGTGGAAGAGCGAAGCTGACCTGACCTCCTCCCTTTCTCTTAGCTTCGCCCCACTCTCTTTCACAGCATCTAGCTCCCAGGAATCACACTCACATCTACCTGACACCTGTAAGTCTCTCTTTTCGTTGTCTTCGAGCGAGTCGAGGCCTGAAAAGGGGCTAGAAATGGACGAGAAGCACCACCGTCGAGCTCATCACTTCCTCCCTTCCCTCTCGCCAGCAATCGACTCTTCACCTTTCTCGCCTCCGCCTCGGCAGCCCTATCATGCCAGAGGTTTGACTCACCATACCCTTCTACTCCTGTCGGATACCGAAACTCACTTGCCCACCTTCCCTCACTCCAGCTCGCATCTCCTCGCCCCTTGCCATGGGATGTCCTCCACCTCGTCTTCTCCTTATCATCACCTTCGACCCTCGCCGTCCTAGGAGGAGTCTCGATGGACTTCTTGGAGGCAACTGTCCCTTTTCTCTATCGATGTGTAGAGGTCACCTCGCTGGAGTCGTTGAAGCTGCTGTTTTCTCCCAGGCATGGGAAATCGGTGAGCTCGCTCTTCGCTCCCTCCCCTTCCCTCTCGACGCGTTGTCTTCTGACCTTCCTCCTGCTCCCGTGTTTCCCGCTATCTTCTAGGAATCTCGAGTCGACGACTTCCTATCCCTCTCCCGAATTCGAACCCTCTCGCTCGACCTCTCCTCCCTCGCCTTCGTCCAAGCCTCCCTCCTGCCCTCCCTCTTCCCACTCTCCTCCTCCAGACTCATCAAGTCCTCTCCCATCCCCCTCGACCTCCTCAAGATCACCGCCATCTTCGACAGCGGCTCCCTCCTCCCTCTCCTCTACATCTCCCTCCTCCCACACCTCAACCCAACCCGCTTCAACTGCCACGTTCGCGAACGAACCGACACCTCGCCCGAGTTCTACCTCGGAGGCAGCAAGCTCCCCATCCTCTCGCACTTCACTCGACTTCAAACTATCTCCCTCCACGGCATAATCCCCTTCACGTTCCAGAAGGCAGCTCCGTTGGGTACCTACTCCCTCTCGTGCCTTCCCTCGCCGTCTCTCGATCGTCGTCGGGTCCTTCGACTGGACCTCCCTTCGCTCCTTCATTCGGGATGCTCCAACGTCGGAAAATGGGTCAGGAATCTAGATCGGTGGCAGGAGGTGATGGGGTTCAGTGGGATGCAAGAGGGAACGATCGTGTTGGTGGTAGAGACGGAGGAGGAGAGGAAGGAAGCTGAAGAGGCGATAGAGGAGGTCGAGGAGAGGTGGAAACTGTTGTATGCGGTCGAGCTCGAGGAGGCTTGAGGTCAGCCCAAATTATCTTTCCCCTGTGTGCACGAGTGTAGCTCGAAGTGACGAAAGGAAGCTGACTCGTCCCCGTTTTCCCTCGTTGATTGCAGGCTCGTCGACGCTTCGCGCTCTTCGCTCCTAGCCCTCCGTCCTAGATCCAAATCATCATCTCCCGGACTCACATCATCCATTCATCATCTTCAATCCCTCTCCAACTTCTCGTCATCGACCTCGCTCGCTCGTCGTCGCTCGTTCAAACCCGGTCGCTCGGAATCGAGTCTTCGCGTCTCGCCCTTTCGTCCCTTTCGTCTTCGTTTGACCTTCGTTGTTTCCTCGCTCTGCTACCTCTCCTCAACATATATACACTAGATTATAAATACACGTCCCACGCAAAACCGCTCGCTCTCCTCCTTCATCTCTCCTGCTCTCTCTCTCGTTTCGGTTCGTTTCGTTCGTTTGTACCCCCCTTCACTTACTGTAACTCGTCGACCCATTCCTTCTGCCCTAGCTTCGATAAACAATGTTCTTAGACGATTGCACGCAATCCTCATGCGAGAGTGTCTCCGCAAGTCTTCCTCCTTGGAGATTCGTGCTCAAGAAACGAACCCGACGCGTCTCGCTCTCCCTCTCCTCTCTCGCTCTCTCCTTCTTCCTTAACCCCAATTCCCCAGAAAGCGTATTCAAACCCCAAGCATCGTAAAGATAAAAGCAAACGAGCCAAACCCATGACCGAGCAGACACGCCCACATCCACGTCCCTCCCCCTCCTCTCACCCTCAAAGAACATCTAAGCGACGACCGACCGCACTACCACTCGCTCCCCTCGACCCTGAACGCTCCTCCGTACTTGAGGTAGGCCTGCATGATTCCAAGGATCCCTTCGGGGAGGTTCTGTTCGACGAGGGAGGGAGGGGAGGTCAGCGAGGGAGAGAACGAGAGAAAGAGACGGGAGAGGGAAAGGGAGGGGAAAAGAGTGAACGACGAACCATCGAAAGCAGCGTGTACGAGATCTTGGAGTGACCGTGGATCATCCCGATTTTGAAGATCTCGTGGGCTGTAGAAGATGAGCGAGAAACGAAGAGTCAGTTAGGAGCCAGAAGGGCGAACGAAAGAGAGAGCGAGACGCGAACGAACCGACAGCCGTAGGGAAACTGGACTCGGTGTACCACCTTCCAATCAAAACGCAAACCCAGAACGTGAGTCAGCGTCTCGTCCTCGTTTCTCAAGACTTCCTTTTCGAGCGAGTAAGAACGCGCGAACTCACCGATAGTTGTAAGCCGTCAACCTCGTCGCGGCGTTCAAGCTCTTTTGAAGATCTCCCTCGTCGGCGTACGTCTCGAGGAGTTTCTGCCACGCTTTCGCTGAGAACTTGGAGTCGAGACACCGTTGGTAGGCGTCCTTGGCTTCCTCCTTGTGATGTAACCGGAGAGCGAGGTCGCCGAGGATTTCCCACTGTGAGACGAGACGAAATGAAGGACAGGAACGCGTCGAAGGGTCAGTTTCGACGACGGTCGCTCGACGCTCGCTCGCAAAAGAGCAGGGGCGAACCTCGGTTCCAGTTTTGCGATAGGACATGTCTGCGATGGAAACGAAGCGAGCCAACGCGTGGAAAGGGTCAGCTTTTCGTCGACCTCGTCGTCTTCGCTTCTCGAGACGAAACGCTACGACTTACGTTGAGTCTTGAAATGCGAGATCTCAGCTCTCCAAATCGTGTAGACTCTCAGGTCCTGCAAAACACCCAGATAAAGTGAAAGTCAGCTTCCTCGGTTTCCCTCTCCCTCCTCTCTCCCTCCTCCTACCAAACCCCTCCCCTTCCCGCCCAACCCTCCCCCACCTCTCACCCCTCCACCCACCCACCCAACCCGAACTCACCTCATAAAGCACCATAAACAAATTATCCAACCACCTCTCACACAACCTCTTCGTCGAGAACGTGAACCCTTCCGCTCCATCCTCTCCTCCCGCCCCACCGCCATCCAGTCCACCCTCGAAAGCCTCCTGCTTCTCCTCCGCATTATGCTGAGCGAGCTCCGGTTTCTCCAGCGTAGGAGTCTTCTCAGCCTCGTTGTGAGCGAAGCCAGCTCCTCCGACGTCCCCTTGCTCTCCCTTCGCGTCCGAGTCGGCGGTGGGTTCCTCCTCGATCGTAGCTCCCTCGACGTGGTCGGCGACGTCGTGGATGTTGAGTCCGTTCCCAGTTCCATACTTGTCCATATCGGAGAGTTCGGAATCCCGATCTGACTCGGAGGAGATCTTGATGGTTGGGATTCCTGGGGCGTCGAGTTTCGAGGTCGAGGTGGAGGGATCGTGGATGGCTTTGGTGGAAGCGTTGGATTCCGCTGTGGTTGGCGAGGGAGCGTCGATAGGAGGGGAGTCTGCTGCACTGGGAGGAAGGGATGATGATCCTTGTTGGTGCTGATCGTTCGAGTCGTTGCGATCGTGTCCGTTGGTATTGGTCGCCCCGCCGTCCTCCGGTTTCGACTTCTGCATCCTGTACTCCTCCTCCATCACGAACACGGCCGACCTCGATCTGAGGAGCTCGTCCCATCCGATCTGAGCGACGAGGCGAGTAAGGAGAGCGTAGGCTTTGGCGAAGGTTCCTCGGAGGGAGGGAGCGGGGAGTCGAAGCAAGGCGATGTCGGCTTCGTTGTCGCGAGCGGATTCCTCGTCGAGGATGTTGGAGTCGGCGATGAACTGTTTGATGGGGAGGTGGGTTCGAGCGGGAGTGGGCATGCGGTGGAGATCTCGTTCGTTGTAGGTGAACATGGGGCAGGAGTTGAGGGTGAGGAGGGCCTGAAGGAACGCGACGAAGGAGAAAGGGAAGTGAGCTCGAGCTCGTTCGAAGCGACGCGAGAAGAGAAAGGAGACAGACTCACCGACTCGTACTCTCCAAGCTCGATATAAACCTCCGTGAGCTTCGCCCAGGTGACGAACTCGCTAGGAGCACAGTTGACGGCTTCCCGTGCGAGCTTGACGGCCCACTCGAGTTGACCTTTCGACCGAAGGAAGTCGCACTGGACGTGAAGGAGAGGGTAGGACTGAGGGTTCTGCTCGAGAGCTTGGTTGATGATCTGGATCGCCTTGACCTCCTCGTCTACAAGAACGAAGCATAGGCTCAGTCAGCTTCGAGTTCGTCGGAAGGAGAAGAGTTGGGAGGGAAGAAAACGCACTCATTCCGAGGTAACTCGTCGCGAGAAGAGCGGCGACCTCAGGCTGATGGGGAAGGAGTCGCTCGAAGAGGTTGACCGTCCGATCGAATCTGAACGAGTCTCCAAAGTACTTGAGGAGTCCAGCGGTGAGATGATTCGAGACGACTGTGGCGACCTGAATTTCTGGATCTGACCCGAGCTGCCATCCTGTTTTGGAGGACGAGGCGAAGGTCAGCTTCAATCTCCCTCCCAGCACTCTTCCTCTCAAAGGAAGAATGGACGAACCCTTGAAGAACAAACTCTCGGCAGCTTGAAGAAACCTCATCTCTCCCTCGAGACTTGTTATCGGGTCGAGTTTCCGGAATCTGAGGCGAGCGAGGAAAGGGAAGGGAAGGGGACGAATGGAGGTCAGCTTCAGTTTCGAGCTCAAGCTCATCGCTCCTCCCTTTCGAACGACGCTCGTGGACTCACCCAGCCAGACGGTAGTTCGAATCATCGGCGTATCGAATCGCACGAAGCAGAGCCGAGACGTAGGTTTCCTGCCAGATCGCTGGGGTAGCTTCGTGTCTGCGGGGAAGAGAGAGATGGAAGGGTAAGGGTCAGCTCGAGGATCTCGCTGTGTTTCGACCTTCCTTCCAGGGAAGTCGAGGACTCACCGTTCTCCCCTCAGGTCGATCACATAGGCTGCAGTGTCGAACATAAGCATGGTCAGCTCGCAGCTCGTGATGTGAGCCAGAGAAGGCACCGAGAGGACGAGAAGCTCACCATCCACTCCTCCCGGGATCTTGACCTCGACTCTCACGTCCACTCTCGAGAAAGCATTGAAGCAGCTGCACCACACCATCCGTTCCAACACAGTCAGCTCTGCCTGCCTACCCCTCATCCTCCAAACCCACCCCAAACGAAACGAAGAGCGACTCTACTCACCAATACGTCCCTCCCCTAACCTTCCAAACCGGTCCCTTTGAGAACCAAGCGTTGCCATCCTCGACTGCGAACGTGAGACTGTTGAGATACGCAGCGAGAGAAGCAGAAGAGGAAGCTTCCACTCCGGAACAGTAGTGGTACGATCCGACCTGGATACGAGCGGAGGCGATGGAGAGGGAAGATGGGAAGGAAGGGTCAGCTCTCTCTGTCCTTCCTCCTCCCTTCTCCCTCCTTCGCTTTCGAATGAACGGACTCACATCCTTGGTCCCCGATCTCCCCATCGACTTGACCACATGACACAGATCCGGGCCTCCTAGTTCTCGGAAACTCGCTGCGAAGCGAACGAAGCAAGGAAGGGAAGGGGGAGATGGGCGTGGTGTGTGAGCTGTCCTGTCGTTTCGTCTTCTTCTCTCCTCGTTTGTCCACCCCAAGCCAGAAAGAGAGAAAGAAGGACGAGACGACTCACAGAGGATCTCGGTCCTAGCAGCTACACTCTCTCCTATATCGACCTGGTCGAGGGTTCAAAGCGAAAGAGGTCAGCTTGGGTTTGGGCGAGCTCCCCTTCCCCCTTCCCATCAGTTCAGCTCAGCTCATCCTCAGCTCCTCAGCGGAGCTGCTTCTCTACCCTCTCACGACCCTCCTCGCACTCGCACTCCCCTTGAGCTGAGCCGCTCCTCCCAATGAGGTGCGCTCGCTCGCTCGTCCCTTCCCTCGACCTTCCCTCACCTCGTCACCTCCTTCCCCCTTCAACCTCCCAAGCTCGCTCTCGAACAGAGACAGAGAGACTCACCTCCACAAACTCCGGTACATCCTTGAACAGATCTGACATCGCCTAAAAACCTCTTCTTGACACCTCGTTGGCGGTTGAGCTGAGCTTGTTCTTGTTTCGTTTCCTTCTCGTTTCGCTTCGCTTTGAGTTGGAACGGGGATGGGGGAAGGAGGGGGGCCTGGAGCGGAGGTCTTTGAACGAAGAGGAAGGCTCGAGAGGAGAGAGATGGGGTGGATGGGTTTGGGGGGAGAGTGAGGGCGTTGGGGGAAGGAGGAAGGGAGGGAAGGACGGGGTGCGATGGACGTTTCGAGAGGTGCTGCGTGCAACTAGGGAGGGAGAAGGTCTTGAGCTCGTTTTTTTGCTGAGTTTTGGGGTGGGTCGATGTTTTGAGAGGGAGGGAAGAACTCAAGGCAGGGGTAGGAGGTTGAGGGGAGGGGGGGCGGGAGCGTGGAGAAAGGTTTGCGGGAGGGGAGATCAGGGAGGGGGACGTGTCGTCGCTCGTTTTGGGTCGAGATGTTAGGGATCGTGTATCGGTTCTGGGTAAGGTTGGAAAAGAGGGAGCTACTGAGCCTACTAGGTATGCGAGAAAGTTGCAGGGTGCGACAGGAGGACGAGGAAGAAGAAGAAAGTCGTTGAGCTCGAACGAAAGGAAGAGGAGAGCCGTTGTTGGGTAGACTCGTTGTCAAGGGAGTCAAACCTGCTTTTGCTCGTCAAACGATCGAAAGGACTGATGTCGACTCATTCGATGCTCGAGGGATGAGACCCAAATCAGACGCAGCGTGCGCGAAGGAGCGACGGAGAGATGGACGCGTCGTCGACCGACCACGACCTTCGCCTTTGCCTCCATCTCCTCCTCTTGTCCGACCTCAACTCTGATCAGGCAAGAGAAGAACGAAAGACGCCGAGTATGATGCGAGAGAGGTTCTCAGGAGCTGGAACGGCTTTCCAGACGAGGGAAAGCGGGAGATGAAGGGAAAGCCAGAATCGATACAGGACAAGCAAAAAGCAAAACGAACGAACAAACAGAGAACGAGCGGGAAGATAAACTAAAGCTAACATATATATATCTAAGATCTAAATCTAGAGCGAAGCAGAACTAGTGAACGAGAAAGAGTCCATCAACCAAACGAAACACGAAACGGAAGCAGCTCGTCGGCGCGTCCTCTCAACCTAATGGCTCCTCTTCCTGACCACCCTCCTCATCGACGTCTCCTCCGCCGCCAGCGCCGACGAGCTAGTCGTCACCGTCGTCGTCGTTGTTCCAGAGGTGATGAACACGCTCTTCACTCCACTGTCGTTCTCCTCGACGCTCGCTGAAGCTGAGGGAGTAGCGACGGGAAGAGCGACGACGACCAAACTTGATCCCATCTGGATGGTTTGAACGAGGACTGAGGCGGCTGAGGCGGAGGGAGTAGCGAGGGAGAGGGGGACGATGGAGATGACCTCGGAGGCGGAAGCGACGAGGGAGGAGAGGGAGGTGGGGACGGCTGAGGCTGAAGCGGGCCGAACGGATCCTACGACGATGGACGAGGGGGAGGTGGAGTTAGAGAGGGAGGGTTCGTCGTTTCCGAGGGGAAGGTGGGTGCTGTTCCATTGAGTTTGGACGGGGAGGGGAGCCGACGAGGTGTTGGAGGAAAGAGTGAAGTTGGAGGAGGGGAGGGAGGTCGAGTTTCCAGCGACGCCGGTTCCGTTGAACGAAGACTCGGGTTCATCATCTCCCTGAGAGGAAGGAACGACTCCGACGACTCCTCCTGTAGCGACGGCTGAAGCGACGGCTTGGCTTGGAAGGTGGAGAGCGATGGAGGAGGCGATGGTGAAGTCCGAAGTGGTCGCGGTCGAGGTCGTGGTTGGGACGAGGACGACGGTTCCGGATTCTCCAGGGAGGGAGTAGACGAAGGTGGGAGTGGTGGTTGGGAGGAGGGATTCGATGACTGCTGGGTCGGTGATGGTGGGAGGGACGCTGTACTTCTCCGTTCCTGTGGCCTCCGAGGACACGACGGCGACGGGAGCGGATTCGAGGATGGCGGCCATGGAGGAGATGGCGGCGAGGAGGGAGGGAGACGGGTCCGCGATGGCAGTGGTGGTGGTGACGACGATGGGAGCCTGGGTGGTGGTGGTGTGGGCGTGGGTGGTAGGGGTAGGGGAAGACGAGACGAAGGACGTGGGCGAGGCGGTCGCGGTTCCATCCTCTCCGTTGTAGACGACGTAGTCCCAGTGACCATCAGACTCCTGGAAGAGGGAAGAAGAGAAAGAGAGGTCAGGACTTGAGGACTTTGCGAAGCAAGGTCTGGGAAAGAAGGTACGAAGGGACGAACGCGATGAGGGACCATGGTGAGGTAGATCGTCGGGAGAATCTTCGCCATCATCCCAGCCTCGTCGAGATCCTTGATGAGGTCGGCGACGGAAGTAGGCTTGGGAGCTTCCTCGGTCGTGGTGGTGGTGGTCAGGACGGTGCTGAGGAGGGTGTCGATCTTGTACGAGACGATAGGCGAAGGAGTGGGAGCGTAAATCGTGACGACGTCCGTCTGGGTGAAAATTTGAGTGGCCGTCTCCGTCGCTGTAGTTGTAGCGACGTCGGTGACCGTAGCTGTGGTGGTGGTGGTAGTGGTCGCGTTGGTGGGGAGGATGAAGGGAAGGAGGGAAGAGGAGGTTGTTGAGGTCGACGAGTCGTTTCCGAACGAGGTCGAGTTGTCGACGGCGATGATAGACCCGTTGGGGAGCAGCGCAAAGGTTCCGTTGGTGTAGATGATAGTCGCATTGGCAGTTGGAAGAGTTGCGTTGGATGCGAGGCTGGGAGTAGAAGCGCTGGTGGAGACGGTCTCGTTCGAGAGGACGTCGGGAACGGTCACGAATCTCTTCTTCTGAGCTGAAGCCGTCGAGGCGAGCAGAGCGAGAGAGACGAAGGTGGTGAAGGAGAGCATAGTTGGATTCGAGCTAGCGAAGGGTGATGGTTCTGTTGTTTCATCGAGACGAGGGAAGGAGGAGAGGAAGAAGAGTCAGTGAGGAGCTCGACACGAATGGAGGGAGAACGAGAAGAAGGAAGTTTTGCGGTGGGAGAATCAGATACATAGTATGTAACGTAGTCATTTCAGTTTCCGGCGTTACTCGGATTTCAATTTGAGCTGAGTTGTATAGTCATCAGGTTGAGGAAGAGGCGAGGGGGGGAGATGGGAAGGAAGGGAGGGAGGGACGTCGAGTCGAATCGCTCGAAGCGTCGACTCTCTGGATCGAAGAGCTCGAGAAGACCAGGAAAAGAGACAGGAAAAGAAAGTGAGGACTAACATTTTAGTGAAGGAGAGTGCGATGTATACAGGCCTGCTGTAGTTGTTGAAGTGTGTCGACCGAGCGAACGAAGGGAGAAGGGAGAAGAGGAAGGAAGGGGAGGGGAACGAAAAAAGCTGCTGAGACGAGAGAGTCGATGATGGTAGTTGAGAGCTAGAAAGCGAAACCAAAGGTGAGCATGGTTTTGAAGCCAAGTGGGGGTTGTTCATTTGTTTGAGTAGTACTGCGAGCTGAGACCGGATTGGGGGAAGAAAGGGAAGAAAGTTGATGGAGGTGAGGTGAAGACGAGGGACGGATTCGGATCTTGTCGACCAGCCATCTTCGTAACGACGCAGCCGTCTTCGCCCCCCCCCCCCCCTCTTCGGGCTGGCTCGTGATTCATCTCGCGACCACCACTTATCGAAGCTCATCGGTATATTTTCACACGCAACGAAAAGATTGAAGAAAGTCTTCTTCATAAAGAGAATTTCGACGCGTTGAGCTCGCTCTCTTTCCTCGCCTCGATCCCTCCCTCGTTACGCTCGCGACTTCTTTCTCTCCGTCATCTATCTCCTTCATCAGGCTCTGCTACCTTCGCCAGCTGATTTGCAACCTTCCTATCGCGTCCTCAAGGGTGAGCTCGGTCGGATAATCACTTTCTCGCCTGTTTGAGCAACTCTGCGGGTCCTGCCTTCGATCTGCCCTCGTTCCTCTGTGCTCTCGCAGCTACAACGAGCT
Organism: Mrakia gelida; assembly: GCA_024345305.1. Lineage (NCBI taxonomy): Eukaryota > Fungi > Basidiomycota > Tremellomycetes > Cystofilobasidiales > Mrakiaceae > Mrakia > Mrakia gelida. The sequence goes on from BRON01000017.1 coordinate 925,125, forward strand.
CAGAGCCTATCCATACATCCTCCTCCTTGATACTCGCTTCTCTATCAACATGCCGTCTCGACCCATCGATGAAAATCAGCGAGATCGAGAGAAGAAAAATCAAACGCGAGTTCGACCTTTTTCCCTTCGCCGCGTGTTGTTGACCTCGCAACTCCCTCCTCCCCTCCCTTCCCGATCCATCCTTTCATCTCAACCACCCCTCCCATCTCACCCTCTTCCTCTCCTCTCCTCTTCGCCATGGCTCCTCGATCCTCCCGTGCCTCGACCTCGACCTCAGCCGCTGGCTCTTCCTCTCGCAAATCGACCGGAGGACCTTCTCGGGCAGCTCCTCCTTCTCCTCCCTCCTCGTGCACTCCCTCCTACCAACCCATCCAGGATCGACCTATACAACCTCTGACGGACGACGAGCAGCTGGATGTGGTCACTCAGCTGATGGGGTTCCCGGCGAGGAAGCTGTTGTTTGATATCGTGAGTCGAGCTTTCCTCTCTCTCGCTTGAGCTTGGGAAGGAGTGGGAGGAGGAGGGAGGGAACGAAGGAGCTCGCATCCACTTCGAGGAGGGGAGGGAGAAGACTGAGAAACCTTGAATGGGGTAGCTGAAGCCTCGTAGAGTCTACGGGAACGCCGAGGATGCGTGGGGTGGGCTAGGAAAGGAGGGAAGGGAGGAGTCAGGAAAGGAAGGGAAGCTCGTTTGTTGTTGAGCTCGTCCCCAACTCTCCCTTCCTTCTTCTCCTTCTTTCGAACCTCCGTTCATCCCATCCATCATACTCGAGTCTTAGCCCACGACTGCACCTCTATCTCTTCCACCTCCAGTCAAGCCCTTGTGTCCTTCTGCTCCATCGATCCCAAGCTCACCTACCACCTCCTCCCTCCTTTCTCTCTCCCTCTTCCTCCCTTTCTCCAGCACGAAGCCGCCAACGCCGAGATCTTTGACGTTCTCGTAACCGTAGAGAAATGGCTCGAGACACGTACGGATCCCTCCTCTTCCAAATCCAAACCTCCTCCGAACGTCACCGCCGAAGCTCTCGAACGCGAGCTCGACACTGGAATGCACGCGATGGAGACGCTCTTGACGGCTCAGATGGATGCTGCGATGGAGCTCTTCATGAGTTGGAGCTATAGGAATGCCTTCACGGTCGGGGAGTGGGGTGGGGTGGTGCTAGTGAGTTTGGATCTGCGCTTGCGAGAAGGAGTGGGGAGGGAAGGAAGGAAGGTCGAGCTCGCGTTTCGCTGACTCTCCTCTTGTCGTCGTTCTGTTGTTGGTCTGGTTCTTTGAATTCGCAGCCCGCCCACGAGAATCTCGACTTCCCAAGAGGTCAATATGTCGCTGAGGAATTGGACGGGGGGGAGCAGTCGTTGGATAACTCGATAGATGCGCTGAGAGCGAAGGTTGAGCAGGTTCGTCGTCTTCCTTTCGTTCTCCTCTCTTCCTCATCCCTCAAGAACGTCGAGCCCTTCCTTGATGACTCTATTGTACTGATTACCACCCTCCCTCTCTCTCTCACCGTCGTCGTTGGCCCATACAGAAACGACTCCTCCTCCAAACCCTCCAGAAAGCCTCCCTCAAATCCAACCACTCCCTCGCCAAAGCCAAAGCTCTCTCGGAGGAGCTCGCCTTCTTCAAGGAGACTGCCAAGAAGTACAACCGTGAGTGTCACTTCTTCACTCCCTGGAACCTCCGGCCTCCCTTCGCTCTGCTCTCCTCGCTCCTCCCACACTTCAAACTGACGTCTTCCCCTCCTCCCTCGTCCTCCCTCTCCTCACCCAAAGTCGCCCCCCTCCCCCAAACCCTCACCACCCTCGTCCGATCCCTAACGACCCTCCAATCCTCCCTCGCCGCTCTCCCTTCACCTTCCACCCTCGCGTTCAACAACCCTCAACCCAATGACGCCGCAGAGGACGGCGCGGCGGGACTGGGTCGAGCAGCGTTCATCAATCGAGTCGAGGAACGAGCGATCACCTCTCTTCCTGGAGCTTTGGGTGTAGGAGTCGGAGCTGGAGCTTTGGGTGGGGGAGAGGATAGGCTGGAAGGGGTGGAGAGGGAACTGGAGGGAGTTGGGAGGGGGATTGAGGAGGTTGAGTGATGGGTTGGGGTGAGGTGAGGGAGGAGAGACGAGGATTTTGATCGGTACGGCACGGTATACCCATGGGCTTCTGGATCATGCTGGTTGTTTGGAGTCGAGGTCCCTCGCCTCTCGGGCGAATTCTCGCGACGACGACGAGACGAAACCTCGACGCGTCGGTTCTGTCTCGACCTTTCCCTCGTCCGAAGCGAGTTGCTGTGCACGAAACTCAATATTGAAGCTTCATTTGGTAACATATCTACAACACCTCTGACCGACCCCAAAACGAGAGTCTAAACTAGCATCGACGCCAGTCGAACCCAATGCTCCTCGAGACCTCCTCCCTCCATTCCATGCACTCCTGATACCACCTCTCGAACTCCGCCGTAGTCTTCTTCTGTTCCTCCACTCGAGCGTAGTGTTCTCGCATCATCACCTCCCTCGCCTCCTTTCTCTGCTCCCTCTCGAGGTTACAAGACGACGTCCTGGCGAGCGAGGGCTGGAGCGGAAAGGGATTCGAGTCGTTCGAGGTGGTAGAGTCGGATTTTGGCTCGTCTGATTTCTGTGCGAGTCAGAAGAGAGTCTGAGTGAGTGGAAAGAGGACGGTGTGGGGGTTTGGAGAGGAAGTGAGGAGTTCCCCTCGGTTCGTTCGTTCTTTCGTTTTGCTTTCTTCTCGACGCGTCTCTTCCCCTTTTCTCCTGTCTCGGTTAGAGACCCCGCTTCTATAGGTTCTGGGCCTCGCCCTTCTGTTTATATTTAGTCCTCTGCTTCCCTTCGCCGACTCTTCTCGTTCTGTAGATACCTTTGCCCGAAACCTTCCCCTCGCGACGCGCCTCACTCACGTTCCCCTTTTCTTCTCGGCCTTCCCTTCCGTCTCGACTCTCTTGCTTAGTACATACTTTTCTCGGTTCTCGCCTTCTCCGCCTCTTCCGTTTTATAGCTTATACCCCTTTTTGGCTTTGCTGTGACCGCTGATGGTCTCGCGTCGTGTCTCACCGTCCTTCCTCCCTTTCGCTAGCTACTCCCTCCAGCCTCGTTCCTCTTCTCGGTGCTTCGGACTGCGGATCATATTTAGTATAAAGAGTGGGCTAGTTTTGACCTTCTTGCTAATCATCAACTTTCACCCCAGAATTGGTCAACTTCTCAGCTTCCCTTTTCGTCTCCCTTTCTCATCTTCCCTTCTCCAGAACCAGTCTCGCCGTCAAGTCGCCCAGTAGTAGTTCTCATTCTCCCTCGCGTAGTTCTCAAGTCGCCAGTAGTAGTTCTCGTTTGACCTTCTTCATCGACCTCCCCTTCTCTCTCCCAGCCCACCCCAAAGCCTCCGAAGAGCAGAAACCTCAACGAGCACTCGCCAGCGTCGTTCCTCCCACGAACCTCGATAGAGCTACCCACCACAACCCCACCTAGAGACCTTTACTTTACCGTAGAACGCCCACAACGGAAAAGGGTAAAGGAGGAAAGAAGGAGAAGAAGATGCTGGTTGCGACTGACCTCGTCGAGCTGGTATCGAAGCTGTTCTAGCAGCTTGAGCTTGCTCCTCAGGGGATAAAATCTCTCCCTTGTTTTAGCGTGGTGACTCTTGTGAGAATGATGAGGAGGGAGGTTGGTTTGGGATACGGAGGTAGAGGAGGAGGGGAGAAAACGAGGGGAGGGAGGAGGCGACGCGAGGAAGCTCATGCCTGCTGATGCCGGAAGAGAAGGTAGAAGATGCTTTGTGAGTGATTAGCCGAGCTTGTATGTCGAAGATGGCCGTGGTGGTGGGCGTACGAAGGAGACGACGAAGGCAGACGGAAGACGGGTTGAGCTGAATGTGGTTGGAGGTTTGAACGATCGACGAGAGTCGTCCCGCTCTGACGCTTTTGGCTTCGCACCTGGCGGACTAGGCAGGGTCTAGCAACCGAAGGGCTTTCTTTCCTGCGGGGCTCGAGCAGAGCTTGTTCGACTCCAAGCGGAGCTTTCTTGCCGGTGCCAAAGAGAACCTCGACGCGTCGCACTCTACTCGACGACGATGCAACTTCAGAAGCCTACTTCGGCCTTGTTGCCTTCGAGGAGCATCTTCGAGGCTTTCCTTTCTCGCATCCGACTTCCAACTTCCGACTCTCCGAGCTGGGCTCTGTCGCCTTAGCAACCAAATCCTCGCCCACCGTCCAAGCGGGCGAGCTTGGCTGCCTTCCTCGTTTTCGACGGCCACCATCAAGATCCTCCCCTTTATTTCACTTTCCAGACCTGCACAGTACATTCAAGAGCGTCCTATTATTTCTACAGTGAGTTCGGTATCGGAGAGAGCTCCCCAGGGTCAGGTTTCGAGGGCTCAAAGGGAGAAAGGGAGGGAGGGAAGGAAGCCGGCTCGAGCTCACCACCTTCTTTGTTCTTTGTTGTAGCACGTAGATCAGTCGCTTCCTGGCTCGAACACTCACACTGGATACCGGTATCTCGGGCTATATATTTCACTGAGTTCTACATCTTCGACTGGGCTGTAGAGCAGTGAGAAGAAGAGAGGAGACGTCGAGCTCATCTTCCCTCCTTCTCGACTTTCAGCTCATCGCCCGTCTTCCTTCCTCCATTCCCTCCTCACCTCGTCTTGCCCATGACCGAGGTGAGGGTTCCTCACGCCTGTAGCTATCGTTCAGACTCGTTGCTGACCCTGACTTCCTATGCTCGTGCTCAGTCGTCCCTCTGATCTTTCCATGGGAGGTCCTCCTGCTCGTCTTCGAACACTCGGATCCTTCGACTCTCGCAGCTTTGGGAGCGGTCTCGATGGACGTATTGGAGGCTACCACTCCTCTCCTGTATAAAAGAGCCGAAGTCAACTCGATCAAGCAGCTCGAGACGCTCTTCTGCGAGAGGAAGAAGGAGTCAACGGTGAGCTCGACTGCCCGAGCCTTCCCTTTCCCCTCTGGTCTCAACTTCCCTCGGCTGAACTCTTCTCTTTTCCCGTACCTTCGCTCGTAGACTTCATCACCATCTCGCATCAACAACATCCTATCCCTCACCCGAATCACGACCTTCCATCTCAACCTCCTCTCGTCCGAGCCGTCCTACGAAGCTCCCAACCTCTCCCTCTCGAGGATCACTCCAGCGTCCTCCATCCCACTCGATATCCTTCGACTCTCAACAAATCACAACAACAGGAACCTCCTTGTTCTCCTCCACTATCAACTCCTCCCTCATTTCAACCCAGTTCGCGTCGAGTACGACACACGAGACCGACCCTCCGATTCAACCCCCATCTACGCCCTCTCATCACTCCCTCGCCTCTTAGGATTCGATCGCTTGACAACCCTGGACTTCAATGGATCCTTACCGGTCATCTGCAACTTCTCATCCTCCCCATCTAGCTACCACATCGCTGGACTCCCAACTCCTTCGCTCACTCGTCGCCGAACCGTTCGACTTCATCTCGCCTCCCTCCTTTCCACCGAGTCTCCCGACGCTCTCTCCTTCCTCAGGAACGTTGCAACGACGTCGGCGTTCAGTGTCGAGCTGATGCAGGAAGGATCCATGGTCCTGGTCGTTCGGACGGAGGAGGAGAGGAAAGAAGCGGAGGAAGCGGTCGAGCAGCTTCAGGAAGGGAAGAGGATCAAGTTCGCGGTTGATCTGGAGGTCTGAGGTGAGTGGTATACCTCCTCCCTACTATCTCAAGCTCGAACTGAAACCAACGCGCATCTTGTCTTCGCTGTTTCGTTTCTCTCGAAGGTCCTCGCTCATTGACGCGTCGACGTTTTCAAGCCCTGCCGGCGCGCTTTGCTTTAGAGGGCAGTCTTATCGGATGCATAGTACGGCGTATCACTCTTGTTGTACATCCGGCGTGACTTCTGCGTCCTTCTCAACCTTACCTGACGAGAGGAACGCGGACGAAAGACCTGACTTCAACGCGCGCGTCCCTCCTCGATCTTTCTCCATCCTTTCCTCATCAGAACAGTTGGCTCAGACCAAGCGTTTATTTCGTCGCCTTGAAGGTGTCCCCATGTTCTTCCTCCACTCGACTTGTCCTTCTCTTCCAGAGAAGGAAAGCCTGCGTCGCGAGATCCGCTTCATCGTGCGTCGTTAAGATCGTTCAATCCCACCCGAAGCTACCGTAACTAGTTCCTACTAATCCTTCTCCGCCTCAATCAACCCCTCCAGCACCCCGATCATCCTCTGCACAGCACCCACCCCTTCCTCCATGCTCGGAACCACAGCAGGTAACACCCCTCCTCCCGCTCCTCCTCCTCCCACCCCTCCCACCCAACCCTCCTCCTCCTCCTCGCCACCCTCAGCAGTCTTCTCCTGCGCCTGAGTGATAGTCGTAAGCTTCTGGTGGAACCGTTGATGCACGTCGGCGAAGTCGCGTAGTTCCGAGGCCATGGAGGCGAGTTTGTCTTGATGGGAGTGGGAGGGTTTGGTGGGAGGAGAGGGAAGAGCGTCGAGGATGATTTTGGCGTTGGTTGGGGAGGAGCTGAGGAGGTGGGAGAGGAGAAGGACGGAGTAGCCGGAGAGGTAGGAGGCCTGGGATGGTAGGGGTGGGGAAGGGGAAAGAGAGGGGGAAGGGACGAGAGAGGTTAGATTCGATTGATTCGACGCGACTCGACTCGTCTGAACGAACGAGACTCGGATAAAGGAGGGAGATGGTACGAACCTCAGTAGATGTTCCCTCAACCTGCTTGGTGTAGAAATCGACAAGGAGGAGCAACCCCGATTGACGATCCGAGCATCGACACTGGAGAACGCAAGTCCTTGAGCCGTCGCAGGTCTTTGAGAGCTCTGTTCGAAACGAAAGAAGAGCGATGAATGATCAGCTCGAGCTCAAGTTCGAGGAAAGATATCAGATGACAAGGGTTAAATTTCTGTTGGGCTCACCAGTCCTCCTCACTCGATCTCTAGCAGCCTCCACTCCCTCAACGAGGTTGTTCAACAATCCCAACGACAAGCAAAGCAAGTCCACCTTCAACGCCTCCGTCGCTGCCGTCAACGCTGCCGACTCGTCGACTTCTCCTCCTGAGAGGCCCGAGACTCCTGGGATGGGTGGAAGAGGCGACGAGGATGGGAAGACCTTCGATGGCGAGGAGAGGAGGGACGTGAGGAGTCGAGGGGAGTCGGGAGTGGGGAGGTTGGAGGTGTGGATGAGACGAAGGATGGTGGTGACGACCGATGGGGATTGGAGGACTCCTTCGCACCAGAAGGGACTTGTGTTGGTAACGTTGACGAGGACTCGAAGAGAAGTGACGAGGCAGTTCATTCCTGGACGGGACGAGGAGGGAGAGAGAGGAAGACGGGGGACGAAGAAGGTCAGCCGCGTCTCGACGAAGTCGAGGTCGAAGCGGCTCGAAGGCACGAAAGACTCACCAATCAACGCAAGCGAAGACTCTTCGTCCTCCTCCGTATCTCCCACCAAGCAGTGGCAGGCGACGAGAAGCGTTCCGAGGAGGGAAGGAAGCTGTGGACGCGTGCTCTCGACCATCTCCTGAGCCTCGGGGAAGCGAACGACGAGGTTCTCGAGGACCGTGAGACAGTGTTCGACGTGCTCGAAGTCGGGAGGATCGTCTTGAGGAAGGAGAGGCTATGCAGATGAGAGAGGTTTCGAAGTCAGAGATCGAGCGCTTCGAGTGGAGGAAGAGAGACGCGGAGACTCACCAGACCCTTCTCGTGCCCCTTGATTCTGCTCGGGAGAGTCTCGATCTCAGCTTCGAGAGATGCAGCGATCCGTTTCGAGACTCCAGCTCCTTCGAGAACGGCGAAGCGATCGACTCTCGAGCTCGAGGCGGTGACGACCGAGGCGAAGATGGAGGAGGCGACGGCGCGGAGGGAGATCTTTGAGCGAGCGAGAGGGTCGAAATCAGCTCGAGGATCCGAAGGGAAAGGGAGCCGAGATGTCGTGGCTAGCTTACCTGAGAGCCCTCAAGACCAATCCCCGAAAGACCGTGGATCCTAACGAGCTCGTTCATCTGTCGACGGCGAGGAAACAAAGAGGAATGGATGGTCAGCGACGCGGCTCGTCCGAATCCTCATGGAGACGAGACGACGAGACGGAAGGGATTACTCGCCAAATTCACAGCCACTCGATCCTTACTCTTCACGATCTTCCCACCTTCCACACTCCTAGCCAACGAAAACCCATCCTCTCGACTTCGAAGCATCTTCCCAACGACGACGAAACAGTCCTCTCCCTTTCGACGCAAGATCTGCTCGATGCTGCGATCGTCCTTGGCGAGGATGGCGAGGAAGATGGCGAGAGCTGCGTCGAGGACCTGCGTAAAAGGTCGATGATGAAGAGGGTCAGTTGAGGTTTGAAGGAAGGAGGAGAGGAAGACGTCGAGAAGACGTGAAGGACAGATCAGATGAACGACTCGCCATATCTCCATCTCCAGCACCCGCCTCCCTCATGACGGTGTACAGATTCTCCGCCTCATCGAGAGTCTTTATACTCCTTCTGAACTCGGTGTTGAGCAGTCTTCGAACCAGATCGACGGCACTGTCCAATCGCGAAGAACAAAGACGAGTCAGTGACGCGACGAGCCGAGGCTAGACTGAATGCGCTCTTCGAAAACGAAGACTCACCTCGGTCTCTTCACCGCAACCGAATCCCCTTGCAGCCCATCAACGATGTACCCCAGATCATCCAAGAACCTCTGATTCTCTCCTCTAGCTCTCAGCTCAGTGATGGTTGGGAGGTCGATCGTGTCCTGCAGCCAAAAAACGAGTCGGGCGCGCGTCGAGGTCAGCTTCTCGTTCCTCACTCTCTTTCTCTTCCTTCCCTCGATAGAAGGTTCACTCACCTGACTCTCCCCACCCTCCTCCTCAATCCCCCACCTCTTACTCAACACAGCATAACTCTCTCCCCTCTCCTCCCCTCCCTCTCCATCCCCTCCCTCCATCGAAGCCAACATGCTCCTCGTCCCTCCTCCGTACGTCCTCTTCTGAGCCAAAGGAGGTCTCGCTGCTGCTGCTGGGCCAGGCGAAGGAGGGGCTGAGCCAGGTGTGGAAGGAGGTCCGTTTCGAAGTTGCGCTGAGGAAGGAGAGGCTGGGATCTGGGAGGTCGATTGAGAGAGGGCGAAGTAGGAGGATGAGCCTGCTCCGTCGACGCGAGTTCGAGCGGGCGAACCGAGTGGGACGTGTGGCTGCTGAGGGTGTGGACCTCCTCCTCCCTGTGCTGCTGCTGACGATGTAGACCCTCCTCGACTGAGCAACGCGTCCGGCGCTGTATTCGATCTCTTAAGCATCCTTCCGACCATCCCACCTCCTCCCGTCTTGGGCAAGTTGATCAACACCTTCTCCTCTTCCTCCTCTCCTCCCGGCAAGTCTTCGTCTGAGTCGATTCCCCTCCTCGCTGCACCTGCCTCCTCGTCCAGTCGTCTCCTCTTCAGCTGCTTCTTCCTCGGCGACGTGAGCTCAGGACTCGAGCCAGAGGGCTGACCGGTGAGTTGCTTCCCTCCTCCTGCGACGACTCCGTGGGATTCGAAGAGGGCGGAGAGGTTCCGAGCTGGTTTGGAGGGAGTTCCGACGAGTTGATGGCGGGTTTGGGTTGGTGTCAGAGAGGAGGGAGTGGAGGGACGGGATTGGGTTGGAGTGGAAGGTCGGGAGATGAGTTTCGAGGAGGTGGTCGGTGAGTGAGGACGAGGGAATTTCGCAGTGGTGGCTATGGGTTTGGTGGTGTGTGCTGAAGTGCTGGTTGGAACTGTGGGTGCTGGGTGAGATGGTTTGGAAGAGGAAGTGGATCGCGTTGGAGGTTGAGGTTGAGGAGGTCGAGAGGAGGCTGGAGGAGGAGGAGCGACAGGAGCCGAAGCTGTGGAAGTTGATGCTGAGGTTTTGGGAGCAGGATGAGTTGAGCTTCGAGATGGTGGTGGAGGTCGAGTTGATGGTGCTGTAGTAGTCGTGGGCAGAGGGCGAGCAAGAGAACGACTGTTGACCGTCTCGACCTTCCCCGTCTCCCTCCTCTCCCTCAGATCCGCACTCGTCGTCGTCGTCGAAGGTAGCACCTTAGCCTCCTCCCTCCCCATCATCTTCGAAGGAAGAAGACCAGTCCCAGCTCGTCTCGACTCCGTACGGGGAGGAGGAGGGACGACCTCGCCCTCTGCGTTCCCTCTCGACGACTGCCTCGACGCTCCCTTCCCCATCCCCTCCTTCCCCTCCCTCTCCAAACCACTCTTCTTCGCATCACCACCCGTAGAATCTCCCCTACCTACCACCCACCCAAAACCACAAAACGCGTCTCAAGTCAGCTCTCGCCTGATCCCATCCCATCCCTCTCCTTCCCGTCCCACCTCAAAGCTCAACACCTTCCCCCTTCGAGCACTCACTCAATTTCCTCCCTCCACCCTGCTCCCCCTGCTCACCATCCTTCTTCCTCTTCCCCCCTCTCCCCCCTCCCGACTTCGAGATAGGGATCTCCTCCCAATCCACACCCTCCTCACCCTCCTCAACCTCAAGCTCTCGCTCCCTCTCCTTCCCCTTCCCACCCCCTCCCCTTGTTCCCTTCAACCCGCCTCCCATCTTCGCCCTCTTCTTCTCCCTCGTCCCATCCGCCCCTGCGTCGTCGTCAGAAGAAGAAGAAACCACAGGCGTGAGTGTGCTGGTACTTGAAGAAGAGGATGCTGAGAGGAGGGGAAGGGGGAGATGCGAGCTCGAGGTGATTTTGGAAGTTGTTGCAGTGGGACGACGACGCCCGTACGTCGCACTGGGTTTCTTTTGGAGCTTGGGTTCCGAAGGGGGTGGGGAGGACATCCGTCGTTGGGTGAGAAGTGAGAGGGAGGTGCGTTGGGGTGGGCTGGGCTGGGTGTTGGGAGGCAAGGGAGGTTGAATCGAGAGGGAGGGCTGAATTCGTCTCGTGTTCGCTTTGAGCATTGCTTTCTTTTGCCCTCTCTCGCTCTTATTTTCTGGATAGCGCCGTTTGGGTCGCTCGTTCTCTTTCATGATCCTCAACCGAGGGAGAGCGTGGGGTGCGGGGTGAAACAGTGCACATAAAGCGGTAAATCCATAAGAGAAATAAGGCTCGACTACTTCCATCCCTGATCCTAACGATCCTAACACTAACCTCGAACTCCGAACCGAACCAGAACGTATGGAAACGTCTAGTTGGAGAGGAGGGTCGAGAGGAAAGCGTCTCCGGCTCCGGTGACGGCGCTATCAGGAACGAAAGAGGGAAGGGAGGGGAGGTCAGCGACGCGTTCGCGAGGAGAGGAGAGAAGAGAGGGAGAAGATGGAAAAAGAGAGGGAACGTACGCCTTCTTGGGGGCAGCCTTGGAGGCGAGTCGCTTCTGCTGGACCTGAAGGAGGAGAAGGAAGAGAGGGAAGAGTCAGCGATGGTGCTGAGAGGAGGGCGAGACGGTGAAGAGGTAGAAGGAAACTAACCTTGAGGGAAGCTCGCTTGACGGAAGCGGCGTAAGGGTTGAGGGAGAAGAGAACGGCCTTGTTCTTGAGGGGGTTCTTCTTCTGGGTGAAAGGTCGCTCTGAAGAAAAAGAAGACGAGAGGGAGGGGACGAGGACGATAGTCAGACGAAGTTCGAAGGAGACGCGAACGAGGCGAGACGAGACAAAGACTCACTGGCGATCTTCTGGCCTCCAACTCGAAGGACGGACTGGATCTCGTCGGAGTTGACTGGAAAAGAGAGAAGAAAGGGGGAGGGAAGAGAGTCAGCGACAAAGAAGACGAGAACGAAACACGACGCGAAGAGAAAGGAACGAGACGAAAAACTCACTCAATCGGGTGACGTCGGGGTTCGAGATCTTAGCGGTGGGGAGGAAGTAATCCTTCTTAAGGGTGGAAGCCTTGTCGAAGGTTCCGAAGACCTCGTCGAGGAGGCCGAAAGCTCCCTGGGTCCAGATAACGAATCGACCGAGGTGTCCTCCGGGGGCGAGCTGGAGGAGGTTGAGCCTTCGGACGTTGACGAGCTCGACTCCGGGGATGTTTCGGAAGGCCTTGACGATTCCGTTGTCCTCGTTGTAGACGATCAAGGGTCCTCGTCGCATTCGGTGCCTTCGTCCTCTCATCTTTCCCTTTCCGGCTCGGATCTTCCTGGAGTTGGAGACCTTGACGACGTCGGCGTAGGCCTTGGTAGCCTTGAGGAGTGCGATGGCCTCCTTGGTCTTGGTGTAGGACTCGGCGGCGTCGGAGATGACGAGGGGGACCTCCTCGATCTCCTCGATTCGGTGTCCTCGAGCGAGAACGAGCGAGGGGAGGGCAGAGGCGGCGAGAGCAGAGACGACGGCGAATCGCTTCTGGTTCTGGTTGACCTTGACGTGCCACTTCCTCCAGATCTTGGTGGGAGCGAACATTCGTCCACCTCGGCACATGTTTCCGAAGGCAGCCTAGGAGAGGAAGGAGAGGAGAGAAGAAGAGGGAAGGAGAAGGAGGTCAGCTTTTTGCGTTTGAGCTCGACTTCGAGAATCCCTTCCCTCCCTTCTCTCGACCTCCCCTTCTTCCCCAACTCAACGCGAAACGAAAAGACTCACCTGTCCAGCTCGGTGGGTTCCGGATCCTCCGACACGGGGGATACGAGCGACGGCTCGACCAGTTCCCCAAGACTCAGCAGAGGTCTGCTCTCCGGCGTTGGAAGCGACGGAGTAAGCCTGCCTCTTGTTCTTAGCCATGGACTCTGTGGAACGGCAACGAAACCCGAGGTCAGCTCACTGGGAAGAGCGTGAAGAGGACAAGAAGATGGCGAGGACGAACTGTGAACCTGAGCGACGACATCGAGCCTGATGGGCGCGGTGAGGACGGCAGGGAGGGGAAGGGATCCGGAAGCCTCTGTGAGATGAGGGAAGAGGGACGAAAGGTCAGGTTCTGGTGGTGTGGGTGGGACGAGGGTGGTATGGAGACGAACCTCCGGACTCGGAGAAGAAGTTGACGACGGGTCGGCTGGCCATTCTGTTGGAGGGAAGGAAGGAAGGGAAGGAAAAGAGGTCAGCTCGTGCTCGACCTTTCACCTCTTTTTTGACCATGCTTTGAACCACCATTCCTCCCTCCCTTCCACCAAAACCTCCTTCCAGCCTGCAGGACCATAGGTTCCCCATCCTCTCCTCTACATCCCGGTACCCATCTCGATCCATCAAGCTCCACCATCGAAGAAGGAGGATCGAGTTGACCTCGAATCCTCCTCCCTGCTCGCCCATCACTTCCACTTTTCACTCTCTCATTTGAGCAGTAGAGATCGTACTAACTTGAAAAAAGTTGAGGTCTGGATGAAGAGGAGAGGTGGAAGTAAGTGCCTGTTCAATTGTCGAAGCTGTAGGAGCGAAAGGGGAGACTCACAGAAAACTTGAAGGTCGGCGTACGGGGGAGAGAGGGAGGAGCGAGGAGCGAAAGTCTGCCAGGTTCGAAGCCTCCGCAGAGTTCGAAACCTTTGGGCTTCAAAAAGTCGAGTCCCTCCCCTTCTTCCTCCTTCTGACCACCAGCTTCTCTTTCTTCTCTTTTCTTTTCCTTCCTCTTCTTCTCTTCTCGTTGGCGTTCTCGTTTCGGACGGCAAAACTTCACCTCCCTTCCCCTTCAGCTCTCGACGACGGAGCTCCTCCCTCCCTTCCTCCCTCGACCTCCTGCACTTTTTTCAGCCCTCCCCTCGCCTCCTTCCCTCCCCCCTTCCCTCTCCCCTCGAGCTGCTCTGGACTACCCTTGCATCGACCGATCCGATCTCCTCTCCCCCTCTCTCCCAAAAGCTCAAGAGGAGTTCGTCGTCGTTCTTTCCAAGGTCTCTCCTCATCTTCTCTCCTCCCTCCTTCCCTCCCTCTTCTCTCCCAGTCGTCTCTTCTCCCGCGCGGGCTCAAACACACACCACTCTGTATATACTGCTAATCCAAGGAGCAAACGTCTCTCCCATAGCACTGCTCCTGGGAACGGGGATGGAAGATCTGCCTGCAAGCTTCGACTCGGATAGGCCTTACATCCGTACCGACTTTCAACGCTTCTTTAAGGAGAGCGTTGGAGTAGGGTCTGGGTCGATACATTTTTCTCCTTTATCTTTTTCTTTCGTGAAGGTGCTTGGTCTCCTCTCGCTTCTGTGGCGGGAGGTCTGTAGCTCCTTCTCGACTCCTCGTCTTTGCTAGAGCTTTGTCGTCGAAATCTCATGCTCTTCCCCCCTCTGGACCTCCCCTTCTCGCTTGAAAGCACGGAAAGATCATCTCAAAGAACATACTGCTAGCAAACGTATCGACCTTGAGAAAGAAAATCCTCCCTCGACGTCGGTATCAGCTGCCAAAACGAGGAAGCGGCGAGAGGACGAAGCTGACTTCAACCCGACGGGCTCGCGCGTCCTTCCCATCCCAACTTCCATCATCTCCTCCCTTCCCTTCCTTGCCTTGCCCTTCAGCTTGTACGTTCATCACCTTCCCCGAGAGCTCACTCGGCCTCTAGCTTACAACCCTTTTCGCTCGTCCCTGCAGCTCTCCTTTCCCCTCTTGCGGCCAACTTGCTCCGCTTGCCCTTCGCTGGCTTCCCTCTCGACTTTCCAAGCTCTCAAGACGCTCTAGATCTTCGGCGTTGAACTTGACGGATACCTCTGTGAGTTTTCTTCTCACTCTAGGTCACGTCAGGTCGCGATGGAGACTTGGAAGCTGGCCGTTCGAGCTCAGAGGAAAGGAAGGGAACGTCGACGAGGTGGCCGGAGGATCAGCTTCTCGCTCTCGACCTACGGGACGAGAAAGGATTCGTGGAACTCGTCAGAGCTTCAAGAGTGTGATATGACCTCTGGGAGTCGCATGTGCGAGGCTCTGGTAGCCACGGAGGGCTACTGGGACGACCTGAGGTCGAAAGGAAGGAGGGATGGTCGAGCTCGACGAAGCTCAACGATTCGAGCAACCGAGTCCTCGGCTTTCCTGTCTCTTCCTCCTTCTTCTACCAGCTCGTAGACATGACTCTCGCAGATAGATCTTCACTTCATAGGTCTCCCACACCTATAGCCTCGTCGCCGTCATCTCAAAAGCTGGTCTTCGTCTCCTTCCTCGTCCATCAACTCCGCCCTCCCTCTCGCTTCCCTCCTCGCCGAGCTCACCCTCCTCCTCCTCCCAAGCTGACCCTCCCCCCCTCGTCCCTTCTCCACCAGACGCTCGACCACTCTCTCCAATCTCCAGAATGCCCCGTTCCTCAGGCTCCTCCTCAACCCTCACCAACGGTCACAGCAACGGTCGAGCGAACCCTCGACCCAAAGGCTCGACAACGACGTTCGCTCCTTCGCCTCTTCGACCTCGAGCAGGAAGCAAATCCAACGGTTCAGCAGCAGTGTCCCATTCCCCTTCCAGAACCTCTTCCTCCTCTTCTTCCTCATCGTCAGCAACATCGTTGAACCAGCTCAAACTCAACGGTCTCACGAGCAGCAGCAGCAGCACGAGCGCGTCTTTGGAACCCTCGTGAGTTTCACCCTTCAGCCGACTTCTCTCCCCTTCCCTCTGGTCCCCTTCCCCCTTCGGTTCGCACAACCAAACTAACCCTCTTACCTCTCCTCTATCTGTGTGTATGCGCAGCGGCATCTTCCAACCCTACCTGACCTCTCGCCTTCCGACCTCGTCCAAGAACATCGCGAGCTTCCAGGAGAGATGGAGGACGCCCGTTGCGGATGCGTACTTTCTGTGGACGTCCATGTTGGGAGCGACGACGTTTTTCATGACGTTCTTGCCGGTGTTTTTCTTCTTTGGATTCCCGTGAGTTGAGTTGAGCGGTCTGAGGCTGGGTGGAGAGAAGAAGGGAAATCGAAGCTGACCATGTTTCGCTTTGGTTTGTTTGGGAACGAACGAACGTAGACGCGAGGGACGAGAGTGAGTTTTGTTACGTCTTCTCGAGTCCCGCAGGATGCTCGAGCTGATACCTTCTACCTTTCATCCTCAGACTGCTTCACGTCCTAGCTGGTCCGTACCTTCATCTTCCCTCGCGTGCAAGCTCGAGACGCGTCGACTCGACCTGACTTCCCTTCGCGAACTGATCTCGTCTCTCCTTCCCATCTTTCCCCGTCCTTCAGCTGGCATCTACTTCTCCTGTCTCTTCAAGGTCCGTTCCCTCTTTCCACGCCTCTCTCGAGCTCGAATCCTGACTCACACCCGCCTCCCGTTCGCCTCGCAGGATCTCATCCAAGTCCCCCGACCTCACCTCCCTCCCGTTACGCGCCTTTCACTTGAATATCACGCTCTTGAATGTACGCATGAACATCGCCTCTTCGTTCTCCCACGGTCTTGGGGACTTACCCACCGTTATGTTTTCGTTCGTTTCATTCTTCAATCAGACGGATTCCCCTCCTCCCACGCAACCTCTTCCACCTCCCTCGTCCTTCACGCCGCCATCTTCCTCTCGAGATCCAACCTCCCTCTCTCTACCACTTTGCCTTTCTACGCTTGTTCGTTCTTTCTCGCCTTCCCTTTCCTCCCTCGTCGACTCGTCGCTGACCCTCCCTCCGACTTCCCTCAGTCCTCACGGTCTTCTGGCTCTCCATCGTAGGAGGAAGAGTCTACTGCGGGATGCACACCATCATGGATATCTCTGCTGGTTCCTTGCTGGGAGCGTTGCTGAGTGGAGCGGCGGTTCTTTGGGAGGACAGAGTCGAGGACTGGTTGGCTAGCGGAGGGTGGCATGGTTCGTTCGCCTCGTCTCGTTCGCTCTTCTTCCTTCGTGCATTTGCGCCGAATGCTGACACCATCCTCCGGCTCAATTTTTATCGAAACAGTCCCAGTCGTGGTGATTCTCACGAGTTCGTTCTCTCCTCCCTTCCTTGCCCCCCTCCCCTCCCTCCCGCCCTCATCTGACCTCCCTCCCTCTTCCTTCTCCTCCCCTCTCACCCCCTCAGCCTTCCTCCTATCAACCAACCGTCCCTCAACCCCCATCCCCTGTCCCTGCTTCGGAGACGGAATCGCCTTCCTCTCCGTTGTAGCTGGATCCTGCCTCGGCCGCTGGTCAGCCTTCCATCTCGATACTCCCTCGCTCGAAGGGCACCCGAAGCTTTTCCATTCGGAGAGCTCGAGCAGTCCGGAGCACTGGCCAAAGTATGTGCTTTGGGTGGGAGCGAAGTATGGGCTTGGTGAGTCCGAGTCCCTTTCTCGAGTCTGTCTTTTGAGGAGAAGGAAGAAGGGGGAGGTCGCGACGCGTTTTGGCGTTTTGGTGCTGACTTTCCCTCCTCCCCCTCCGTCCCTTCCCTCCACCCAACTCCAGGCGTAGCGATCATCATCCTCTACCGAATCCTAGCCAAAGTATTTCTACCCTACATCTACGCTCTCTTCCTTCCCTCCTCCTCTCCCTCCCGCTCCTCTTCACCCACGGACTCTCACCCAACCCGACCCAAATTCGACGTCGTCCCCTCCGTGGTGGACTTCGGTGCGCTCGGGGTTGCGGATGGACTGGGAGGGGAGAAGGGCGGAGAGCATCAACACGAGCACGAGCATGGGCACTGGAGGAAAGGGAAGAAGGAGAGTCTTGGGAAGAGGGGAGAAGGAGAGGTGTTGAAGGAGGGGAGGGAGGTGTTGACGAAGGTGTTGGTTTATGGGGGGATTGGTGAGTAGCTTCGAGCTTTCTTTGACTGTTGTGGGTGGAGGATGGGTGGGAAGGGAGGGCGAGACAAACTCGCGCTGACTTTCGACGCGTCTTTCTTCTTCCCTCCATCGCAGGCCTCCTCGCGACTCATCTCATCCCACTGGGATTTGTGCTTTCGGGAATCGGACTTCGATAGTCTAGTCTAAGGACGCGTTTTGTTCAGGTGAGTCACAAACCTCGAAACTCGTTCGTCGTTCTCGTTCGAAGGAAGGAAGAAGAGAGAGACTGACCGTTCTTTGTTTCCCTTTGGTCCTCTCAGGTTTCGTGATGATCTTACTTTAATGCTTCACCTAGTTTAATTTAGCTTTAGCCACCTTGCTTAATCTATCTCTCCCCTTCTCGCTAGGGGGAGACCTTTCTTGGAACAAACGCGCGCGGACGAGTAGAGTCGAGGAGCCAGGCAGCGAGCGACGTTGAGAGCAGTGACAAAGAGCATGGCACAGACAGAGAAGATGAAGTAGATCTCGTGCCTCCAAACATTAAAACCCGAAGAAAATTTACTCCGAATCGGGCCGTCTCTTCCCAAACCTCGGCTCCCTCCCCCTGCTTGGCCCAAACGGCCATCACCTCGTCCTCCCTCCCCTTCGTTCCCTCCTCCTCCTTCCGATCCCCTCGGCATTCCGCCTTTGTTTTTCGTTCGCTCAGCAGCTTGTAGTCAAAGCTGCTACGCTATGCTAAAGGGTTAGTCCAGCTCCTCTTTGCTGAAGGAGAAGAGCGGGGGAGAGAGGAACGAAGGAAGGAGAAACAGCGAAGCTCACCTTCCATTGACGGTTGATGGGTGCGAAACAGAGGAGCTTTCCACGTTCGTCCCTCTTTCTCGGTTCGGTTGAAGGATCAGTAAGGTGTGAAGCTGATAGTAAGCGCTCCGTTGGGTTTCGTGAAGTGACATGGACCGCTTAACCCAACTACAAGATGCTATCGAATCAGTGAGCTTGACCTCTCTCCCTTCCCCTCCCTTCTCTCGTTCGCTCGCTGACCCTCCTTCCCTCGTTCGCCTTCAGTTATTAACCATCACGACCTCCTCCCTCTCGTACCTGACTCGCAAAACCGCCTTCAAGAGACTCAACACGGATGTGCCGGTCACGTTTAGGAATGCGGAAGCCGAGGGGAACGAGGGTGTTTTTGAAGGTGAGCTCGACGTCCTTGCTTCCCTTCCTTTCCCTTCCCTCGAGAGAGAAGCTGACCGACGCTCGCTTTGCGTCTTGGCGGCATGGTTCAGACAACAAGAAGGAGCTGGTCCAAGACTTGACCAAGAAGGCGAAGCAGGTCGAGTATCTCATTCGAGCGCTGCCGGACAAGGAAGGGGAGGAGGGGTCGGTGAGCTCTCGCTCTTCTCTTGCTTTCACTCGTCTCGTCTCCTCCCTGTACTGACACCCGCCTCCCATCTTCGCCGATAGAATCTTCGACTTGAGGGCTTGCAGAGTGAGATGAAGGTCGCGAACGCAGACTACTTGGAAGCCGTCAAGATCGCTGGTTTGTCTCCCGATTCTTCCTCTCACTCCCTTCGCTGCTTCCTTGCTCCGTTCTCTCGCTCGTGACTCGAGCTGACTTCCTCCTCCTTGATTGGTCCATATTTGAACACAGAGTCGCTACTGGCCGAAATCAACGGAACGATACGAGCTCTGCTAGAGGATTCTGACTCGGTGGAGGGAGGAGCAGCGCGAGACGAGATGGTCGTCGACGAGGGCTCGCTGCTGGAAGGAACGAAGGGCGTGCTGGTTGATAGCGAGACTGGCACAGCAGGTGGTGGGCACGGATGAACGGTTTAAGCTTCCTCGTCCTTGCTCTACGAAGAAAGAGAAGTGGGAAAGCAGCGCCGACTGACAGACGGTCGACGCGCGACGTCTTCTCACCTTCGCCCTCTTCCTCGTCCCCTTCCGCCTCGTCTTTGAACGACGAAAACCCACATCGAATCACGCCCATCGAGCCTCCCTCTCCCCATCCAACTTCATCGGCGCTCCTCCATCTCCCAACAGCACCTCCTCCCCCTCTCCCAGGTCACCCTCCCCTTCAAGTTCCCTTGTCAACCTCCCCGCGTGCCTCATCGCCACGAGCACCCTTCTCTCCTTTCCTTCCTCCACCTCCCCTGTCTCAGGATACTCCCTCTGCAGTCGTGCGACTTCGGGTTCGGGAGGGAAGGTCGATTTGGGGATCGCGAGGGAGGGGTCGAAGCATGAGAGCGAGGGCGAGGAGGTTGAGTTAGGAAGGAGGGGAGAGTGACGACCGAGGGAGCGAAGAAGGTAGGCTACGGAAATGAGGGAGACAGAGATGGAGTAGGTTCCGCCTTCCTGTGTGAAAGAAAAGTGAAAGAAGATGGAGAGAGACGCGTCAGGTCCGAATTTTGACGCGAACGCAGAAGAGGACGATCCGAAAGGGAGGGGAGAAGAGGAAAAAACAAGAAACGTGCCGTAAACTGCCTACACAACCCCGCCAACATCCCAAAAGCCAACAACTGCCCAGCAGCATGATCCAACCCCTGTACCGGCAACGCTCTCGGTTCGATCTCCTCTCCTTCTTCGACCCCTCCCTCCCCTTCCTCCCGCTCCCTCTTCCAAACCCTCCACGCCTCTCCCTCCGCGTGATTGAAACCACTAGCGGTCTGCACAAGACTATCAAACCCTCTCTTCCCACCCCAAACACCCTCTCCTTCGCCTCCGTACGCCGACAGGCTCGCGAGGATCATGTTCGGAGCGATGGCTCGCAGGGCAGAGGGCGAGAGGTGGTCAGGAAATTTGTTGGAGAGAGAGGCGGGGCGGTAGGATTGAACGAAGATGGAGGTTGAGGGGAGGATCTGGTTGCTGAGGGTGGTGAGGGAGGAGGGAGAGGAGAGGGAGAGTTGGGTGGTTCGTTTGCCGCGGGAGGTGTCGAGGTCGAGGGTTGGGAGGGAGGGGAGGATGGGTGAGGTTAGGAGGAGGACTTGAGCACCTCGGACTGATGGGGGAAGGGGGAAGGGAGGAGAGGAGAAAACAAAAAGAGGGTGTGAGAAACGGCGACGCGTCGATTCGCGAGTTGATTCGGTTCGAGGTTTTGAGCAACAGAGGAGGAAGAGAGGACGGACCTGCCATGGTTCTACCTGCTACGGGACCTGCGATGACTCTGGATGCGAATCAGAGAGAGGGGTGATTTAGTAACGAGACGATTTGAAAGAGAAAGAACGAAACGACGAATGGCCGCTGGCGTGGAATCGAAGTCGACCGACTCACCTCGTCATATCCAGCACCTTCACACCCTCACCCAGCCTCCTCTCCGTACCTGACATCCACTCAGGTGTCCCAGATCCTTCTCCGTCTCTCTTGATGGACACACACCCCTCCCGTGCGAACCGTTCCGCTGCGTCGCGACCTTGAGGCGAAGCGTCCCATTCCTCAAACGATCTCAGAGCAGAGACGCAGCATCCTGACTCGGTGGCCAGCGTTTCGAAAGGAATGGAGTTGACCTTGAGAAGTGCTTCTTGAACTGTAGCTCGAGTGGGAGGAGGAGAGGAGTGAGGGTCAAGACCGAGGACGTCGAGGAGATTGTTGCGATGGCTGATGAGAAGGTCAAAGGTCAGCTTCTGGCTTTCGAAAAGGGCCCGAACACAAGAGCGGGATGTCGGCTCACTGAGGGAAGTTGGTATGGACCCGAACGAAGGAGTCTGACGTGCGATAGAGACCAGCGAGAGGATCCCAAATCGACGGCGGCGGTTTTTCTCGGTCCAAAAGCGTCCATGCTTCGCTGACTTCGAACTCGAACGAGTCAGACATGAGACGGCTCTCGACGCCTTGTATGTATCGTCAACATCTTGTGAGAGAACTCCAGACTCACTGAACTCCAGCCCAGCTTCTCTCTTGTCGACCGAAACGGTGAGCTTCTCGTTCGTCCTGAGCTCATGGAGGTAGCTCGCTGCTAGAGCGGAAAGAGCTGTGGTGATCTGGAGAAGTGAGCAGGTCGAAAGAGGACGTAGTCAGCTTTCTATGGAGAACAGAACACGGCGTCGTCGTCGCCTCACTTGAGCGAGCTCTGCGACTTTGAACGAGGAAGCGAGAGCGGGATCGATGGAGGAGCCGGTGAGAACGAGCTTTGGAAGCCGAGAGATTGGGAGACCAGCTTGAGTCCAGATCGAGTGAATGATAGGGAGAGGGTTGAAGGCTGCCATGGCCAAGATATCGAGCGGGTGAACTAGTGAAGCGGTTGAGAGGGTAAGGGAGGAAAGGAAGGAAGCGGGAAAGGTGAGCTCGAGCGATTTCGAGCCAGCGGTAGTTTCGCTTCTGACCTCCGCTCCGTCCCCTATTTAAAGGTGAAAGATTCGCGAGCTTGAATTCGGGATGAAAAAGGTAGACGCTGAGACCGCTTTTGACCTTTGCTGATATTCTGCTGAACCGAGAGCTCTGAACTCGCCCTCGGTCTTGCTCGGATGCGCGTCGTCTTACACGCACTCTTTGCCTCCTCCACCTCATCGCGTCGAAGATTTCGACCGCAGGCCAAAGATGCGTTTCTCAAGATCTTTCTATCATCTCTCGGCGTAGGTCCAGGAGCGAAGATTTTGGGCCGGAGATGGCGCGTCCTGTCGACGGACGTCTTGCCCCTTTCTGAGCTTGATTGTCTTCCCTCCCTGCCTGGACAAGTCGTAGATGCTGACAGGCCATTCAGTACGAATTGGCCCATATCGGGTTCTTACAACGCGGCCTCAAAGCCCTCGATTCTGGTGCTGAAGGTTGGTCGACGCGTCGAGTCTTGCTTCGCTTTATCTCCTCGACCACTTCCTCGAACAGCCTGCAACGGCAATCTTTTCAAATTTTGGCACATGTTCTTCGGCCCTGCGTCAGCCGTGACTTTCGTTAGAGAACAACGTTAAGAAGCCTCGACTCGACGCAGGCTGTTAACTCGCTCGACGCTACACGACGAGGAGAGCCGCTTTCTGGAAGCTGATAATAATGAAACCCTACTACGTTTTCGAACGAGAGGAACCAGTAAGATTGCAGGCCTTGGGCAAGAGGACGCGACGCGTCGCTCCGTAAAGCTACTTTCCGCTCTCGTGTGCGACATTCAGTATGGAAGCATCGATCTATTCATCCAGCGAAAAGAAAAGAAAAAGCAAAGAAGAGTGAAGCAGGAGACAAGCAACGGGAAGAAGAAGGCGAGAGAGATAAGCGGACAGAGATTATTGAAACAGGAGGTGGACGAGCAAAGCAAAGAAGGGACGCGACGAAATAGAACGAAGAAGCAAACGAGACACTGGACACGAAAGAAAGAAAACCGAGGCTCCGAAGTCTACTCCTCATCCCCAACGACGTCCTCCTCGGGAACGACGGGACGAACGACTCTCAGCTTCTCGAGAGCGGAGAGATGAGCGTGGGTTCGAGGAGATCGATGGTTGGGTCCAGAACCGACGGGGACGATGACAGGCTCGGCGGTGAACTCGAACTGGGGAGGAGATGAAGAGAAGAGGGCGAAGAGTCAGCGAGGTGACTGAGGTTGAGAAGAAACGCGTGAAAGGAGAAGAACGACGACCGAGAAAAAGACTCACGTCCATGAGACCACGCTTGGGGGAGACGAGTCGAGCCCATTCGAGGTAGAGTCGGAACATGTAGGCGGTCTGAAGAGAAGAGTGCGAGGGAGAGGGTCAGTCAGGTGACACGAACGCGAGGACGACGAAAGAAGAGCGAGGGACAGAGAGAACGCACCATGTCCTCCTTCCTCCAGTTCTTAGATGACCACTCGTTTCCATTCTTGGCGATCATCTTAGCGAGCTCGTTCTCTCCAGTGAGACCATCCTCGTCGTCTCCTCGGAACTAGAGAAAGAGAAGAAGAGAGAACGAAGTCAGCGCGTCGTTCGAAACGAAAAGGGCGATGAGGCTGAAGAGAGAGAAGGACTCACGAAGGCCATGATGTCGTAAACGTCCGAGTAGTCGACCTTAACGGGGACGTAGTGAAGCCAAGGCTGGATCCTGTCGTTCCACCACTCGGGGTAGATGGTCGATTTGAGGACGAGGGAGCCGGTGGTGAGGAGTCGTTTGAATCGAGCAGACCAGGCGTTTCCGTCCTGCAAACGAATCTCGAGGTTAGCGAACAGTAGTCGGCGACGACGTCAGAAGGCAAGAAGGGGACTCACGACGTCGAGGATGTACTTGTAGTTGGTCTCCTGGTCGAAAGTCAGCACCTTTCGGAAGGTGAGCTCGCGCTCGATGTCGGCGCAGGTTCCGTCGTCCGAGTGGCATTCTTTGGGCAAACGAAGCGAGGAAAGGAGTCAGAGGAAGTCGAAAAAGAGCTGGAAACCGAGAAGACTCACGAATGGGCTCGTAGGCGAGTCCGATATCGAACATCATCTCGTTCAGCCGTCCCATCCTCTCCTCCTTCGTCAAGTTCCCCAACGTCTCTCCATCCTCGATGACTCCAGCGAGACTTCCAGGGCTAGGGAGAACCTTGACCTCGTCCTCCATCTCGAAGCCGACCATCTTGGCCAATCGAGCTCGATGCGAATCCCTCCAAGGCGTCTCAGTCGAGAAGTAGCCTCCGGTGTTTCGTCCTCGCCAGAGAAGTCGTCGATCGGTCTTGGAGTCCCAGTCAATTTCGTCTCCCGAGAGATCCTCTCCCCACTGCTCGACGGGAACTGGTGAAGCGAAGAAGGGAGGGTCAGGTCAAGCTCGAAGAGAAGTCGAAAAGAGACGCGAGAAAAGACGAGACGAGTCGACTCACTTCCAAGGATATCGGCGTGGAACTTCGTCTTCGAGAGCGAGAAGATAGGCATGAGGTCTCCTTGGGTGTAGGGGTGAGTTCCGGCGGTAGTTCCGTGAAGAGCGAGGACTGAGGGGTGCTGGCAGATGTCCATGGTGGCGACGTGAGAGACGATGAACGACTTCGAGGTTGGAGCGGGGAGGGGAGGCTGGGCTCGAATGGGGGAACGAGGAGGGCAAGCAGCTTCCCAGCCGTGTCTCGAGGTATCCATCTCGACCGAGGGGTCGTAGTCTGGGCGAAAAGGAAGAAAAGAAGGAGAGATCAGCGACTCGGCGCGTTGAGAAAGAGGAGGAAACGAGGAAACGATCAACTCACACTCTCCGTCCTCAGCCAACTCGATCAGCTCCTCTCGGTGCATGTCGCTGATGAACCTCGTCGGCGAGTCGTGGATACTGTAGACGGCATCGAAGTCGGGGATCCACTTGGCGACGCTCTTGATCAACTCGACTTGTCCGTTTCGACGGTCGTCCGATCCGCCGATCTTCTCCGAGTCGTAGGTGATGTGGTTGGTGGAGACATGACCTGACTGGACGGAGAGAGTGAAGGTGTCCTCGTGCTCCTGGGTCCTGGCGACTCGAGATCGAAGGAAGGAGGGAGAGAAGGCTCGGAAGGGGGCGAGGTCCTGAAAAGACGACGCAGAGAGAAGGTCAGTGCGAGCGCTCGAAAAACGCGAAGAGGAGAGGGACGAACGATGTTGATTCGGTCGTACTCGTCGGGAAGGCCGACGTTGTTGATCCTGGTAAAAGATAAGGAGGACGAGGGTCAGCATCGAGTCGTCGAACGAGTAGGAGACGCGAACGAGCACGACTCACTGGACGTATTTCCACCAGTGGTCGAATCCCTTGGGAGGGTTCATCCCGTAATTCCTCCTCTTGTACTCCTTCACGGCCTGCTCCAAAGTCTTCGACTGCCTCTCGTTCTTCTCCTCCCAAGCGACCTTCGCGTCCTCGATGAGCTGGTAGATGGGGTGCTGCATGGCGGGAACATCGAGGTTGACCTCGAGAAGTCCGTTGACGACGTGATGTTTTGGTGGTGGAGCTGGGGGCGTCGAGGATCCGAAGGGTCGAGAGATGACGGAGGGGACGAGGTAGATGGGTGCGAGGAAGTTGGAGGCTGAGAGGGAGGGTTTGAGAAGGGAGGACGGGGAGAAGGTCTGGACGGCGACTCGAAGAACGGCGAGGAGACAGAGGAGGGTGAGGAAAGAGGTGAATCTCGACCGAGATAGGAGCTTCCGTTTGGAGGGGATGAGGGAGACGATAGCGGTCGCGATTGGAGGGGTGGAGGGAGAGGAGGAAGGTCCTTCGTCGGGGATGGAAGCCTTGCGAGTTTGAGGAACGGCTGTCGAGCGTCGTAGAGGAAGAGGGACGAGGAGAGAATCTTCGAACCCGTTTCCGTTGTTGAGATCTGGTGATCTGTTCTCCTTGTACCTCTTGTCGTTGAGCCATTTCTCACGGAACGAGCGAGGAGTGGGAGAAATGATGGCGGGGGAGGGACTCGTGGGAGTGGCTGTCGAGGAGGAAGCGACCGTTGAAGCTCGACGAGCGAACGCTGAGGTGATGGTAGAAGGGGCCATGGCGAGAGGAGGGAGGTCGAGGAGTGAAGGTAGGGTGGGAGCGAAGTCGGAGGACGATAGCTTGAAGTGAACGAGGACGAGAAAGGGAAGGGGGAAGCAAGAGGTCAGCTTTGGAGGAGGAGGAGGGAAGGAAGAAATAGGATGCAAGCTGAAGCGAACCTGTTAGATGAGCCTTGGAGAACGAGCGGCGAAGGGAGATAGCAGATACTGAAAGCTGCCGGAAGCGTCGAAGGTCTGAACCACCGAGAATCGGTTCAACGGAGGAGGGAAGGGAGGAAGAAGAGGTGAGCTCGAGCTTGAAAGAAGGGAGGAGAAGACTTCGCCGCTCTCACCTTCTTGAAAGTCTTCGCTGGTTCGAGAAGTCGAGGAGGTCGATGATGGAGGTCAAGGGTCAGAGCAGCTTTGAATTCTGAAGCGATCAGCATCAGCAAGGGAGGGTGAGAGGGTGTTGGGTATCAGGCGTGTTTCGCGGGAAGGCAAGGGGAGGGCAGGTGAGACTCCAAGTCGATCACTGCGCTTTTGCCTCTTCTCAGTTTGCCTCAAGATCGAACAGTCTCGAGATTGATAAGATAGTAGCTGGAAGGTCTACTTTCTCGGTCTGAGCCGTCTTCCATCAGCAAAATCGTGGTCGAGAGGGCTGGAAAGACGCAGCGAAGATGTTCGACGCGCCTCCTTCGTTCCCCTGCTTCAGTTCGAACCGACGAGACTGAGGCCTTGCAACTGAGAGCAGATGATAGTAAAGCAGATGGGATAACTACATCAGACCGAAACGTGGAAAGACTTCAAAGCCTCTCCGACCTCCCTGGCTGCCTCGAGAACTCGCGTCGCTTCCTCTCCGTGTTCCCCGACGAACGAAGAAACTCCAGGCTCGGGGAACAGGACCTCGTCGACCTTGCAGAAGACGTTCTTCTCAGGGAGCTCTCCTTGGAGGAGGTAGGCTTGGACGTGCTTGATGGTACAGAGCTGAGAGAGAGGGGAAACGAAGTCGAGGTCAGCTCGACGCGATCAGGAATCCCGCTCCATTTCGAGACTCACTGAAGCGAACGCGAGAGAGCAGTGCTGGTAGAAGAAGGAAAAAAATGAAGAAGAACTCAGTCTTCGGCGAGCAAAAAGAGAGAAAGGAAGGGGAAAGAAGTAGGAGGACGAACGCCAAACGAGTTCTGTTCGATTACTCTTGACTGATTTTGAATCGAGTTGACGAGGTAGGCATTCTTCACGCTCGTGACGGGGTCGGCCTGAGATGAGAGATACAGCAAAGGTCAGCGGCGAGAGAGAAGAGGGGGGCGGTTGAGATGGACGAACGGTGTTTCCGACGAGTAGAATCGAGTTCGAAAGCGTTTCATTGAACGAGCCGGTGAACTGCAAGAGAAGAGAGCATTCAGCTCTTATAAAGACGAGAAACGAGCGAGAGGTTTGCTAACCCTTCCGAAGCCAGCTTCTTCGACAGTGAATCCGTCACAGGTATTCCAGAGTCCAAGCCAGCCGAACCAACGGGACACCTTTGAGATTCGGAAGCGAACGTCGTCCGTGTAGGAGTCTGCCAGTTCCTGGTCCGTCGCGTTGGGTGGAAGGGTGGTTCGAACCGCATCGTTGCACCAGACACCTGCAACGAGAGAGTAAGATACGAGTGAGCGACGGGTCGAGAGCGAGAGGACGAGACGGAGACGCGACGAACCATTCCCAGCGAAGATCGAAGACGCAGCCGCCGTCGGATCTTTGGGAGGAGAAAGTAGTGCCTGAGCCATCCGTAGAATCGATCGACCGTCTCCATCCAGGGCGTCCTTTATAACTGTGTCGAGAGACGAAGGAGAAGGGGAGACGACGCGTAAACTTCGTCAAAGGAGCTTCGAAGAAACGATCACGCACTCACGGATCGCGATGGAAGGCCAACTCCTCGGAGTATACATCCCGATGAAGATAAGAGAAGCGATCAGGGGCGAGTTGACGACTCCTGGTAACGGCGAATCGGGTACGAGGATGGGAGAAAGGTACGTCTTGTCGAGAAGGTCTGCGAGGGTTTGGAGAAGCTCCTCCTTGGACTGAGGAGGATCCGTGGCGAGAGCACAGCGAGACGGGCCAGCCTAGCGAGTGAATCAAAGAAGGGGCGTCAAGAAGGGAGATCAAATTTGAGCCATGGAAGGAAGAGACGGCTCACCGAGACGCAAGCTGCAGCAAAGCCCTCGACTCCCTTATCGGTGTCCTGAAAGACGCTATTGAGAACCTTGGCCTGCGAGGCAGACGCCCAAAGTTGAGGATCTACGACTCCGTCGATAATCACTCGACCGACCCGTTCAGGGAAGATCCCAGTGCTGAAAACGAAGACGACAACATGAGTTCGAAAGCTCGACCAACGACGCGTCAAGAAGGCCGGTACGACTCACAGGTACGCGCCGAGAGCGGCTGAAGAGGGAAAGTAGGACACGGAATCAGTTCTCATAGCGCACGAGGTCCAAGACGAAGCGAAAGGGCTTACTGCCGTAGCCTGAAACGAGACGACGCGTTGAACGGAAAAACGAGGTCAGCTTCGTCGTCTTCCAACCGGAGAGCAGAATGGCTTCGGCTCACTGAAACCCCAAAAGTTAACACCCCTCTCTACATCCGACTTCCTCCACACAGCACGGCTCAACCTCTCCAGATCCCTCGCGACGCTCTCCGTTCCCAAGAACCTCCCGATCCCTGCGCCTGTGTTCATCTCGCAAGCGATGTTTTGGAGTTTGGAGTAGGGGACGAGCTGTCGCATCTGAACTCCAAACTCGTCGAGTGCGTCGGGGTAGGCTGAGATGTTGAAGGGAAGGGGAGGAGGAGCGGGTAGCGATTTGAGGAAGAGGTATTCGTCGAGCGCGTTGGGGAAGCATCTAGAGAGGGGAAGGAGTCAATCTCTTGTCCTCTAGAGACACCAGAAGATGTTGTCTCTCACCTGAAGACTGGTTGAGTCTCTCCAACTCCTCGAGGATCCCAACTGATGATGTCGTACGAGCCCCCAGCGAGGGTTGAGAGCGACGGTCCTGCGAGTCGAACGAAGGTGACTCCCGACCCTCCAGGCCCACCACTACATCCGAACGAAGAAGGAGAGGATATCCAATCAACACGATCTTCGAGCAAGGAGGTTGAGGTTATGAGCTTGAGATCAGGAACAGGAGGAGGAAGAGTTGTCGAGACGGTGATGGCCGACGACCGGCGACGAGCTCACATCTCTCCCCTCCCCTTCTCTTCCTCCTCGTTCGCTGCGTCTCTCCTTCAGTCCAGCAAGCGAAGAACCACGAAGACGGATGACTCACGGGTTAACGAACAAGCTCCCAAGCCTCTTCTTCTCGTCCGCCGCGTAGCGAATGACAGCCAACGTCACAACTCCTTCCTCCTTGCCAGTGTAGTCCATGGGGACCTCGTACCGCGTACAGGAAAACTTCTCCGAGAGGCCTTCGCAAGCCTCCCAGACCACCGCTGAGAGGGAACCATCCTCTGAGAGGAGCGAGGGGGAGGGCGAGACAGAGGAGGGGAAGAAGGGGAGGAGGAACGAGGGCGAGAGGGAAGGGCAGGCGAGGAGGAAGAGCCAGGACGATCCTAGCAAGACGAGGAGGATCCCTTGACGAAGGAGGGAGGATTTGTGGGAGGGAGTTGGATGAGGAGCGATGGGAGGGGGTAGCGTCTTCTCTTCGAGTTGAGGAGACATCGTGATGGTCGATGAAGAAGGAGTGAGAGATGCATCCATGTGGGCTCGACGGAAGATCGAGCTCGCATCGTTGCCGAGCGAGGATGCAAGCGAGCTCGACCTGGGGAAGCGAAATCTGGAAGAATCTCATCGTCGAGCATCTATACTGACCTATTATAAGTATGAGTCTTCGATCCTCTTGAAAAGGAAAGCTGCCAGAGCGAGAGGGACCGCTGGATCTGACGAGATGGTGAAAACAGGACGACGCGCGAGAAACTCCTGATATCCGAGTCGAACGTCTAAGAGAAAGAAGAATGGCCAGTCAGTATCAAAACGGACTCAGTCCCTCGCGCTGAGGATGGCTGAAGAGATCTGACGGGCGAGAGGAACCGACGCTCGCGTCGCGTTTGTCGACGTGTCGAACGAAGAGCACTCACACCAAGCTAGCGTCCTGTTCACAGATCCATCCTCGTTGAAAGGCTTCGTCCTGATGGTGATGATCCTCGCTCCATGCTCTTTCGCCCCAATTTCTTCAAGGGCACGCACGATCTGTTCGAGCGCGACGACCAAAAGAAAAAAAGTTAGCTCAATCTCCCCTCCCTTTCCCTCTCAACCACTTGATAAACCGAAGGTCTAATCACCTCCCTCCCGAACCCTCCTCCTTGAAACTTCGGATACACAAACAACCCCGAGATCAAGACCTTCCCCTCTCTCGCATCAGCGAGCTGTAATCCGCCAGCTTGTCCTCCCGAATCACTCAGCACCAGTCCTCCCATCCCTACAGGTTCCGACTCGTCGTCCGAGGAAGAAAGATAGAAGATGTACATGATAGTCGTGGAGCCTTCCAGAGTTGAGGAGATGAGGGAGGGGACTCGGTCTGTGAGAAGGCGAAGCGAAAGTGGACGTGCGTCGAGACTTGATCAGCTCGACTCTCGAACAAGTCTAGTTCCTTCTGAGAGACGAGAACCTAGAGCGCACCTTCTCCCCATCCACAAGCTCTTCTCATCTTGATCTTCGAGGGGGAAGAGAGAGAGAAAGAAACGAAACGAAGAGTCAGCACCCTCGCTGCCGAAAGAACGACGGGCGACGGGCGACGGGCGACGGCCATTTCTTCGACTCACTCACCAGCTCTTCCTCATCCCTTCTCTCGATCCTTCGACAGACAAGTCTCGAAGCCATCCAGTTCTTTCTCCCAAAGGTGATTTGGATCTTGTGCGAAAGGGAGGGGAGGGGAGGGTGGGAGTTGACGTTGGAGTCCAAAAAGAGGTCCGCTAGATCCGAGGGCCGAAAACAGACTCACTCGAGTGAGCGGGCGAGTCACAACTTACAGTGTCCTTCCAACCTCCACCGGATCTCGTTTCACCGAGGACGCGAGGACGCGAGAACCGAACCCATCTATCTGTCTGCATACTGTACTGCCCTCTCGGGACCAGAAAAGGATCTACATACACGCTCAGTGACAGAAACAACGAAGATTGATTTCTGCGTCGTTCATCTTGTCCTCCCCCCGCCCCCATCCCCGTCCCTCCCTCCTTCCCATCCTCTCTTCTTCTCTTTCCCCCAACCCAACCGAAGCTGGCTCAATCCGAAGGGCAGAAGCCATTCCATCCAAAAGAAAAAAGGAGCGAACAAGGGGAAAACTACGAAAGCATAGCGTACACATCTCTCTCCCTCCTTCTTTTGATTTTTTGTGAACCAACGCGAACTCAAACCGAAACCAAAACCGAGCGACTATCCAAGTGGGAAAGCAGGGTCGATTTACTGGGCGGTGGAGTTGGGGTTGGGGCAGTCTCGGGAGAGATCTGTTTGCAAACGAAGGAGGGAGGGAGGGAGAGGTCAGCGACGCGAACGAAGAACACGAGACGAAGAGAGAGGGGAAGGGTGGGTGCTAGAGAGACGTACGGTTATCAGCTCCACACGAGTAGCAAGCCTTCTTCTGGGCGGTGGGGCAGTCTCGGGAGATGTGACCGGTCTCACCTGTAACGCGAACGAAAGGGAAGAAGGTCAGTTCGACGCGACGCGAAGCGAAGCGAGAGGGAGAGAAGAAAATTCGACGCACCACATCCGTAGCAAGCTCGGGGAGCTCCTCCCTGGAATCCTCCTCCTCCTCCTCCGGACTGGGGAGAGGTGCAGGCGGCAGCGATGTGTCCCTGTCCTCCACAGTCTGTTCGAACCAGAACGAAAAGCGAAAAGCGAAGTGAGTTTGGGGTTTTCGTTCGTTCGTTCGGCGTGTTCACTCCGTCTCACTCTCTTCAGGCTCGTGCGAGCGAGAAGGTTTAAAGGGGAGGGCAAGAAGAAGAGAAGAAGCAGATACGCACTGTAGCAGGTCTTGGGGGGAGCTCCTCCGTAACCGTAAGATCCTCCTCCGTATCCTCCAGCTCCTCCGTCGGCTCCAGCCTCAGGGCAGGCTCGGGCAATGTGTCCGGGCTTTCCACACTGTTGTACGAACGAACGAACACAGAAGGAAGACGAGGTCAGCGGAAGACTAGACGAGACGCGAACGAAGGAAAGAGAGATGGGATGATTGGGGTTTGAACGAACCCTGTAGCACTCTCCTCCTCCTCCTCCGAATCCTCCCTGTCCTCCACCCTGGGGGCACTCCTAAGAAACACGCGAAACGAGACGAGAGTGAAGGAAGAAAGAAGGTCAGCGATGAGGTTCCGACGACGAGGAGGACGCGCTGACTGATCAACGAAGAGGAAGACGAAGAACGTACTCGGGAGATGTGTCCAGCCTCACCGCACTTGTAGCACGACTTGGGCTTGGCCTCGGAGGTGCAGTCTCGGGAGATGTCTGATCGAGAACGAAGCAAGGAAGGAAGGGAGGTGTGAGCGCTTCGTTCGTCGTCATTCGGCGAGCTCCATCATCTCGTTTCGTTTCGAAGAAGAATGGGATGGTGGTACTCACGTCCCTCAGAGTTGCAGTTGTAGCAAGTGGGGGTTCCGGCCTTGGGGCAGGCTGTATGATTCGAACGAAGGAAGGAAGAATGGAGGTCAGGGTTCGTTCGAGCTCGAAGCGGTGGAGAGAAGGAAGAGGGACGAACCAGCGGCGAGGTGACCAACTATAGGATCGAGAACAAGATCGCAAGGACGTTGAGTTGATTCAGAGGTTCAAGAGAACGAGAGGGTTCAAGTTTTCACGAGGAGAACGAGGTTCGTTTGAAGGGAGGGAAGTGGATCGATAGGATTTGCATCGTCGTCGTTCGTCGTCCGTTCGATTCGTTTCGTTGGAAAGAGATGGGATAGGGTAAGGGTAAAAAAGGAAGAGGGAAAACGTCAGCTCCCGCGCCTCTACCCCCGGAGCAAACACCAGCGAATCTCGAGGTGTGGATGGGTGCGGAAAGGGAAGGAAGGAAGGGGAGGGAGGGAAGGGAGAAAAAGCGAAGGGATGGGATCGACCCTCCTCCGTTGTCCTTGTACAAAAAGGGGAAGAGAGAGGATCTATGGAAGGGATTCTTGGAACACGCTGACTCTACGCCGCTGACCCTCATCCGATTCGATCAACTGTAGACCAACTCGTGTCCCTACAGTCGAAAGAAGGGGATCGTTCTCTCCCTCCCTCCTCCCTTCGCTTCCTTCGCCACCACCCACTCTCCTCCTCTCTCTCCCCCCTTTCCTCCCAGAGTCACCCCCATCTACAGGACTCTAATAGGAACAGCTCACGCACAGCCACCACAGTTGAAGCATCCACGGTTTCCACCACCTTGCATGTTGAAAGAGAAAGAGTTGGGGGTTGGGGGGTAAGGGAAGGGGAAGGGTGTAGGGGGTTCTGTGCGAAGGAGAGAAGCGAGAAGAAGCGAGGGTCAGTACGAGAGAGCGGGGAGGTGCTGCTTGTCGAGCAAGGAGGAGAGAAGAAGGGAAGAACGGGGAGGGAGGGCTGACTGACCTTTGAAAGAAGTTGTTGAAGGAGAGGGAGGAGGAGGCGAGCGAAAGGTTTGACGGGCGCGAGAGGGAATAAAAAAGATATTCGCGCGGGGGTCAAGGTGGTGAGCTAGAAAATCTTCACGTTGGCTGGTGTGCTACTTCTTCTAGATACGAGGAGTCCTAGAAGGGTGGTTTTTTGTGGATGACAGCGAGAAGGCAGGGGAGGGAAGCCGTCGACGACCTTCTCATCGCTCGTCGTCACTCGTCGTTGAGCTCCCTCTCTTCTCTCTACCGCTCTTCACTCCTCTCCTCATCTGTCATCCTCTGCTTTTCTCCTGCTCCTCAATCGACTGAATCCTCCAGATCGAGTTCGAGAAGCTCATGGTGGTTTGAAGTGAAAGGGAGGTCCGAATCAAGAGAGTGCAGCTTTGGGCTGAGGCGAAGACGACTTCCCAGTCCTCAGCTTCGCCATCCAAGAGATCGTCCTCTTCCTCTTTCGGCTCAGTTATCGTTTACTGGCGGCTCAGTGGGGAACTTCTCGTTTCTGTTTGAGCTGCCTATTGGAACGAGATCTGCGCTTGTGCTCCTAGTGACGAACTCTCTGCCACGACGACTCGCGCGTCTCAAGTCCCTTTCTCTCTCCTCTCGGGCTCTTTCTCCTTCTTCGTCGGGTTCACAGACGATCTCGCTCGTAGCAAGAGTGTTGACCTTGCCTACCACAGACTCAGCTCTCGTGGGCGTACGAGGGACAGCGCGGAAGACGCGTCGCTCGTTTTCTCATCGATTCGACTCTCCCAACACACCGACACAAAGAGAAGAGGAGGAACGCATAATCATCAAGGAAAACAAAACCAGTAGAACAAGTAGAAAACGTAGCAGCTCATCGAAAGCAAGGAAGCCAGCAAAGGCGGACGAAACGAACGAACGAAGATCAAACCAGAATCGAATCTCCCGTCTCAAGCGAAGAACGAACTCGGCCACAACTCGTTCCTCCTCTCCTCCCTAGCAACGACTCTCTCCATCTCCTTCGCGACGTCCTCGCTCTTCAGTCTCGCCTCTCTCGTCGTGGAAGCGACCTGTTACGCCCGATGAACAGGCCCGAATGTCGAAGTCGGAAGGAGAAGGTCAGCAGCTTGCTCCTCTGCCATCTCGAGAGGAAGGCAGAGTGAAGGGAAGGAACGGAAAGGGTTGGTCGAGAATGGAAGGGAAGGGTGAGCAGTCAGAGAAGGGAGAAGAGGAGTCGCGTACGTTGGCGTTGAGCGTCCTCAAGATCCCAGCGTGTTTCTTGGAAGCGTCGACGATGACGGCCGTTCGGTTGACGAGATGATGAGCGAGCTTCTGGGTGTGGGAGGTGAGTCGAGTTTGGGTTTCTTTGGCTTTGCTGAAGAGTTCGAAACGCGAAGACGAAACGAACGAGAAAGTAAGTCAGGTCGAGTCGAGTCGAGTTCGCGACGAAGGAGGAAGAATGGGAGGAGGAAGAACGAACAACTGAGTCTTCTTCACCCTGTTCGTGTATCTCTTGTCGAGTTCGGTGACGATGATGTCGAGAGTCTGAGAGAAACCGACCCAAAGGGGGAGGAAAGTGGGTCAGCGTCGACTCCTCGACTCCGACGAAGTCTTCGTTTCGAAACGAAAACTCACCTGTTTCAGCATGCTCGTTCCCTCCTCCTCCTCTCGATCTTCCAACCCTTCGACGAGATCAGCGAGTTCGGTGATGGGCTTCTGAGGGGGTGCAGCTGTTCGCAAGCAACGAAAGAACGAAACGCAAAGTCACTCGTCGCGTCTCCCTCCCCGCTCTCGCTCCTTCGAACGAGTCCGACTCACCGGAACCCTGTCTCGACCGATCAACCGACCCATGTCGATCCGAGGCTCTTCCAGTCTGAGTCGTGGGACTCCTCGATCTGCCTCTTCCAGGCTGCTGCTGCTCCTCCTGATCATCGGCGACGGAAGGAAGACGAGGTTGAGGAGTTGGAGATCGAGCGTCGTCGACGACCTTTGGCGCTGGATCGGCGGGTACGGCTGCAGGTGGTTGAGGAAGATGGACGATGTGGGACGCTCGGACGAGGAGAGGAGGACCTTGAGGGGTGGTCGAAGCTGGTTTCGTCGCCGACGAGGGCTGGGACGACGACTGGTTCTGAGACGAGGCTTGAGATCTCTCCGCGTCGACGACTGGGTGCTGAACCTCCTTCCTGTGCGACGACGGTGCTGAGGAGGACTGCTTGGGGACGGGAGTGGTCTTCGAGGGTTCTGGAGCGGCGAGGGAGGTTGGCTTCGTCCTGGTTGAGGTCGGTGACGATGCCGCTGCTGGCTTGACCTCTTCTCCCATGTAGTCGGGCTTGGAGTTGATTCGGACGTTCCTGGGATTGAGTTTTGGAGTCGCCCGAGCTCGAGGTCCGTCGGCGGGAGCTGCTGCCCTCTTCGTCGTCTCCTTGATCGGCCAGTGCGCCGAACGAACGACCTCCTCATCGTCCTCCTCGATCTCCTCACTGGCGTTCTCGTCGACCGAATCCTCCTCGATCTCCTCACTATCGCTGTCGACGACGCGGGCACCAGTCTTCTTGGCGGGAGAAGCCGAGGACGCAGTGACTTCCTTCCTCTTCTTCGACGCGTCGAGCTGGACGGGTTTCTTCTGAGCTGGTTCGACTTGACGGCTGGACGACCTGGACGAGAGAGCGGTGGGAGGAGAGGGAGCTCGAGATCTGTTGAGGGATGAGCTGGAAGGGAGAGCCTTGATGGGACGCGACTGGAGGATGAACGAAGAGAGAGGAAGGACAAGGAGGGTGAGTCGAGGTTCGTCGACGAGGAAGACGCGGCTTGAACGGAACTCACCTGCTCGACGACTCCACTCATCCCTGCAGCGGCGAGGTTGGCTTCGAGCTGCTTTTCGATAGCATCGGGGTTCTGTAGAGTGGGAAAATGAGGCAGGTCAGCCTAGGCTCCCGAGACGAAACGAAACAAGACGCGACGAGAGCGGAGGACTCACCTTCCACGGATCCAAAGCGTTATTCTTCGAGGCCTTGATGGGAGAAGGGACCTGTTATGAAGATTCATAACGTCAGCGACCACGAACGATCGGCTCGTCAACCACATCTAGTGGAGAGAAGACGCACCTTCGAGCTCTTCGCCGACGTGCCAGCGGTAGCGACTGAGGCGAAGGATTCTCCCTTCGAGGTGGACGACGAAGCGACGGATCTCCTCTTCTGCTGAACGATAGTCGTGTCTCCGTCCTCCTGTTCTCGAACCGATCGAAAGTAGACGAGGGTCAGCGATCGAGTTTGTTCGAGTCGCGTCCGAGCGAGAGCAACTCACCTCCATCTCCACATCTCCACTCCTCTCCTCATCGATAGTACCAACTCTCCCAGCAGTACCAGCAGTCATGCTCTTCTTCTGTTCTCCCACCGAAACGCACGAGACAAACGGGTTAGCTCTCGAAGCTGGTCGAACGAAAACGAAGAAATGTGCCGGGAGAGATCAACGAACGAACCTTTATCCTCTCTTCTCCCAGATCCTTCGATCCAATCTAATCCCACAACCAGAACAAAGAAAACGAGTCTCACTGTCAGTTCGCGTTCTTCCCTCCGATCCTCTCAACTCGTCGCTCAAACAAGAGACGCGACGACTCGACGCGACTCGGCTGAAGGAAACGCGACCACTCACCCTCTTCTTCCCCAAAGGCATCGAGTAACCCACTTCCCCACTCAACACGATATGAATCTCCTCCTCCTCATCCACATACTGAAGCGGATCAGGCATCGGCGCGACCTCCTCACCGTCGTCCTCGCCCATCTCCACATCCCTATCGACTCGAGACCCGTTGGTGTCGTTCCCGAGCACGTCCATCTCGTCCGATTCATTGCTGATCTGAGTCTTGAAGGTAGCTCCACCAAGAACGGCTTGAGATTCCTCGTACGCGAAGGGCTGAGAGTTGGTGTTGGCTTGGGAGGGAGAGAGCAGGAAGTCGTTTCGAGCCGAGGAAGCGGAGGGAGAGTTGGCGTTGGCGTTGGCGAAGCTGGTGGGATCGTCGTCTGCGGGGTAGAAGTAGTCTTGCGAGGGTGGAGTGGGTTCCTGGTGGGTGCGGCCGTCGAAAAAAAGCAGCGAACGAGAGTCAGATTTCGGTTCTTCGCTCGACGCGTCGCTCTTTCTCGCACGCGAAGCACGCGAAGAACTTACCTTCTTCGATCTTTCCTTCCCCTTCCCCTTATCAATCTTCCCACCTCCTTCTCCGATCTCGTCATCGACCTCCTCCTCGCTAACCATCTCCTCTTGCTCGTCCTCCTCCTCAGCCTCGTCCCTCGCAGTCGAGCTGAACCTCTTCCTCGCGACAACAGCGCTCTTCCTCGAATTCCTCCTCCCACCACGACCAGCGACACTCTCCTCCTCTCCGTCTTCATCTCCAGCGGATCCAGCCGTCGACTTGGACTTGTTCCTCAACGATCTCCCACCACCTCCCTTCTTCGTCGTCTCGTCGACCTGCTCCTGCTCCTCGTCGTCGGACGTGATCGTCTCCTTCGACTTCTCCTCCTTCTTCTTCGCAGCGGCAGTCTTCTTGGTCGTCGACTTCGCTCGAGGAGTAGCACCTTTCCCTTTCGCCTTCGACTTGTTGGGAGTCTTAGCCGCAGGAGCAGGTTCCCTCGCCGCGATGATGGGGTTGATCTTCCCTCCGCTCCCCGCGGAAGGGAGGTCGTCGTACTCGTCCATCTCGTCGACCTGGCGGTGGGGAGAGGAGGGGATGTCGGGGAAGGGAGAGGATCGAGAGGATGGGTGGACTCCGTTGGACGCGACGGCGTGGGTGGTGTTCGATTTGGGTTTCATCGCACCGACGACGGACTTCTTGGGGGTGGGCTTGGGGTGACTGGGAGGAGGGACAGATGACTTCTTCCTCCCGGATCCGTAGGTCTTCCTCGGGACGGCCTGCTTGGTGGGTGGTGCGGCGAGAGAAGTTCCTCCTCCGTCGTCGTCGTTGAGGAGATCGAGGTCGTCCTCGTCGTCGACTTCCTCCTCCTCCTCGTCCGGATCACGATGTTTCCCCGTCTTCTGCTTCTTCTCACTCCCACCATCTTGCTCGTGCTTCTCGTTGTCGTCGTCCTCTTCGTCCTCCTGCGACGCGTCCCCGACTCTCTTCCTCTTCCACCCCGCCGTCGTCCTCGCCGGAGCGTGAACCTGGCTCTGACTCTGGCTAGGAGCGAGCGAAGCCTCCGAAAGCTCGCTGTCCGAGTCATTCCCTTTCCCGAACAGGGAGGCGTCGAGGGCGGGAGCTTTGGGAGGAGAGAGCTTCGAGAGTTTGGCGATCTTCGAGGTCGTGCTCGATTTGTTGGAGAGAGGTTTCTTGGGCGCTGGTGGAGCTTGGTTGGAGGAGGGTTTGGTTGATTTGGGCTTGGTAGGTTTCTGCTCGACAGCGGTGGCGGTGACGGAGGATGGGTTGGAAGAGGAGAGTTGCTCGATGGGATCGACTGGGTCGAGGTTGAGGTGAGGAGGAGGGATCATCTTTTTGACGAACGAGGAGGAGGATGCTGCTGAGGAGAGGGGTTTCCTGGGAGACGGGGGAGGGATCTTGGTTTGTGCTGAGGTGGAGGGTGCATTGACTGGAGTGGGTGGTTGTTGGGCGACTGGTAGGACGAAAACAGAAGGAGAAGAGGAGAGAGAGGGTCAGTTCAGTTTCAACGCTCGGCGCGTCTTCAAGAGCAAAGACCCGAACGCGATTCGAACTCACCTGTTCCCTCGTTTTTCTCCTTGAACTGCGAAAAGCTAGCCTCTCCAAGACTCTGCTCCTCCTCCGCCTCCTCGCTTCCTTCAGCTCCAGCGATGGGCGAGTCGGGAAGCATGAGAGCTGGTCCAGCGGGGACGGACGCTCGACGTTGATCCGCGGCGGGAGAGTCGATGGGAGTAGCCTACGAAGTCGAACGCGAGA
Source organism: Mrakia gelida (assembly GCA_024345305.1). Taxonomy (NCBI): domain Eukaryota; kingdom Fungi; phylum Basidiomycota; class Tremellomycetes; order Cystofilobasidiales; family Mrakiaceae; genus Mrakia; species Mrakia gelida. The sequence continues at coordinate 964,372 of BRON01000017.1, forward strand.
TGAAACAAGAAGTCAACTCCCAGTTCACATCCTTGTGTCGAGCACAAGGAAGAAGACGAGGCGGAAAGGAGGGGAGAGCTCACGAAAGGTCTCCTCGCACAAACTCGCTGGATCGCAGCTCTCGAAGAACCGAGCTTGAACTTGAAGAGGCCGCGTTCCATCGTCTCGCAGTACATGAGGGTGGTTTGATCTGACCCAGTCAAAAAATCGAGGAGGGAAAGGAGCGGACGATCAGCGCGAGGACGAGAGCGAGTTCGAAGAGTAGGGACGAGTCGCGCACGAACCTGCTCCGACTCCCTCGACCCTGAACGTCGTCTTGATGATCTCCTTGAAGGCCACACTCATGCTCTGTTTCGAGAGAGACGGGTCGAGAGATGAGAAAAGATCAGCTTTGCGTCCTGTCGAGCATCGCTACCGAGAACGAGGGAGGGCTCGAAAGGTCACTCACCTCCTCCTCCCCGTCCTCGTTGAACCAAGTGAAGATGATCGACGAGGGATCGAGGTAGAGGAGCTTGATTCCTTTCTCGATAGAGTCTCGGTCTTCCTCGTTGTCGAGAAGGTCGTTGTCGCCTGCCGAGGACCGATGAACGGCGAGGAGAGGGAAGAGTTGAAGGCTGGACAATCACGCGAAGGGACGCGGTCAGGTTCGTCGTTCGCAAACTGGGGAGCGAGGAGGAAGGGGAGGATGGACGAACCGGTTGACGTCCGACTGAGCGACGGCTGTGAGAAGCTTAGCTCGAGTCTGCGAGTGTAGCGGAGACGAATCGATGATCAGTCGCGTGTCTCGACCGTCGTTCGCCTACTCAGAACGACACGAAGGGCTCACCGAGTACCACTCCGAGTTCGGCGTCTCGACCATCAACTTCTTCAACGACTCTCCCAACGCACCACTGAAAGGCTGGAACGCGATCTCGGCATGCTTGATCCTCTGATCGGTCTCTTTGATGCGAGGGTTGAGGTGAGCGATGAGGTCGAGGTAGATGGAGGGGAGAGGGTATGGAGCTGCAGCGGTCGAAGAGGGATCCGACGAGGTCAGCCAAAGAGGAGGAAGGGAAAGAGTCGGGGAGGGGGTAAGAACGAACAGTGCGTGCTGCTGAAGAAGAGTTCTCCGAGGGTTTTGCTGTAGCGAGAGGCGAACGACGAGTCAGCCTCGAGCGTGCCAGCGAAGAAAAGCAAGAGGAGGAAACACACGTCTTCAAGAAGCCTTCCCCTTTAGCAGGATTCGAGAGAAGAAGCTTGTTGGACTTGCATCCAGCGACGGTTTGCTCCAGGAGGTCGGCAATCTGGGATGGAAGACAAGAGAAAGGAGGCGGGGGTCAGTTTCCTTCGACGCGTCTCTCCATCCCTCGTTTGGAATTTCTCGAGGTTCGAAGCGAAGAGACGTTATACTCACAGCCTTTTTGAGATCATCTCCAACGCGTCTGCTGAGGTTTCCGGTGATGAACGGGCAGAGGGTTCCGTAGAGAGCTGTTCCGATTTGAGGAGCGGCTTATCGAGGGAAAGAACGGAGGAGAGACGATCAGTTTGAGGCAAGGATCGGGACACAGCGAGTTTACGGGAGCACTGACCTTCTTTGTTGCCTTCTTCGGAAGAAGGACACCAGTCCTGGAAGAGAAGAAAGAAGAGGAGACGAGATCGTCGACGCGTCAGACCTCTCGAACGTCTCTGACCGTCTCTCCCTCTCTCAGCCCTCTCTCCTCCTCCTCCCCTCGCACAAGAGAAAGGAATGGCAGACTTACAACGACAGAATCAACGACTAGACAGATGGTCTGCTCCCATAGTGCCTTCGCCGACTTTTCTGCTGCCGAGAGGGATGAGGGAGGTTGGGCGAGAAGAGATGCGAGTCGGTTGTGTTGAATGGCTCGGATGAAGGAGCCCGTGACGGCGAGGGAGGCGATTGAGAAAGCGGAGTAGATGGAGTGGATCCTCTCCTGGATGAAAGAAGAGGAGGAGAAGGAGGGTTCAGTAGAGGGAGAGAGGGAGGAAGGGGAGAAGGGAGAAGAGATGGATGGAGGTGAACGCGGGGAAGGAAGGAAGGAGAGAGAGGAATGGAAGGACTGACCTCTCCAAAGAGTTCCTGGAGTTCGGCGTAGTCTGGGGAGGTGAAGGATTTCGTCTACAGACAGAGTATAAGGAACGGATGGTCAGCTTATCTCATGTTTTGAGCCTCGAGATGGGAAGGAGAAGTGGAGAAGGAGAGGTCGAGCTGGTCGTCGACTTCCTTCCTTCCTCAAAAGATAGAGCCAGCGCGCTGGTCGAGGCGCTCAGCTCTGTCAAACGATCAAAAGTCTATCACACTCCCCTGTATACAGAGCCAGAGGAAGGAGGTCTCGTGTTTGCGAAACCAAAGGGAAGAGTCGCTTTGTTCTCCTTCCTCGCCGCTCCACCATCTCCTCCTCCCTCTCCACCTCCCTCCTACTCCCATCCACACCCCTCCCTCGACCACCTCCTTCCCTTACCTTTCCCCACCTCGACTCCCTTGGGACGCCTACTCACCAATCGTTTGAACTCCTTGACCCACTGTTGGATCTCTGCGATCATCGAATCTGAACCGGACGCTCCAGCTCGTTCGACCAGTTCCTTGACAGCTTGCTCCATGCTGAGTTGGTCGCTCATAACGAGCAAGAAGATAGAGAAGAGAAGAGAAGAGGGAAGGGGGTCGGGGGTGGCGTGAAGAGTGGGTGGGTGGATGGGCGAGGGAGGGAAGGGAGGGAAAGTGACCTCAGCGACCTCTCCTCTCTTGCCCTCTCTTGACGACGAGTCGAGACCCATTTCTTCTCTTACATCTTCCTCTACTCGACCCCTTGGCTCTCTCCAGTAACAGCCATCTCCGTCCCACGACCCATTTTCTCTCTTTGACTCCAGCTTCTCCTCGCTTTCGCTCAGACTCGAGACTTTCGACGCGTCGCGTCCTCGCTCGTCGTCTTTCCTTTCTCTTCACTTGCCCGCCGCCTACTCAAACGAACACTCTCTATCTCGACAATCTCCATCTTCTCTAACACCCTTCTTGTGACGATCTAATCACCTCCCCCCCCCCCCCCAGCCCTCCCTCTCCACTCTACCCGTCTTTGCTCCCTCCCCACCTCACTCCTCTCCCTCAAACCTAAAGATCCTCTTCCTCTCCCTGCGCGGTACCCAAACCCCCTTCCTATGCACTCCCCTTTCCACCGAGATCTCCAGATCCTCAAACTCGAAACAGAAGTACATCCTCGCCGAAAACGGGGACATCCTGTTCTTTGCTCGAGCGACGAGTTGGTCGAACGCGAGGAGGTCGCGCTCTTTTTTGGACACGAGGGGGAGAGGAAGGGTGAAGGAGGGTGGGGGGGAGGCTGGGAAGCACATCTTTGGGGGTTTGGTGGGCTGGAGAGGGAGGGAGGGACGGGAGGGGAGGGGACGGGAAGAGGGAACGAGGTTGGTTAGCGTTTGTGGGATTTGTGGAAGAGATAGAAAGGGTTTGCGAGCTCACCAGGAGGAGAGGGTAATTTTGCGAGTAGACGGCTGTTGGTGGGAGAGAGGGAAGGTAGGGGATGAACGAATGGTTGATGCGGTTGAAGGTGGAAGAGGGAAGAGGCGTCGACCATTCCTTCCCGCTTTTGAGCTTTGTACATTCGGCAGCGACCATAAGGGATAAGCTTCGTGCGCGCTGCCGCTTCGATGAAAAATTTGCCTAAGACGAGGAGTATGTGATTTCTTTGAAGCGCGGTCTAGCAAGCAAGAAATACCCGAAACTGAAACGGAACGCGTCGACAACGCGTCTCCCGTCCCATCGCGGTCTTGCTGGCTGCGTTTCGCTCTCTCTGCAGCTCAACTGATCAGGGTCCATCAGCTCAGTCTCTACTCTCGCTCCATCGACAGCTTCTCCTAGCCAAAGTCTTTCCGAGAAGAGAAAGAGCGAGGCCTCCCTCGTCCGTCTCTCCCGTCCCGTCCTCGAGCTCGAGCCCCTTCGTCTCGTTCTTCGCAAACTCTCATGATCGTCAAAACTAACGAAACTACTAGATCCTCCACCTCTCCTCTCACACATCCTCGTGAGTGAACTTGGAAGCGACCTGTTCGAGCGAAGCGAAACGAAAGAGAGGGAGTCGAGAGTCAGCTTCGATTTCTTCTCGACGCGTCGAGACCTCGACGAGACGAACAGACAAGAGAAAGGAGACTCACATCCCAGAACCCCTGATTCTTCTCCCCCAAGAAATCCCTCGCGATCTTCTCGGTCTCCACGTTCTTAGCCCTGAAGATGTTGAACCCTCTCTCCTTGATCGGTCCCTCCCAAACCAAATCGCACCTGTTGTCCGCCAGCGACTGCTGCTCCTCCCCTCCCCCTCCTCCAGCGTTGGATCCCTCGTCGTCGTTGTCCTCCTCCTCTCCATCGGCGTTCCTAGCTCGTGCTTCCTCGGTCCAGTCGATTCGAACGAGCATGACTCGTTTGTAGAACTTGACGGCTTTGGCGGATCCTTCGACGAGGATCATGCAGAACTTGGGGTTGAAGAGACAGCATCCCGTGAGCGAGTTTTGTTTGGCGTTCTCGCGGACTTTGAACTTGTGCGAGGGGTTGGAGAGGTAGCGGACTCTGCGAGGGAGGAAGAAGAAAGGAAGGGGAGGGAGAGAGTTAGGTTCGAGGTTCGTTTCGCGAAAGGGAAGGCACGAGCGAACTCACTTGAACACAGCCGAGTAGAGACCCTTCCCTTCGTCCTTCTCCTTCTCCTTGGCGACCTTCTCTCGTCGTTGCTCGTCCGTAAGCTTGTTGGCCTCGTTCATCTTCTCGTGCTTGAGTCGACGGTTGGCGACGTCGCGTCGAACCTTGGCTTCGACCTTGGTGGGATCGAGGATGGCGTCCGAGGCGAGGACTCGCATGAGGTTCTTGAGAGAGACTGAATCGGGGAGTAAAGGAAAGGAGGGGATGGTTAGCGAGAGAAAGGGGGAAAGGAAGAGGAAGAGTCGACACGACTCACCCTTGGGAGCATCTGGAGGGATCAAACCCATCCTGACTCGATCCTGACGATCCTTGAGGTCGGCCATACGTCGCTGCTTTCGCATCTTCTTGGCTTCCTGTGAAGGTCGAGGCAAAAAAGAGGGGGGGAAAAGGTCAGCGCGCGTTTCGTTCGAACACCTCTCCCTCGACGCGATGAGTTCGACTTCGATCAAACGAGTCACAACGAGAGAAAGTGAACGTACCTTCTTGGTGAGCATGAGAGGCCTGATCTCGACTTTCTTCCTGTCCCACGGAGCAGCGATCTGGACGGGATGCTGGACGTAGATTTTGATGGGAGAGTCGACCGAGTCGATCATGGTGAGGTCGTCGTAGTTCTTGGTAGGGAGGAGAGGTTCGTCCCACCACTCGCACTCGGGGGGAGCGTCTCTCTGGATAGTGAGAAGAAAAGGGGGACCCGAGGTCAGCGTTCAGCCGGAAGAAAGGATTCGAGTCGCGTCTCGTGTCGAGGCGAGAGGAAACGCTCGACTCACCCTGACGACTCGATCCAGAGCGTCGAACTCGCTATCCAACCCAGCCTTCCTAGCACTCTCGGCGATACGTTGTCGAAGGGCTTCCATGTTGGCCTAGGCGAAACGAAGAAAAGCAGCGAGCCACATATCAGGTCAGCTTCGACTCGTTCGAGTCCTCGAGCTCAGGCGAGGGAGAAAACGGTTACTCACATCTGCTCGCATCTGCTCAGCGATGGCGACGTACTTCCCCTTCTCGACAAAGTTGAACTTCCTGCTCGACCTCCCTTTGGGAGCGGGACCCTCCGAACCTTCGGCGTCGAGAGCTGAAGCTGAAGCAGCGAGGTAAGGGTTGACCTTGGGAGCTTCTGGAGCGGCGTTAGGAGCTGGTGAGGCAGGAGATGATCGAGAGTTGGCCTAGGAAGGTAGAGGCAAAGAACAAGGGAGAAGAAGAAACGAGTCAGCGAGGCGAGGTCGACGAGAGCAAGTTGAGGGAAGAGATGGCGGAGGACAAGTGGAGAGCGCGAACGGAAGGGGGATGAGGAGGAAGGAGAGATTGAAGCTCACCTTGAGAGTCGAGAACTTGGGCTGCATGGGCTTCAAGTTCCTCGAGGAAGACGCTCCTGGTGTGCTGAGAGCCGAGCTGGTAGTGGGTTCGAGAAGGGAAGGATGGATTCCAAGGCTGCTGGTGACTCGAGGAGGAGGTCCGGCGGAGGAGGAGGTCGACGAGCTCGCCTGGAAAGGTAAGGACGCAGAGACGGAGAGAGGTCAGCGTTTCGTGAACGTCTCAAGCACTCTTCGCGCACATACGTAGTCCTGGAGAAGAAGTACTTACCTGCTGAGAGGGAGGAAGGAAGCTTGGAGGAGGACCTCCCGAGTTCCTCGCCATCGTGCTCGCCTGGACTCGAGCTTTGGCAGCTGCAATCCTAGCGGCGAGATCCGGAGCGAGACCTGCAGGAAGGGAAGAGGGTGCTGGTGCTGGTGTAGGTCTGGATGGGATGGAGGAGGGAGGAGTGGCGAGCTGTTGCTGCTGCTGCTGGTGGCGAGGAGGTTGAGAGGAAGGGAGGACGTTCTTCTGCTTGAACGCTGCCAGTTTAGCAGCGATCTCAGCCTTCTTGGCAGCGATCATAGCAGCTGCATCGATGGGGGTCTGGATGCGGAGCAGAACAAGGAGGTCAGTATGTACACGAAAGAACGAGAGGAGGGAGAGGGATGGGGCTCACTCCGGACTCGCTGAAGGGAAGGAAGGGAGAGAGGAGGTCAGCTCGGTCGTCTGTTCGTCTTCAAGGGAAAGAGAGGAAGGAAGGATTTCTCTACTGACGTCTTTTGAAGTTTATTAGGGTTCTGACCTTGATCTCCACCCTCGTGAGGTCGCTTGACCGGATTCATGATCGAGAAGAGGAACAAGGGAGGTTGGCGAAGGTGGTGGAGAGGAGGGAGAAAGAGTCGAGCTCAAACGAGAGATCCTCCTCCCTTTGGGCCGCCGTTCCTCCTCGCAGTTTCATCCTTTTTCGAGCAGACTTCAAGGAGAGATTATGCTTTTGATGCCAACAAGCATCCTCGTCTAAGACCTTTTTTTTTTTGGGAGTTTTTGCCGGTAAAGAGCCTCGGAAACTGCTTCCTCAGCTCGTCCGTTCGCTGTCCTCCCTCCAACCGCTATGCCTTCTTCGAATCGATAACCGCCTTCGTCTGAGCTTCCACTGCAGTGAAGGTTCGAGACGCACGCTCGTTCTGAGCAAGCACCCGAAGAGGCTGCTGCTCTTTTTCTCGTCGAAGATCACGCCTGACGAGAGCCAATCACTTCGAGCCAACGATATTCTCCTGCTGCTACCTCAGCTTACGGTCCTCCTTTTGCCCTGATTCTCGAGTCGGCTTGGAAAGGAAGAAGAATCCGAGGTCACGTGAACTTTTTCGTGCCTGGAGAAAAGTGAATCAGAGCGGGAGGACGCCTCTCGGCTCTTCGCCCTCTCTCTCCCTCCCGTTTCCTCGTCTTCTCGAGGTCGTATCTCCCCTGCCTGCTCTCTGTCTCGTTAGTCAAGTCCCGCATCCACTCTCCATTCGACTACATCCGACGCTGACCTCGCTCCCCTCCCTCCCTCCCCCTTCAGAACATGTCGTCCTCCCTCGCCTCTGCACCTCCTCCACCCCCTCGTCTCCGTGATCTCCCCAATCCTCCCTCCTCCCCATCCTTCAAAATCAACTTCCCTCTCACTGCCAGATCCAAACTCAACAAGCATCTCTCTAGGAAGACCCACCACTCGAGCACGAAAGAGAAGGTGGTCCTCCCTCCGAGCGACAGAGCTCGAACACTCGGAGGTCAGTTCGGATCGGTATCTTCTCTTTCTGGTCCGCTTCCCTCCCTTTCCTCCATTCCCTTTCTTTCTCCCTCTCACTGACTCCTCCTCCTCTCTCGCACCTCTACTACCAGATCTCAACCGACCCAACCCCCAAACCAACTACCACTCCCCCTCCGGCACTCCCGCCCTCGCCCGTCAAACCGTTCTCGAGGCTGAAGCCCAGCGAAGGAAGCACGAAGCGAGGACGAGTCGAAAGAAGGATATGGTACGACGAGCTCAGCTTCAGTTGGCGGCGAGCAAGAGGTCGCAGGCGGAGTTGATGGAGCAGCGCTCGAGGGCGGAAGCAGCTGGTGGGGAGACGAGCTAGATGATGAAGGTGCTCGTGGCGAGGCGTAACGAAGGGGTTGGGTGGAGAGGTTGGGTTAGTTGAGTTACTGGTGGATGTGATCATGTTCGTCCATCGTTCGAGAGCAGGAGGCGGGGGTGGGAGAGCTGCTTGCGACGAGCCGCGACGCGACGCGTCTAGACGTTCGTCGTTCCTTTTCCTTGCTCACACATGTACAGTCCCAGCTCGCCTCGCCTCGACTCGACACGCAAGAAGTACAACGAAACACATAGTAAGGAAGTAAGAAAAAAGCCGCGACCGTGTGAGAGAAAACGAGACGAGACGAAAAACGAGAACCGAAACCAAACGAAAAGAAAGCAAAACGATAGACCAACAGAAAAACCCCGACCGACCGAACCCTTTTTGTTCCTCTTCTTCTTCTTCGCAACCAACGCGGGCGCTGAGAAACGAGTTGACAAACGAAGTGCAGGGAAAAAGAGTCAGCGAACGGAAGCGTTCGAACGACGAGGAAGAGAGGTTCGAAAACTACTCACCATCTTTTCGCTAACCCCGTTCGACTCTTTTTCTTCTTCTTCCCCTCCTCAAGGTGACGCCAGGCGAGCGAGACTCCCTCCTTCTAAATCGAAAGCGTCGCCTCCTCCACCTCCCTCTCGTCCTTCTCGTCTTGAGTCAATTCCTCCTCCTCCCCCTCACCCCTCTTCTCCTCCACTTCAACCTTCTTCTCCCCAACAACCTCTCCAACCTTGCTCTCCTCCCCAGCGACAACCTCCTTCTTCTCCTCCCCACCCACCACCCCCTCCTCCTCAACCTCCTCACTCTTCACCGCCCCAGGCAAAGTCCACTGCTCCCACCCTCGATGGCTCAATCGGACCTTATCCCCTCGGACCTCGAAGATGCTCGACAGAGCCATCATCTCTCGAACGATGGTGAGATCCGACGTGAGGTTCTTGACTCGGTTGAAGGTTGCGATGAGAGGGATGGAGACGAAGCCGAGGGTGTCCATCTGTGCGAACGCGGAGGCGAAACGAAGGAGGGGTAGCAGTCAGCAAAACGAGAACAGGCGTTCGAAACGAACGAAGAACTGGGAGAAGGGAGGGAGGGAGAAAGAGAGACTCACCTGCTGCCTCAAAAAGAAATCCATCGCCAGGTTCTGCACTCCAAAGTAGTACTCGAGCTGTCCGAGGAGGTAGAACCTGAGTGGATCGAGAGGGAAGCTCGGCACCGTCACGGGCATGGGCATGGGGGGAGGAGCGTGAGCGTAGTGATGAGGGAACGACGTGTTGGGGTTTCCATTGGGGTGGTGGGTGATGGAGGTGGGAGCTGGAGCTGGAGGAGGGAGGTTGTTGGTGGTGGTGGTGCTCGAAGCGGCGGAGGTTTGGGAAGGACCTCGAACGAGAGGGACGGAGGGGAAGGAGGCGTGTTGGGGTTGGTGGTGAGGGTGGAAGGAAGGAGGGAAGGGACCTCCGGAGTAAGGGGAGGAGAGGGGAGGAGAGAAGGCGTTTCGAGGAGGGGTGGCGAGGATTCCGTTGGAAGAGGGGAGGGGAGAGGTGAGGTAGGGAGCTCCTCCGGTGCCGTTGATGGGGAGAGGTCCTCCGTTGTGGGACGCCTGCTGCTGCTGCATCTGGTAGAAGGGAGCGGCGAAAGGGTTGTTTCGGTTGGTGAACGACGAAGCGGAAGGTCCTCCTCCGATCGCGCCTCCTCGAGAAGACGATCCTCCTCGCCCTCCTGGAAGTCCTCCTCGACTCGGCTGAGCTCCTCCTCGACCTCCTCGAGCGGCTGACGACGACGACGTAGGAGCCTTTCCGTTGACGTAGTTGGGTCCGGGAGCGGTGATCCTGACGGCGATCTTGGGTGCTGGGGTGTGAAGAGGCTTGGACGACGCGTCTTCTTGAGGAGCGAGATCCGAGGCCTTGGCCGACGACGACGAGGGAGAGTTGAGAGAAGCGTGTCCGTTGGCCGAGGGAGAGTTAGAGAAGTGAGGAGCGGGTTGGAGGTCGAAGGGGAGGATGTCGGGACTTGGGGGAGAGAAGAGAGACGCGTTCGTGCTCCTGGCGTCGGCTGCCGACCTAAGAAGACTCCGTTCGACTTCACTCGAGACCTCGACGACCTCCTCGTCCTTCCTCATCATTCCCTCGATTCCGAGCGAGACTCCTCCGACTCCAGCGAGGGGAGGGAGACCGTGAAGCTGCCTGCTAGGCGAGGGCATCGACGCGGCCATCGAGACCAAGGGATCGGTCTCTCCTCCCTCGACGCTTCTAAAGACGACCTTCTTTCCTCCAGCCTCTCCCGAGGGAGCGGTTGCTGAGGTTGAGCCGTGGCCTGGCAGGCGGATATCGGGGGTGGGGTCGTTCTTCTTCGAGGAGGTTGACTTTTTGGAGGGAGCGGGAGCGGAGGAGGTGGAAGGGGTAGTGGTAGCGGCGGTGGTGTTGGGAGCAGCTCCGGACGTAGAAGCCTTTTTCTTGTTGTTGACTCGAGGAGGAGGAACGGCCGAGGCATCCTCGCTGGGGATCCGTCTGGGTCGGCTCTTCTTGGATCGATCGGACGCGAGGTCGACGGAGAGCTGAAGCTCGATGGGAGAGATGGCGACCCACTTGGTCTTCTCTGTAAGTTCGAGAACAGTGGAATGAAGGTAGAAGACGAGTCAGTTCTGTTCTCGAGCAGCTCGACGCGTCGAGAAAAGAAGAGATCGATCGAGGCGACTCACCCTTCTTTCCAGCTTTTCCTCCTACACTTCCAGCAGCACTCGCTTCGTCCTCCGCCGACGCGTTTCCAGCTCTAGCGAGAGCGATCGAAGCCGGACTGGGCTCAGGCCACGACTCTCCGTTGGGAAGCGTGCTGGTCGTCGCAGGCCGTTGAGGGTTGGCCGAGGAGGATCGCTTGGTCGAGGAAGCAGGAGCGTCGGCGAGCGAAGGGAAGGAAGGGTGAGAGGGATCCGTGGAGCGAGCTGAGGCATCGGCATGAGCAGGGGTGGTGGTGGTGGTGGAGGTGGATTTGTTGGCATGGTTGTGGTGGCTCTTGTGCGACTTGTTCGACTTGTGACCTCCTTCCTTCTCGTTGGGCTTGACCGCGTCGGCTCGAGTCTTCCAGATGTTGACCAGCGGGAGAGGAGCGGGTTTGGGAGCGGGAGGAGGAACTGCTGGAGTGTCGTCTGCTACTGGTGTTGAGGCAGCTCCTTCTCCGTCGACGACTGATGCTCCCTCGACGGCAGGGGTTTTCGATGAGCTTCCAGCTCCTCCCTCCTTGTTTCCTCCACCTCTGGACTTGTTCTCTCCTCCACCTCCATGCTTCCTCGACGAGGGGTTTCGACCTCCTGTTGACGGGTTCTTTCCAGACGAGGAGGAAGGGTGAGCGGCTGACCGTTCAGGTCGGGAGGAGCGCGAAGCTCGACTCGACTTGCTTCCTTTGTTGGCTGAGGACGAGGAGGTGGGTTGGTTGTTGGCTGCAGGAGTGGTAGAGGGAGCGTTGATCGATTTTCCAGGAGTGGATATGGGTGTAGGGAGGTCTGCTGAGGGAGGAGGGAGGGACTTGGCTGCTCTCGCGGCGTAGGAGAGGAGAGGAGGAGCAGGAGCAGGTTGAGGTTTCGATTCGGTTGATCGTGACGTGGTGGTCGTAGGTTCTGTAGTAGAAGTCGACATGATCAAGGGGAGGGCGAGAGAGAGGGAGAGGCGTCTGTTCCTCTGTAGCGTTTAGGTGGAGGGGTGCTGAGAGGGAGGAGAGCTGAAGGTGGGACGAGGTAGGAGGGGGAAGGGGAAGAGGGAGGAAAAGATGTCAGGAACGAGTGACCTTCCTACAAGTCCCCTGCAAGCTTTCCCATCGAACGAAGGCACCCAGGGTTAAGGAGAGAGTGAGAGAGATACTGACTGGGTGATGCGAGGATGAGAGTCGGGTTGTAACGGGGTTTGGTTGACTGAGAGGCGAGCTTGACGTTTTTTGAAGGAAGGGAGGAAAGTCGAGCTTGGACGAAAAAGAGTCTCTCGGACGAGAACGAGGTCGACGAGTTCTGTATGCGATTGTTTGATGCGAGGGGAGATGGAGAAGAGATGTGAGACTATGTGTTGGTCTCTGGAAGAAGGGAGAATCTCTTTCGAACGAAGAGAAGGGAGGGAGGAGGGTAAGAGGTTGAAGCTGAAAAAGAAGGAGGTCGAAAGGGAAGAATCGAAAAGAGCAGCAACCAAAAGAGTAACGTTACAAGCACCTTTGAAACATCAATTTTGTATGGAAAGAGAGCTTAGAAGGTAGTCGAGAGTCTTGGCTGTATATTCCTGGACTTGAAGTAAAATCCTAGCAGAAGCAGAGACGAGGGTCGTGCTGTTTGGTCGCGACCGAAATCTCAGCCCTTCATCATCGCGGCGACTTCGTCGTGAGCTCGTGGGCAGCTTTTCTCAGCTCCCACGCGAAATTTAGTTCGACAAATCTCGAGAACAGGTCAACTTCCTTCTCGGGATCAAATTGTATAGACTTCTAAAGTTGTTCGTCGCTGCTGAAAGCCGAACGAGGTGACTCGTTCAACGAGCGCTCTCTTTTCGAGCTCTCCCCTGCCTTCCCTCCCTCCCTTTGAGCTTTCAACCGTCACCCCAAGAGATGTCTACTCCAACTCCGCCCGCTGGCCAGGTTGATCTCTCTGCTCCCCAGTTCAACCTTCTCACCTACACCGGTCGACTGTCTCACTTCTACTCTGTGACCTCTCCTCTCACTCTCCTCGTCCCAAGCTCAAAGCTCACCGAAGCCTCCAAGGCCGTCAAGGACGCTGCTGCTCGGATAGATCAGGCCAACGGAGCTCCCGTATGGGTAGATCCTAAGACGAGGGATGACTACTGGTACAACAAGCAGCTCGTAGAGTCGTCTATCCATCCAGGTCAGTCCAGTCTTTTTGAGCTCGCTCGTCGAGGACTTCCTTCTCCTCCCTTTCGTTCGTCGAGCTCAAGCTGACCTTCTGCTCACCTTCGGCTCTATCTTCTTCCAGATACCGGACTCGCCGTCCCCCTTCCCTTCAGGATGTCGGCCTACGGTTCGTCTTCGTCCCTCTTGTCTCTTTCTCTCCCTCTCGAGCTCAGCGAAGCAGAGCTCGCTCACGGTCGACTCCGTCGTGTTGACCTCTCTCTCTCTCTTCCTCTCCCCTCTCCCACCCCCTTCTTCTCCTCTCATCCCCCGTCTTCTATCCACTCAGTGCCCACCAACTTGATTATCTGCGCCGGTATGCTCACTCCCAACCCTTCCGTGAGTCTGCTCGCTTCGGATTCTTCAATCCGAAAACTCGTCGAAATGCTCACCTTCTCACCCCTTCCATCCACCCCCTTCACACGCGCTTCTCTCGACCCATCAGTTCCGGACCTTGGTCTTCTGGCAGTGGGCCAACCAGAGTCTCAACGTTTGCGTAAACTAGTCAGTCTCTCTCTCCCAGACGTCCTCTTTCTCCTGCCTGCGAGAACGAAACTCGAAACCTAACCTGACCTCCTCGCGTCGTTCTCCCTCCCTCCAGCGCCAACGCCAACAAATCCATCGCCATGTCCAACACCGAGGTTGGGATTGGTGCGTCTTTCACTCCCTTCCTCCTCGCTACGCTCTTCCTTCATCCTCGAGCTGATTTCGTTTGTTGGTGGGTTCTAACAGCCTACACGGCAGCCACCACCACCGCTGTCCTCCTCGCCGTCTCCCTCGCTCGAGTCGTCCCTCGGATCCCAGCCTCAGTCATGAGCGCAGCCAAGAGAGACCTCCTCGTCAAGTTTGTGCCCTTCGTTAGTGTTGCGGGAGCGGGAGTCGTTAAGTGAGTCGCATACACCCCCCTTCCTTCCCGCCCACCCCGATTCGCTCTCTCTCGTTCTTCGCGAAACGCGTCGAGTCGAACCTCGTCGCGTTCCCCGAACTGACCCTTCTTTCTTCTTCTTGCCCACCCCCTCCTCGCTTGGTTTTTTTTCGCAGCATCACCTGCATCCGATGGAAAGAAATCCGAGATGGGATCACCGTTTTCAGACTCAACGACGTCGTTCGACCTGGAGGAGCTGTCGTTCAGGAGAAGGAGGAACTCGGGAAGAGTTCCGTTGCGGGAGCGAGAGCGGTGGGACAGTCTGCTGCTTCGAGGGTGTTTACGAATATGTGAGTTCTGACCCCCAAACCTACACCCTACCTTTCTGCGCGATGAAGTCGGTGAAGCTGAACCTTCTCCTCGCGTCTCGTCTTTTCGTTCGTCTTCGTCGTGCTCAGCCCGACCCTCATCCTTCCTCCTCTGCTCATGACCGCCCTGGCAGCTAGGAGAGCCTTCTCCGGAACCAAGGGGAAGATCTGGGAGAACTTGACTCATGTGACTGCTAGTGAGTCTGTCGTTTCGCTCCCCTGTCCCTCCCTCCCTCCCCTCGAACCCTCAACTCACCTCTCTCATCCACCCACCCACCCACCCGCCCATCCCTCTTCCACAGTCGGACTCTCCCTTTACCTCTTCCTCCCCCCCTCCATCGCCGTCTTCCCTCAACGCGCATCCGTCCCCATCGGAAAGCTCGAGAAGGAGACGTTTGGCAAGTTTGTGGATGAGAAGGTTGGGGGATCGGAGGAGAAGGTTTTCTTTAATAAGGGGTTGTAGAGCTGGAACGAACTGGGGATTGGTATGTGGAACTCATAGATGTGATGGGACAGGTTCTATCTATGCTCGTTGAGTAGCGGTTGTGGAGGGAAAGAAGGGAAGAGCGTCGGGAGGGACAGAGGGAGGGGAAAGAGGTGAGCTCGCGTCTCTGTTCGTTTTGCCTGGCTCGCTCGTTCATCGCTGACGAGGGGTTCGTCTTTCCTTGGAGCGGGCTCCAGGCTCCGGAAATCGTACCACCACCAGTGGATCACGAGGAGGAGGAGGAGGAGGTTGGAGTGAAGGACGGAAGAAAGAAGAGGCCGTTCGTCGCGATCACCAGCTCATTTACGATCCTCCGTCGCGTGCGCCGACGGATCCAAAAATGCGATCAAAACTTCCTCGTCGTCTTTCAAAGCTGACCCTCATCTTTCTCATTTTCACCAGCTCACCAGCCAACAGTTCTCGTCCCTTCGCCACCTCTACACCACCTCGCACCAGCACTCGAAGGTCGCCCGCTCTCGTCCTCTCGGCGCGTCTCTCGATCCCTCGTCAACCGCACCACCCATCTCGCCCCAATCGCTTCCGCACCACCCGCCTTCCATCGATCCGATCACCATCTATGTACAGGGCCGACGGAGCAAAGCCACCAGCCTGATCATACATCTCCTCGATTCGACTCGATTCTGGACCCATAAAACCTCGTCCCCCTCCCACTTGACCTCTCTTCCCACTCAACCACCATCACCCCCACCCTTTCTATCAACTTCAATCTTACTCGCTATGCTCACCTCTCTGCTCACCGCTGCTTCCCTCGTCGGACTCGCTGCTGCTGGACCTATCTCTTCGCGTCAGGATTCGAGCAACATCGATACGAGTGAGTGGTCCGTTTCGGGGCTTCCCTTGCGCGCTCCCGTGTTTCCCTTCCCTTCCCTCCCCGCTTTGGATGAGATTCCCGTTCGCTGACTTCTGGTCGTTCTTGTTTGTTGCTTCAGCGATTCTGCAATGTTCGTCTTCCATCTGACCTCTTCCTTCCTCGAACGAGGATTGAGAGCAGCGAAGCCTGACGCTGACCTCCGCTCTTCGATCTCTTCTCCCCCTCCTCGTCGATAGACGCTCTCACTCTTGAGCATCTCGAGAACAACTTCTGTGAGTGAGAGTCTCATCTCCCACCCTTTCTCGACCTTGTCGCTCAGCCGAACAGCACTGACCTCCCTTCTCGACTTCGCGTCCCGTCCGTCTCGTTTCGTTTCGATGTGCAGACACGTTCGTCTTCCTCCTCCCTCTCGCTTCGACGGTTCTCGACTCTTTTCCACGTAGCTGACATGGATGTGTGATTCGGTTTATTCAGAAACGCTCTCGCCAAGTTCGACGAGGCTGCTTTCATCACCGCTGGTTTCCCTGCTTGGGTTCGAAAGGTTCGTCCCCCTTCCTCCTCTCTTTCGGCGACATGAGTGCTCTCCAAGCTGAGACTCAACTACATTCTTGGTCCCTTACAGCGCGTCGTCCAAATCGGACAGCACGAAGTAAGTTTAACCTTTTCTCGATCTCCTTTATCGTTCGAACGAAACCTGATCGACGTGTCTTGTCTCGTTCTTCCAGGCTCAACACGTCACCCTCCTCGCTGGAGCTCTCGGAGATGCTGCTACTCAGCCTTGCGAATACTCCTTCCCTTACGAGAACGTTGCTGGGTGAGTGCAAAAACCATTCAAAGAGACGAGTGAGACGACGAGCGGAGCTGATTTTGGTTCCTTTCTCGCTCGACAGCTTCCTCGGACTTTCCGCTGCGATTGAGAACGTTGGAGTTTCTGCCTACCTCGGAGCTGCTTCTCTCATCACTGAGAAAGACTACGTCACTGTTGCTGGGTGAGTTTGCCGTCTCTTTTACTTGCTCGAGCTCGACGTTGAACGACTCGCGGACTGAATCTTTTTCTCGTGGCCTCCAGTTCCATCCTCACCACCGAAGCTCGACACCAAACATGGGTGAACTCCGCGGCTTTGAAGGGAATGCCTTGGTCTGGACCGGAAGATACTCCTCTCGGTTTCTCGCAGGTCTACAGGTACGTCTCGCGAATGCATGAAGCAACGACGCGTCGAACTTGAGAGCTGATCAGCTTCCTCCTTTTCCTCTTTCTCAGCATCGCCGGAGCCTTCATCACCTCCTGCCCTACCACCAACCCTACCCTCCCCGTCGTCGCCTTCCCCGCTGCTACCATCGTTGAGACTTCCGTCGCTGCTGGAGACAAAGTCACGCTCAAGTTCCCGACGACTGGACAAAGCGAGAATCGTTCGTCCACCCCCTCTTCCCCTTCAGTCCTCCTCCTATAACTTTGCTGACACGTATCGTTCCCCTTCCAGTCGTCATCTACTCCGGCCTCATGAGCTACGTCGCTCCTATCGCTTCGGACGCGACTGTCTCGATTCCAGGTCCGTCGAGTTTCGATCTTCTTCTCCTCCCTTCTCGCATCCTTCGAGCTGACCTTCTCCCGTTCATCTTCACTCAGGTGGCCTCATGGGAATCGCCTACGGAGTCATCACCACCGCTGGAGCCGCTGCCGACGTGACTGACGCCAACACCGTTGCTGGTCAGTTCTTTGTTTCCGCTCTCGTTTCCCTCGCTCCCCCTCCTGACCTCCTCGCTCACCCTTCATTCTACACAGGTCCCATCATCATGACCTTCCCCGTCTCCTCGGACGCTGTCAACGCCTGATCCGAGCGCAACTTCACGACTGCGACGCGTTTCACCTTTTTCCTTCTCTCTTTCTGCTGAACGACTCGGACTTTACTTAGCTCTCTCTTTCCATAATCATGTAATTTCAATCGATTTTCTCTCTGTTTCTTGCGAAAATGAGCCCATACACTCATGAAGATCCGAGGAGAGCCCCGAAGTCTGATCTCGACGCGTCCTTCTTTCTCGTTCTTCCGTCCGTCTCAGATCCCCAACGAAGCGAACTATACATCATCAAACCCCCCCTTCCCCATTCCCAGCGTATCTAACCCCACTCAAGATCGCTCCTCGTCCCAGTTACAAATAAGAAAAGCAAGATGAGGTCTCCCCACGAGCCGAGCGTTCCTCCTCTCGTCCTGCTTCCTCATACTCTCCATGAACTCCTGGTGAACCCTGTCACTCTCCGCTCGCTCGATCCGAGAACGTCGGATCCTCTCCATCGTCTTCGCCAACTTCTCCTTCATCTCGAGGTCCCAGAGGGCGGTTTGACGAGCCAGCGCGGGAGCGGAGAGGGATTCACAGAGTTCGGTGTAGTCGTGTCGGATTCGGGTTTGTCTGAGTTCTGTGTGAGCGAAGAGAGTTATGAGAGAGTCAGTAAGCGAGTTGTGAGAGAGAAGGGAAGGGAAAGGAAGAGAGGATGGAGAGGAAAGGTGATGATTCGAACTGGACTGACCTCGTCGAGCTAGGATCGAAGCTGTTTTAGCAGCTTGAGCTTGCTCTTCGAGAGAGAGGACCTTCTCCTTCGTGCTTGCGTGATGGTTCTTCTTGGCGAGGTATTTGTGAAGCTTGGCTTTGGCGGCGAGAGGCAGAATGAGTTTGAAAGGTGGAGCCGAGGACGTAGTAGAGGGACGAGGAAGACGAGGGCGAGGCTGAGGTCGAGGGGAGGGAGGAGGGGAGGCGAGGTAGGACGACATGTTCTGAAGCGAGAGGGAGGAGAGGGAGGAGGTCAGTGATCGAATCGAGAGGAAGTCGAGAGAGTCATGCTCACAAGGAGATATGTTGTGAGGTAGTAGGTAGTTTTGCGCGGAGAGCAGAAGAGTTCGATGTGGTTGAGGGAGAAGAGGCGAGCCTCCTCCCGTTTTGATTCACCTCCTTCTCCCTCGGCTCGGCAGGCACGCAAAGAACCAGCCCGCCTGACTTTTCACTTTAACGATCGATTGATTTCTTTTCCTTTTCCTTCTCCTCTACCCTCCACCACTTCGCCGTTCTCCAATCCTCATTCTCTCTCTCTTCCTCTCCCTCTCGCGTCGCCCACCCTTTCCCCCAACCAAACAAACAATGGAGTTGCCCGGATTCTCGCCGCAGGGTTCCCCTCCTCCCAAGTTCGTGCTTCCTTTCCTCCCTTCTCCTCTTCCTTCTCTTCCGCCCCTTCTTTTTTCCTTCTCGTGCGAATCTCACCTTCGTCTCACCTCCTCCGTGCTCTTTCAGCAACTTCCCGATCTTCTTCGACAACTGGGATCACTTTCCTTCTTCTCCAGGTTCGTCGAGCTCGAGCTCAACCTCCAGCTCTCCTCTTCCCTTCTCCTTCTTCCTTCGAAGCTGATCCCTTCCTTCTCCCCTTCTCTTCTACTCCAGATCAAGCAGTCGGTGAGCTTTAGATCTATTCGCCATTCGAAGAGTCTTTCCTCGGCGCTGATCTTCTTCCTCCCTCTGGGTCCTGTTCATCAAAGCCCCTCGTCCCCTCTTTCATCCCTTCGACTCACACGCCGCCCCTCCTCCCCTCCAGCCCCAAGCTCGGTATCCATACGCAGACTACGATGGAGAAGGAGTAGGTATCGTTCAGGGGCTGGAAGGAGGGTTTCCTGCCGGTGTAGACGGCATGGAGGAAGAGCAGGACGGAGGAGGGGAGGAGTGGAAGGAGTCTTTGAGCGCGAGCTCAGGTGAGTCTCTTTTCCTTTGCCTTTTGGATGCGCTTGTCTCTCCGAGGATCAAGAAGGACCTCAAGAGCTGAGCTGATATCCTCTGTCCCTCTCGCCGTGTTGTTCTCTCTCCTTCTGTTCGCTTTCCACCACTGCAGCCGCCTCCTCCTCCAACGCCAACAACATCCCTCCTCGTCCCCTCCTCCCTCCCTCCTCCTCCTCCTACCCTTACATCCAACCTCAAGCTTTCTCCTCCTCTTCCTCATCTCGACTCAGAACCCTCTCCGTCGAAACAGAGGTCAAGAATTTGCGCGACAGGAACTCTGTTCTCGAGGAGGATTGTCAGGAGATGGGGGAGGAGAACGTGAGGCTGAGGCAAGAGGTCGCTGGTTCGGAACGGGAGCTCCAGCGTCGAAACGCTGCTTTGGACGACGCGGTCGACAGGGCGGACGAGTTGGAGGATAGGCTGGTGCGGGTGGTAGATGAGGCGAATAGTCAACTCCAGAAGAACGCTCAGGAGTGGGCCGAACTCCACTCTCGATACTATCTCGCAGAGCGGATTGACGGAGTCAACGTCGTTTACGAGCCCTTCGGTCCCTACTAGGTCGCCTTGCATCCTTCGTCTACCCCTCCCACTCGACTTCTCCCTCCCTCCCTCGACCTCCCTCGTATCATCGACCACTCTCCTCCCTTCGACGTCGACCTCCCCTCCCTCCCTCCCTCCCTCCCTCGCCTAAACCACCCCCTCCCAACCCAACCCTCGACCATGGCTCCTCACCGGACGATCCATCCCCTCCCCTTTGCATAGCATCCTACTACTCTCTCCCTTCATCCTTCTTTTATTTCTACTATCGCTCGTCCGCTCGCGCGTTCGAGTTGTTGTTCGTTTCGATTCGCACTTCGTGTTTTCACCCTTCCTCCATCCACGCCCTCCTCCAACCCCATCATCATCCACTCCTTTGGTTTCTCTTTTGCTTCGTTCGTTAATGTCTTTATGATCTCCATGCCTTGCTTGCTCGGACTCGGAAGGCGACGACGGGAAGAAAGAACGCTCGACGCGTCGAATCAAACTCGGCTCGACTGAACGCTCGTTCTCCTGGACCCAGTCGACCTCAAGCACTCTGAGTCTTCTTGGCGAGCTACGTCTACACATGCTCGGGTCTGGCCCTTCATCCGAGTCTCGCTCGCGAAGAGGGAAGGTCGAACGAGGTGAACGAAGGGAATGAAACGAAGAGTCGGGTCGTCGCTTCTCTCGCTCGCGCAAGTCGTTTTAGAGAAACGAGAAGCTAAGCTCACATCGCAGATCTACAAGATAAGAAGCCTAATCTATCCTGACCTAGTCTACGCTCCACTGCTCCTTCCAATCGCCTTCGCATCTCCCACCAACACCGGCAGCTTCCTCGACCCCTTCTCCTCCTCCGGCGCGTCCAAGAACCCAGCCTTCACCAACCAACTCAAGTACCTCCCCAACACCTCCTCGCTAACATGCATCGAGTCCCTCTCTCCAGCTCCCACCAGCATCCTCCGAGTGTTCTGATCGTCCAGCTCGGCGCTCTTGGTGCTCGTAGGCAGATCGTCGAGGACGAAGTGAAGGAGAGGGAAGAGGGCGTTGTCTCCGACTTCGAGGACGTGGTTCTCGAGCTTGGATCGCCAGTCAAGGTAGGAGGTGGTGGAGACGTTGTAGCCGTAGGTGGCGAGAGGGGAGAGGAGATCGTTGTATCGGACGGCGGGTCGGGAGGTGACGTGGGCGACTGAGATGGATCCGAAGGGGGATTGTTGGGAGGAGGGAGGAGGGAAGACCGAGGAGACGGAGGTGATTCGAGCGACGTGGTCGACGGGGACCATGTTGATGGTGTTGTTGATATCGGGAACGAGTCCGAGTTGGATGGATCCCTTGACGAGTCGCCAGATGAAGTCGTCGGTGTTGGTGACTGAAGGAAGAAGAGACGCGACGACGACGAAAGAAAAGATCAGCTTCAAGCTTCGACGCGACGGAGAGCTCCCTCGAGAACGAGCCTCGAGAGAGATGAGGAAGAGAATCAAGATAGAGACTCACCAGCAGTCTCCGAATCTCCAACAACGTATCCTGGTCGAACGATCCATCCCGAGAGACCTCGCTTTCCAGCCTCCATGATCAACTTCTCCGCGACCCACTTGGTCTGCCCGTATCCAGTCGTGAGACCCTCCCTCGATCCCTCGATATCGTCGGCCTCAGGAAGTCCCGCTCCTCCAGCCTGGATGAGCTGTTCCGAGAGTCGAACGAAGTGTTCGGTCTCGACGGTGGCGGTGGACGAGACGAACGAGAACGACTTGGGGTGGTGAGTCGAGGCGAGGTCGATGGCGGTGAGGGTGGAGAGGACGTTGGGAGATCGAAGTCGACCGTAGTTGTAGACCCAGTGGACCTGAAGAGAGAAGAGAAGAAGGAAGGAGAGGGGGTCAGAAGCGAGTCGCGAGCGAACGACGAGACGAGACGAGACGCGACGAGAACGAAAAGACTCACGAGAGCTCCGTTGTGAACAACAGCATCCGACTCCTCAGCGATCCTCTCCCAGGTCTTCGCATCCAGCCCAAACTTCTCCTCCGACAGATCTCCCACGATCGCCTCGACTCGTCCCTCGGAAACCCACTTCTCGTCCCACGCGTTCCTTCCCTCTCCACTCTCCCTCAACCTCGCAAGTCCCTCCTCGCTCGACTTGGCCCTAACGAGGCAGATGACCTTAGCGACCTTGGCTCCTCGTCGCTCGAGCAGATCCCGAAGGATGAACGCTCCGAGGAATCCAGTCGCTCCCGTCAAGAACACCGTCTTGGACTTGGTGTCGAAGTCGGCGGGGAGGGACGCGTACGAAGGGAGGAGCTTCTTGGAGAGGATGGCGAGATCCTTCTCGTAGTCCTCTCCCGAAGGAGAGACCCCGTCCGTCTTGACCGCCGAAGCAGACTTGGAAGCGGCCGAGGTGGTAGCGAATCCGAGATCTCCAGATCGAAGAGCGTCGATGGCTCCGGCGAGTCCTCGGATGGTAGGCTGCTCGAAGACGAGTCCGAGAGGAGCGTTGACGACGAAGGCCTTCCTGATCTCGAAGATGAGTCGAGTAGCGAGGATGGAGTGACCTCCGAGGTCGAAGAAGTTGTCGTCCAGGTCGATGGGGAGGGAAGGGGAGGTGAGGAGCTTGGCCCAGATGGCGTGGATGGTTTCCTCGGAAGGGGAGAGAGGGACGGCGGTTCCAGCCTTGGTGGACTTGGACTTCTTGGAGGGTCGAGGAGGAGCGGAGGTGTCGGGGAAGGGGAGGGAGGGCTTGTCGATCTTTCCGTTGGGGTTGAGAGGCATTCGAGCGAGAGGGACGTAGACTGAGGGCGACGAGCAGGATCGGAAGCGAAGCGAAGAGTGTGAAGGTGAGAAGAGTCAGCAAAGAAGGAAGGACGAGGAAAGGGAGAGAGCGACGAGCGTAGGAACGAGGACGCGACGCGACTCGATTCCAGTGGAACTCACCTGAAGGGATCGAGTAACTCGGCAACTTCTTCTTGAGATGCTCCCTGATATCCTTGATCAACTTCCTGTACCTCCTCACCCCCTTCTCAACCTCAGTCCTCTTCCCACCCTCCTCTCCCTCCTCCTCGTCGTCCTCCTCGCTCTCGTCGTCGCTCATCAGCTCCCTCAACTCGTCTCCTCCTTGAGGAACAAAGTACGACACCAGCACCTTCTCCTCGTTCTTGTCCCTCCTCACGAGCGTGACGTTCTCCCTAACGAGGGGATGCCTCGAGAGATGGGTATCAATCTCCCCAAGCTCGATTCGGAATCCTCGGATCTTGACCTGATCGTCGGCTCGTCCAGTGCACTCGACCGTTCCATCGGGGAGGTACCGACCGAGATCTCCAGTCCTGTACATTCGATCTCGAGGTCCGAACCAGAACTCTCCTGCGGGAGTCCCAACGAGAGGATCGATTCCGTGTCCGAGGACGGCTCCCTCCGAGAACCAGTTCTGGACAAACTTCTCCTTGGTCGCTTCGGCGTCGAGGTAGCCTTCAGCCATTCCTCCGGATCGAACGTAGAGCTCTCCGACTTCTCCGATAGCACACTTGACGTTCCTGTCGGCTCTGTTGACGACGAGGAGTTGGACGTCGATCATCCCTTGTCCGGCAGGCATGATGTCCTTTTGAGTCGCCAGGAAGGTTCCGTCGACCGAGACGGGAGGGATGGCGAAGTAGGAGACGGCTCGTTGGGTCTCGGTCGTACCGTACATGTTGATGATTCGAACGTTCGACGCGAGGGATTGGAGTCGAGTGCAGTCTCGCTTGGTGAGGACGTCTCCGACGAAGAAGGCGTTTCGGAGGGTAGGGATTTGAGAGGTGGCTCCGGCGGAGAGGAGTTGACCCATGGCTGCAGAAGACGAGATAGAAGTTGGAGTCAGGACGAGAAGAGGGAAGGGTGGGAGGGAGAAGCGTGAAGACGAAAAGACGAACCTGGAGTGAGATGAGTTACGGTAACCTGCGACTGAGCCATCCATTCGGCGAGACGTCCAGGGGTTCCGATGTCGTCAGCGGTGGGGACGTGAAGTTGAGCTCCGAGGAAGAGAGGGGTGAAGACTGGAAGAAGGGGAAGTGCACGAAAGTCAGCTCGAGCGACGCGACTCTCTCGCCTCCGTTTCGGCACCCAAGCCAAGAGGATTCGAACTCACTATCCCTCTGAATAGGATCATGAGCGATTCCACTCAACATCGTGAACTTCTCCTCCTTCCCCAACCCGAACCTCTCTCCCATCCAAGGGAAGAAGTGGGTCAACGAGTAATGTCGTCCCTTGACTCCCTTAGGGATTCCAGTCGATCCACTCGTGAACGACAGGGTTCCAGGACTATCCGGACCGAGGACGACTCCCGTGGGCTCGCTGGCTCGAGGTCGAACGCTGTCGAGGATGTCTGAGTCCGAGGAAGACGACGAGGAGGGACCACCGACGATTTGACCGGAGGGAAGGAGGGAGAGCGCTGGGATGATGAGTCGAAGAGGGAGAGGAAGAGATGAAGCGACAAAATCTTGGACGGTTTGGTGGAGGGTTCCGGCTGAGGAGAGGACGATGAGAGCTCGAGGAGTGGAGACGGAGAGGTAAACGGTTTGTCGGGAGGGAGGGTAGGCGGGATCTGCAGCGAGAGAAGAGAGGAGGGCACGCGACGGAGAGTCAGTTTCGAACCCAGCGAGCTCGAGAAAGGGTACAGAGTAGACGATACGACTGACCGATGACCGAGAAAACTCCTCCAGCCTTGAGAGCACCCATCACAGCGACGACCAGCTCGACCCTCCTCGCAGCGTAGATCATCACAACCTCTCCTCTCTCGAGACCTCCCTCGATCAACCTGTGGGCGACGACGTTACTGGCCTCGTCGATGGTCTTGTAGGTGTAGGTCCTCCTCTCCTGACTGGGTCCCTCGAGCACACTGGAAGCGTTCTCGATGCTCTCGACGACGCAAGGTCGATCTGGGTGAGCTCGCGCGTTGGCGGAGAAGATGTCGGTGATGGGACCTTTGAAGCCTGCCCAGTCGAGGTCGGCCGTAGGATCGGGGAGGAAGGAAGACTGGGTAGGGGTGAGGAGAGGGAGGACGAGGATGGAGGTGGTGGTTGAGGCGGCAGGGGAGGAGGAAAGGGTGAGGACGAGGGAGAGGAGAGATTGAAGGGTGTGAAGAGCTCGGGAGGGGGAGAAGAGGAGCGAGTTGGAGGTGAGGGAGAGGGAGGGGGCTATAGGAGAGAGTGGGGAGTAGAACGAGAGTCAGTGCATATAGAGTTGTAGGGAGGAAGAGCGAGAAAAAGAGAAGGAATGGAAGGTGAGCTCGGTTCAGCCCGACTCCTCCCTTCCTTCCCTCCCTCTCGACTCCCCTCCCCCTCCTCCCTTGGCGAGAAAAAAAGAGGAGAGAAAACCTGACTCACCTCCCGTCTGTTGATCCTTTCCGTAAACGAGAGTCATATCGGTCTCGAGACCCATTCCTCCTGCTGGTTCGAGGGACGACGAGTTGGACTCGCTCTCGTCCAAGAACCTGACTCTGAAGAGAGGTCCCTCCCCTCGTTCAGGCTGGGTCCTCTTGATCTCCTTCTCAAGTTCGTCTAGGGGTACGGCGTCCCTCTTGGCTTCCTCCTCTACCTGAATGACCTGCTTGAGCAAGGAAGCGAAGGTCTCTCCTTCTCCGATGTTGATCAAGAGAAGGAGAGGAGTCGACGAGCTCGCTCCGTTCCAGTCGATGGATTTGGCCGACATGCAGATGAGCAAGGAAGGGTCGGGTGTGTATCGATGAAGGAGGAGGATGAAGGAGGTGAGGAGGAGTTGGAAGGGAGTAGGAGCGGGCGAAGGAAGGGTGGATTGGGAGGAGAGAGAGTCGAGCGAGTCGAGGTGAGAAGGGGAGAGAACGATCGTTTGGACCGACTCAACCACTCGAGCAGGAGAAGGCCGAGGGTAGTCCGTAGGGAGAGCCAGAGAGGGCAAAGAGGAGAGTCGAGTCGACCATCGAGAGAGGCGGGAAGAGAGGTCCGTCATGGTTTGGAGGGGAGATGGAGGAGAAGGAAGGGAGGGAAGAAAGAGAGAGGCTCAGTTTTCGACCCGCTCGCCTCGGAAGGTGACTCGACGCTGCAGGTCCAATTTCTGCTGATCAGAGAAGGTTTTCGTTAGCGGACCAGGCTCCGAAGACCATCAGACGAAAGGGAAGCAAGAGAAGTAGCTCGTAAAGCAAAAAGAAGCGTAATAATCGTGATCGCTCGTCTAGAACTACGAGATACAACAGGATTCCGACTCAACCGGCCCTCCAGCTTCAAACGCGACGCGGCGAGATCGTCTAGAGTCCGGAGAGAGCTATTAGCAGCTAGGGAATACGACGAGGGCGTATGAGACGAGAAGACGTGAGATAGCGAGCTGAGACGAGATACAGAGGGTCCAAGAACGAAAAGCGACGGGAGATGACTTCAAGTCGCGACGCGACCCCCAAACGACGAAAACGACGGGATTTGACGGCTATCTTGGGAGGAAGGAGAGGACGCTGGGATAGGGTCGATTAGGCACGATGGGAGGTGGTGGCATGATCGAGTTGAAAGCTTGGAAGGTCTGAGGGAGGCGAGGATCCTGATTCGAGTGGTAGAGCTGAGAAGCTGCAGAGAGAAGAGAGAGGGAAGGATTTCAGCTCGTGGGACCAAAAGAAGAGCTCGTAGAGCCAAGACACGAGCCAGAATCACGGGAAGACCAAAACGAAAGGCTCACCCTCGGACTTGATCTCTTCAACCTCGACCGCGAACAACCTCCTCGCGCTCGTCTTCAACTCCAGCAACGCACCCTCCACCTCCTGACTGTCTGCCTCTGAGTCAACCACCAGCACGATCGACCCTTCCTGCATCGTCCCGAAGTTGAAGATCCTCGAGGTCTCCTGCATCCCTGTGAGGAATGAGCCCACGTCGGGTTGAGCCCATGAAAGGAGGGTCGAAAGGCGAAGTCGAAGGATCCTCCTTCGCTCGAGCGTGGGAGAAGGAAGGTAGGCGAGGAGAGGGAGTTGAGGGATCGAGGGAGAAGAGGAGTATGGGGATCCGAAGGGGAGGCAACCGGAGAAGGTGACGCTGACGAGCCTGGTCCAGTTGAAGAGGATGGGAGGGATGGATCCGAGGTCGAAGTACGGACTTCGTGCTCGATGACGATAGGGGACGCTGAAGGTGCATTCGAGAGGGTTGAGGAGAGGGAGAAGGAAGATATAGAGGATGCCGAGGGTGTTGGAAGGGTTGGATTGGCAGGAGATGTGGAGAGAATCGAGTTGGAGATGGGAGGAGTTGATGGATCTGGAGGAGTGAAGGTCGAGGAGGAGAGGGACGCATCCTTGAGGTGGTGAACGGAGGTCGCAGACGAGGTTCCGTATCTGGGAGAGACCGAGGAGGGAGTCAATTCGAGATGGAGGGTGATCCTGGAGAATTTCAGAGCGAGCGGAGAATCAGTGAGAGGTGTGAGAGGCAAGAAAGAGCAAAGGAAGGAAAGGTCGAGCTCACCTTTCTCCTCCTCGGTCTGTCACAAAACAGCTGCTCCAACTGCCTCAGCGACTCTATCCTGACCTCTGATCGACCGTAGAGAAGAGGAGAGGTTGATACTAAAAAGTCATACGAGGCTCTCCCCAGTCTGGAGAGGGAATCCTGGTCGGAAGCGTCGAAGATGAGGAGGAGCACGTCCCAAGGCAAGAGAGGTCGGAGGAGAGATCGAATGTTCTGCAGGTGTTTCAAAGTCGCACGAACATGTCAGTTACTTCGTTTTTGATGAGAAAACACAGGCTAGAGTGTCCTCACCTCTGGCATCTTTGATGGGCGTTGAGGAGAGAAACCTTTCTCGAGAGGGAAGGAGGAAGGACGAGGTCTGTTTCCCGACGAAAGATTAGGTCAGCTTTGCTCTCTTCCTCTTCTCTTTCTCCTCCTCTCCCCTCTGCCCGCTACCCACGACTGTATCTTAAGCTCGACTCACAGCTGAAGATCTCTATCTTCGGTTCTACGCTCACTTTAGTTGAGAGAAAGGAAGTCTGAGGAGGAAGGGAGATCGGAAGGTTCGACTTCGGCGGAAAGGACGGCGACTTCGAAGGAGGAGCGCGATGGACCGACCTCGAGGCGTGGGGGCTGGGACAGAGCCAAAAACTTCCTCTGCTTTGAGGTGAGGAGCGTGGTGAGCGGTGGTCACGGTGGATCAAAGAGAGTGGGAGAGACGAAGGGGAGGTGAGGCGGAAGAGGAGAGACGCGTCGCGCTTCAGTCGTCGAAAGCCGATTTTCTTTCCCTCTCTCCTTGTCCATGCCCCTTGTTCTTCACTCGCAGCTGCGAGGAACATACTCGACCTGTATATAGGTAGCTGGCAGACCTCGCTTCCCTACAGGTCAGTCACAAATCTGCATCGGTTCGGTTTCGAAGCGGTGCTCGAGATCTCGCTAACCTCTTTCTTACTCTGGTTCCCGCGAAGATCTTCGCTCAGGATCCAATCTCGTCTAGAGCTCTCGCGCGTCACGGTTCACAGTGCGAAGCGAGCCGGTCTTTTCCTGTGTTTTACCGAAGACTGAAAAGCGACGCGGTCGACCTTCTCGTTCTTCTACCTTCAATCCACCACCACCACCTCTTCTTTCGCCTCTTTCTTCTTACCCTCTCATTCTACTATGTCAGACTACAAAGTCGCCAGTAAGTTCCTTTCGATTGCAGACGTGAAGACTAGCGAAGCTGACCTTCCCTCGTCGCGACTTCGGTTCTGAACAGACACCACTTTCGTCAACCCCGTCGTTGGATCGCCCAACCTCGACCTTGGAAAGGTCACCTACTACTCCTGTGAGTCCCCCGTATCCCTAGCTCCTGCCCAAGTGCACTCGCTGATGCGAAGCTGTTTCAATTCGCTGTCGCAGATGGTTACAACGTCAACTTTGGTCAAGCCGTCTTGTATGCTGCTCTCCTCGCCATCTCGCTCTGTCAGTATGAATCAATCGTTCGTGCACAAAGCTTCTCTGACTCCGAGGTCACCTCCTTCACAGTCCTTCACGTCTATCAAGCGTTCAAATACAAAGTTCGTTGGATGCTTTGGACAGTCGCTTTCGGAGCAGCAGGTTCGCGTTTCTCTATTCTTACTTCACTCGTCGCATTCCTCGAGCTGACTGTCTATTTCGATGACCTCTCGCGGACAGGGGAAGCGCTCGGCGTGAGCGTCGTCTCTTTGGATCGCTTCGACGACGCGCGCACGCGAGCTGACATTTCTTCCTTCTTTCTCTCTTTCAGTGGGCAGCTCGAGCTTGGTCTGCTAAAGCGACCACTTGGGATTCCTCTGAGGGAGGATACTGGCTCTCTCCCGACACCCCTTTCATCATTCAGTGAGTCCCTTTGAGGGTTTTCTTTCCTCGAGCTCGACGACGCATCGCGAATCGCGATCCAAGCTGACTCTGTTCGAATCGCGATCAGAATCGTTACCCTCATCTTCTGCCCAGCATTCATCCAAGCTGCCAACTATCTCGTGTTGGGAATAATGGTCGCCAAGTTTGGGTGAGTCGCGTCTCTCCATCGCTTTGCTCAGCTTCGACGCGTGACTCAACCTGAAACGGCTTTGATTCTCTTCCCCAGTATTCAGTATTCTCGTCTCACTCCTCGAAGATACCTCGGGATCTTCTTGACTGTGGACTTTTTTTCGGTAAGTGTCTTTGAAGGTGCTTGACCGAGCATTTTCGACCAGTCAAGCAGAGCTGACGAGCTTTGTCCGCGTCGTCGATTTACCATTCAGCTCCTCGTTCAAGCCTTCGGAGGATCCTCAGCCTCTGGACCCGATGCGACTCCTCACCAGATCGATATCGCGATCTACATCATGCAAGCGATGAGTCATTTCTGACAAACCTGTTGTCGAGACGACGCCGGTGCATTCGTTTTCAACAGGGAATCTTCTTTCAACTCGGTTGGTCTGGCTCAACCACTCCCCAACTCCCAGCTCCGAAGACTTACGGTCCTTATTTATCTTTCCCCACAGCTGCCATGGTCGTCTTCTCCATCCTCCTCGCCGAGTTCTCATGGCGATTCTTCAAAGATCGACCTCTCGCCCATCCTGGATTCGTCGTGACTGGGACCGTCACCGACGCGACCTTCTACTCTTTTGATGAGCGAGGACGCGGAAAGACCATGATCTGGGCTATCGTAGCCTCCAATGCTCTAATCTTCGTTCGCTCGGTCTACAGAGGGTCAGTTCCGACCTTCTTCTTTTTACGTCGTTTTCGACGCGTCGCTGACCCTCATCTTTTCGTTCGATTCATCTCAGAATTGAAATCTCGCTTGGATTCGATGGCTGGCTCGCCGAGAACCAAGCTCTCTTTTGCATCTTCGATGGACTCCTCGTCATCTCAGCTCTCTACGTCCTCAACGTTTTTCATCCAGGTCGACTCGTCGGGTTCGTCCTCCCTTTGCATCGCCTATGTTCTCTTCCTCGCTCTTCTCCTCATCTCGTTCGCTGTCCTTCTTCCATACTCCTTGACTTAGATAGCAGTGGACATCATCGACCTTGACCTCTTAGCCTTCGCGACAGCAACTCCGTGGGCGCGACGCGTCTTTTTTGGTTTGACTTGCAAGGCGTTTTTTGCTTTATCGTTCCGTCAACAGGGCTGCCTGGTCCGCGTTGATATATAAATCAAGACCATCAGAAGATACGAACAGTAAAGCAAGGTTGGGCGATCGCCGCGTGCCTGAAAAGTGAATCAAAGCGGGAGGGTTTCGCTCTCTCGTCTCGCCCGTCCGACCACATCGAGCTCCCTTCCCCTCGCCTTCTCTACCTCTTCATAAAACCTATACTAGCCCTCGAGCTTTAATGTCGTGAGTATCAGGTTCTCTCTCCTCTTTCTCGTCCGTTCTGACCTCCCCCTCCGCTTCACAAAGCATGTCGTCCCTCCTCGCCTCGCCTCCTCCCACTCCTCGTCTTTCTCGTCCCTCTACCAGTCACTCGGATCCATCTTTAAAGCTCGTCCTTCCTCTTGCCGCCAAAGCCAAGCTGAACAACTACCTGGATAGGAAGGAGGCCAGGGTAGAATCGATTTTGGCTCGACAAGGTCAGTCCGGATAAACACTTTCGTCTCCCTTTCTTTCCTCTTTCTTCCCCTTCTATCTGCGACTCTTGACTCCCTAATGACAACTTCTCTACCCCTACTTCTTGTGTGTGACATAACATAACAACTACGACGCCAGTTCGAGCGCGACGCCTTCGAACGCAAGGACTCCCTCTCCGGGCCTGCTCTCGCCCGACAAATCCGTCTCCTGGAGCTCGAACGACGGCAGAAGGTGGCGAGATGGAAGGCTGGAAGGGACGGATACTGGGCTAGGGTAGCGGAAGAGGGGGAGCTGGCAGCTCAGCAGGCAAGGGGGCGCAAGGGATGCTGGAGGAGCGTTGGAGGCAGTATCATGCTTGGAAGCAGACAGTCGAACAGGAAGCCGCAGAGCGAGGTGTTTATTTTCGATTAGACTAGGATCTTGAAGAGCGCGCGGAGAGCTACGGTTGGTTGGCATTCAGCTCGTTCTTTTGCAAGCAGGAGGGGTCCGCTTCGACCAACTGTCTTCGATGGCGCGCGTCGACTGGAGATTCCTGCCTCGCTCTGTCCCTCATCTTTCTCGCTTCTCGCAGAGACTCAGAAACGAGAGATAAATAGTGTATACGCGAATCGGAACTCCTCTAGCTCGAGATGAGACGGAGAAACAAGAAGAGCCGCGACGACGCGTCGAGTCAGCTCTTCATTCTCGCTTCCTTCGTTCTGCGTGATTTGACTCGAACAACGCCCACTCTTCAGCAGACGGAAGCAATGGTAGTATATATAATCAGAAACCGCTATCGTAACAGGACTCGATACGTCGAGATGACGGGAAACGACCGATGAGTCGACGACGACCTGAAAAGAGAACAACGGCCGAAACGAAGGACAAGTCAGCTTTAAGTCGTACTCGAGGATTTAAGGAAGGACATCGATGTATAGATATGAGAGATATGAGTGTAGATGCATTGCGGGTACGACTCGGAGTGAGGGCGAGGTGCTGGCGGCAAACGAAACCTCGACGCGTCGCGTTTGACTCGACGAGGCTAAAACTTCAAGATCCTGGTTTCGAACTTGTTGACTTCGAGAGACATCTTACATTTTTCTTTCCTCGTATACAAATATCCAGGTTTTGGTTATCCGAGCTTGGCTCTGTCGCCTTAGCAACCAAATCTCGCCCACCGTCCAAGCAGGCGAGCCCGTGCCTGCCTCGTTCTCGACGGCCACCATCGAGTCTTCGCCTTTGATCTCGCCTTCAAGACTTACACAGAACGTTCAGGGGTGTACTGTCGCTTGTTGGGTGAGTCTGGTATCCGAGAGAGCTCGCTAGGGTCAGCTTCTGAGGGCTTAAAGGGAGATGGGGAGGCAGGGAAGGAAGGCTCGAGCTCACCACGTTCTTCGTTCTTCGTTGTAGCACGTAGATCAGACGCTTCTGACTCAAATAATTACGTCGATACTGAGCTCCTACTATAGTCATATAAGTGAGTACTACGTCTTCGACTGAGCTGTAGAGCAGTGGGAAGACGAGACGAAAAGTCGAGCTCATCTTCCCTCCTTCTCAACTTTCAGCTCGTCGCCCGTCTTCCTTCCTCGGTCCCCTCCACATGACCGAGGTGAACTTTTCTCTACGCCTCTGTCTATTGTTCAGACTCGTTGCTGACCCTCGCATCTCGTCCTCATCGTCAGCTCGTCCCTTTGATCTTTCCATGGGAGGTCCTCCTTCTCGTCTTCGAACACTCGGATCCTTCGACTCTCGCAGCTTTGGGAGCGGTCTCGATGGACGTCTTGGAGGCTGCCGCTCCCCTGATGTATCGCCGAGTTGAAGTAAGGTCGATGGGAGAGCTCGAGAATCTGTTTTGTGGGAGAGAGGAGGGATCAGAGGCTCCGCCCTTCCGTCTCGTCCTTGTCGTCATTTTCCTCAACGCTCCTTCCTCACGGCCACTGATGCCCCCATTTCACTCCCAGACATCTCGGCCCTCTTGCATCAACCATCTTCTCACCCTCTCCCAAATCAGGACCTTCCATCTCAACCTCCTCTACTCCAAGCCCGCCTACAAGTCTCCGAAACTCTCCGCCGACAGAATCACTCACTCAACCCCGATCCCTCTCAACCTCCTTCGTCTATCAACGAACTTCGACGGCACCCATCGACTCCTCAGGCTTCACTCTCAACTCCTCCCTCACCTCGACCCCATCCGCGTTGAATACGAATCTCACGGCCGACCCTTGGACGCATCTCCCATCTACACCATCTCAGGACTCCCCCTCCTCTCGACATTCCACCGCTTGACAACCCTGGAGTTCAAGGAGTTGCTACCCGTCATCTCCGACTTTTCAACGTCCCCGTCAACCCATTATCTCGCAGATCTTCCAGCTCCCTCCCTCACTCGACGTCGGACCGTTCGCCTTCACCTTACCACCCTCCTTTCCTCCGAAGCTCCAGACTCAACATCGCTCGTTCGCGCTCGTTCAAAATCTCGCTACAAGGTCGGTTTTCAACGTTGAACTCATGCAGGAAGGATCGATGGTCTTGGTCGTTCAGACGGAGGAGGAGAGGAAGGACGCGGAGGAAGCGGTTGAGCAGCTAGAGGAGGCGACGAGGATTAAATTTGCGGTCGAGCTGCAGGTCTGAAGTGAGCTCATGGTTATGCCTCTGAACCCACGGACTCGAGCTGAATCTTCTCTTTGTCTTCGCTGTTTTGTTTCCCTCCAAAGGTCCGCGTCGACCCATCGCGTCGCCCTTCAACTCGTCGCGTCTTCTGCTTTCGGCGACAGAGCGAGGGAGCTAGCACTTCTAGCCTACTGTGAGCATGGCTTTTCGATTTGTTAGGTGGATGAGGTGGGCGGAAGACAGAACAGCCGAAGAAACGCTGACTTCAACGCGTCTGATCTCCCTTCCTTTCATCTTCTCGTCAGATCAGGACGTCAGATCGAGCGCAGCTTCGGAAGGTGTGCCTCATCTATGTTGAGATATGTTCAGTCTTATTCCGTTTGCTCTTTGGTAACTTGAAGTAGAAAGACGAGGACGGCACCGTACTGACAACGGCGAGCTGGCAGCGCCGATCAAAGTCGAGGGTCCGTTCGACCTTCTCTTCTTCTGGCTGCAAAGAGTGGTTAAAAACGGAAGAGAGAGGAGAGCTTGAAAGGTCCATCTTGGTGAAGTCTGAAAAGAGGGAGCCGGCCTGGCAGCAGAGACGCGCTGGCCCTTCTCACACAAAACCAAGGATGCATGCCAAAGATGACGAGAGCAAAGAAGGTGAATCCAATATACACTTTAGAAGAACGTGAAGTAGAGCCCAGCGACTCCAGCGATGAAAGCAAGTGAGCCCCTCCTTGCGACCGCGACGCGCTCTCCAGCTGCTCCCGTGCTTGCTCCACCATCTGCTCCGACTGCGCTGCTTCCATCCGGGTTCGTAGGTGGATTAGTGACGTTGGTAGCTGGGACTGTCAAGTTGAAGAGCTCGAGGGAGGAGTAGGCGCCTTTGATGGACGAAGAAACGAGAAGACGACGAACGAAGCAAAGAAGGGGTGGGCGGTCGGTTTTTGAGAAGGGAGGAGAAGTGGAGAGAAAGAGGGGAGGATATAGGTAGGAGGAAAAGTGAGGGGATGATGAGTGTTGAAGGAATAAGGACTCACTTCCCTGAGGCCTGACCTCAAAAGGTTGAGACTTGACAAAGATGTTGGTCGGGTCGTTGATCTCGGAGAGCGTCAGGGTGTCTGTTTGAAGGCAATACAAAATGGCTCAGTCTCCATGATACGCGTGAGGCTCAAGATATTGTCGCTTTTGCGTCGGAGGCGAGGAGGAAAGGGAGAGGAGAAGCGGAACGCGACGCGTCGCCACGTACAGTTGACTCCCGGCTTTAAGAAAACAGGCGCTGAGACGTTGACGTTGAAGGCTGTAGGTGGTGCTTGGACGCTTTCACCTCATCCGGTTGCGATGATGAGAGTCTCGCCCCTGTAGAATTGTGTGAACAAGAGGTCAGTTAGATCTGAAGTCGTCGGGAAGGACGACGCGAACAAGACGACGGAGATTTTGGAGATGGAACGAACGTCGGGAGGAGGGAAGTGTGGGTGTTGTACACCCTGGCAGCGTAAGAGGAAGGGAAAGTCCCGGACGTTTGACTGTAGATCCGAGCGAGCAAAAGAAAGAGCAAAGCCGAGCATGAGAGTGAGCACGGCAGCGAATCGAACAAAATGTCCGAGCTCGTTCGAGCCCAAGGAAGGCCAAAATGCACGTACAAGGTGTTTTGCTATCTCGTCGAAAAGGTAGAGAGAGTCAGCGAGGTTGTTGTCTACCTGATGATCCGAGAAAGCATGCGAACGGAGCTGAAGAGAAACTCACAGCGTTCTCGACCCACCAACTTTCGCTCGACGGATGAAGGATGGTGAGTTCCGCAGCAGCTGACGCCGCAAGGGAGAGGGAGAATATGGGTAGGAGGAATGACGAGAGCATGGTAGACGAAGATGTAGTTGGGAGGAAGGAAGGAAAGCGAAGGTGACAACTTAGGTTTCGACGCTTTGCCGACGGCGCGCTTGGCTCTCTGGCTCGTCATCTAGTTGTCGCGTGAAAACCTGTTCGACGCGTCTTTTCGGTCCCTGAAAACGACTGAAGCGATCGTATAGGTGTATCAGCAACGATACATCGAGCATATCAGAGCTTGATCCTACTAGTAACGAGGGAAAGAGGACAAGAGGGTGAGCGGAGTTTTCAGCAACGGCGAGCTGGTCGTGAGTTCATTGCTCTGTCACGTCCTTCGTTTCTTCTCCGACAGTCTCTGCCGAGCGCGAGCAACAGGTGACGGCAAGTGTTGACTGGAAGGAACTGGGAGGTGCGAAAAGGAAGTGAAGAGTAGACGAGCGCAGAAGGAAGCGGTAGTGGGAGGGAGAGTCAGCGACGACGCGAGCTCTCTAAGATTGGTCGATGCGATAACGCGCTTCGTTCATCGGGGCGATGGTTCAGATGCATGCATATCGAGTAGGCCTATGGAAGTGGATACAGGTGTATTATCTGGATCTGGAGGCAAACTGGGAGAGCACGAATGAAAGAAAGGAACGCGTCGAGGTCAGTGCTCGCTTCTGCTTCGTTCTCACCCCCCAGAGCCAGATCGCAACTCACCTTTGCTGTTCTCAAACGATGCTGTGGCAACTCTTTCTCCTCTCCAACTCGAGATCTTGGGACCTCTGCTCCTCCATCCCTGCTTCCTGCCCGAACTCCTGCTCGAACTCGTCGACGGTTCGACGCGAATGGACGGAGTGGAATTCTTGAGGCGGCCTCGTCTTCTCCGCGTCGATGGGTGCGGGCGCGGATGCAGAAGGAGCTGATTTGCCGGTGGGAGAGAAGGAGGAGTAGGATCGAATCCTGCGAAGGAAGAGAAACGAGAGAGTCAGCTCGGACGCGTTGAAAGTTGCCCCGAGCGATGAAGACGAGGGCGACCTACTTTTCGCCGTAGTAGTAGAACACGAAGGGCATCGGGACGCATGCGAGTGAGAGGAAGGCGACTGGAAAGGGAAGCAGAAGGAGGTCACTTTGACACTCGAAGGATTCGGACGACGAAACGAACAGACTCACTGAGTGAAGAAGCCCACTGGAAGACGAAGAAGCGAGACGCGGTCAGTTGGGTTGGCCCTCACGAGAAAAAGAGAAGGAGAGGCCGACCTCGTTTCCTAGGTGGTGATACATGTAGGTCGAAAAGAGAGGGAAGACGGTGCCTGAAGGTCGCGAAGAAGAGCGAAGAAAGGACGCGATCAGTTGAAGTCGGTAACTTCTCCTTCTTCGGACAAACTCACCAAGTACCGATCTCATGACTGCATTGGCAGCCAACGCAGACGCAGCGTACATCAGGTAAGTGTCGATGAGGTATCCTGGAAGTAGGAGTACGAAAAAAGGGGTCAGCGACGAGATGCGTTCACTCGCGGAAGGATCGAGCCGCTGCTCACCGAGGACACTGGTGAAGACGAGGAGCATTCCACACCCGAAAGGAGCAGCGGCTAGAATAGGAGAGATCCAGTGGATGTTCGGACTTGAGGTCCAGGCGAACCTGAGAGAGAGGAAAGGACGAGGTTCAGTCTCGACGAGAGCTCGACGACGAGAAGGAAGAGGTCGAGACTCACCAGAACAGTCCGATCGGCAGCATCGGTGCTCCGATCATCGCGAACGGGAGTCTAGCCTCTGAAATGAAGGGAAGAAGAGGTCGGTTGAACCCTTTAAGAAACGAGCGAGGGAGGAGATGAGAACGAAGGGAGAAAGCGAACCAGGAGGAGCTCGACCGTTGGGAGAACGAGCGACGGCTCTGATGTAGATCTTGTTGTTGAGAGGAGCCAGAGCAGTGGCTGAAAATAAGGGGAGCGAGATAGGTGAGCTCAAGAAGTGGGGTGGATGAACCAAAGCAAAGAGGGAGACGCGACGACAAACCGAAAATCATTCCGCCTCCCAATCCGAGAAACGACAGCCCTCCAATCCCAGAGGACCAGCCTCTCCCTTGCTGGAAAACGATCGGAAAGGCCGTGAAGAAGAGGTAGAGGGTTCCGCTGAGGCGGACGATGGGAGGAGAGAGAGAGAAAGAGAACGAACGCGTCGGTTCAGAGGTCGATCGCTCGTCGTGGATTTCGAAGCTGAATTTGACTCACTAGACGATAGCGATGTAGATTGACAGGAGAAGCACGATAGGCTCTTTGAAGAGAAGTACGAAGGGTCGGATCATCTAAAAAAGGCGAACAAAGCAAGTCAGTCGCGTCGAAGAAAAAAAGACACGAGACGACTCGAAAAGACACGAACGTTGATCTTGAAGACTTCCTTCTTGGTCATGGTGTTGGCTTTATCGAACTTCGAGATGTAGAAAGTCGATCCTCCAGATTCCTTCTCGAGTCGACGAGCTCTTGCTCGAAGGAGGGTGGGAGCGAAGCTGAGGGAGAAGAACGCGAGGAGAAGGACGGAGGTCAGCCAGCGAAAGATTGTTGAGTGCGAGAGGAAGAATCGGACGAACGTCTCGGGGATCGTGAAGAAGGTGAAGATGTAGGTAGCTGCAGCGAAGGCGAACATGACCCAGAATACGTTCCTGTCGGAAGAGAGTGCGAGACAGACGACCGATGGTCAGCGAACGATTGCGAGCTCGAACGACGGCGCTCGGGTGTAGTTGAAGGGAAGAGGAGACTCACCTCCATCCGCTGGGAGCAGTAAATCCTCCAATGATGGGTCCGAGGACGGGCTGAACGAGGAGGGGGATGAGACAAGGGAGCGTCAATGGATCAGTCGAGACGCTCGCGAGGTCGAGAGAAACTCACCCCGAGGAAGGGAGCCAAAGCAAACAAAGCAGTTGCCAGACCACGCTCTTGAGCTGACCAGATATCCGCGATCTGCAAAGAGAGAAAAAGAGAACCCAAGTCAGTTGAGCTTCACGGCGAGAGTGTCGATGGACTCCGCTCGACGCTTAGTGGGACTCACCACTCCTCCCGAGTTAGTCAGAGGAGCTGAGCCAAAGAAAGCTGCGAGAAATCGGGTGATCTGTCGGAACGAAGAAGGACCAACGGTAGTGTGAGCCTGCCTGTGAACGCGACGGACGAACGACTGAGGCGAGACAAGTCGCGATCACTCACGAGGATGGTCTGGATATTCTTGGGTGTTGCTCCTCCGATGTGAAAGAGAGTGAAGGGAGCGTAGGAAAGGATCTGAGGGAAACGAAGCAAGGTGAGGGAAAGCAAAATAACGTTTGAGCGTTCGAGAGAGGAGAGAGAGAGAGAGCTCACGAAAACGATCCTCCTCCCGTAGATCTCCGAGAGAGGAGCCCATATCAAGGGACCGGCACCGAATCCCAGGACGAAGAGCTGGAGGAGGAAGCAAGGGAAGAAGGGAAAGGATCAGCTCGTGTTTGTCGTCTTCCCATCCCGCGCGGTGTTCGTTCCGTTTCGAACAAAGCGTTGAAGCGACGAGCTCACCGAGATTCCCAAAATCATGACCTCCTCGGACTTGACACTAAGAGCGGCAGCGATCTGAGTGATACCTCCAGAGTAGGCAGATGAGGCAAAGGTCTGGAGGGTGCGAAATCGAAAACGAGAAGACGGTCAGTCGCGTACGAGAAGGGACAGGAAGGGAGAGAAGAGCGGAACTCATACTCACGATGCAGAGGGTATCGAGAGCGATAGTCGCCGTGATGAACCACCTGTCGGACGAAGTAGAAAGGTCAGAATCTCCCCTGTCGCTCGGAAAGAAGGAAAATCACGAGAGAGCTCACTTGAACGATTTCGACCAGGTGTAAGGATCAGCAGGATCGTTCTTAGACCATCCCACGACGTAGGGATCTTCCTTCGAGCCGGTTCCAGACATGAACTTGTCCTCTCGAAGAGGTTCGACCTTCGGAGGTGGTGAAGAAGGAGCGCCCGTGTCGACCGCGAGGGTGGGAGCTGGCGAAGCTGAGCGAGCCGGAGTGGGTTCAGGAGCCGTTGAGATGGTTCGGTGGGGAGTGGTTGGGTCCATACTGGAACGAGACGATGCTGCTTGTGCGTGTTGGAGAGGTGATGGAAGGAAGGAGGGAGGGAGGGACGACGACGAAGGATGTGGTTGAGGCTCGAAGCTGAATCGGTCGGGTTGCCCGTCACCACCCAGATCCCCTCGGTCAGGCCCCACTCACTAAGCCTTACCGAGGTCGGAAAGATGTTTGCAAATAGGAGCCGAAGTGGTGAGAGAGTGGGAAGCGGTCGTTGGCTGAGGAAGCAGCTAAAACGGCGACTCGATCCTGGAGGTGACGCCGTTACGACACAATCAGCAAAGGTTGCGAACTGTGCATGAATGGTTAGCGAGGGCGCTATATATAGCACATCCGAACCCTCGCTGCAGTCATCCCGCCGAAGGAGGGGACGAAGGCGAGCAAAGGACGAAAGAGGGAAGGAAGTGATCAGCTCGACGCGGGATCCAAAGGGGAGGAGTCTCGTCGTCGTCGTCTTATACTTAGAAAATCGAGGGCCAACGATGGGTGCCGATGTCCAGTCGATAGGGCGATCAAAGCTTCGTGCGATGATTAGGTAGAGATAGGCTCAGACGGTCTGGACAGGGGGGGAATGGGACGTTCGGTTCAGCTCGAGCTTCGTTGGTCTCCTTCCCTCCTTCCCTTCTTCGAGCGTCCTTCACGAGTCAAATCAAACTTACCGCGAACCCTTTCTACCAGGACCTCGGGACCTGGATAGAGAAGCGAGAATTTTCCAGAGGAAAGAACGACGAAAAGGGGAGGGAAAGGAGGGATGGCCGTCGAAAGCGAAGAAGAGGTGAGCTCGACGTTCCTCTTCAAACCGCCAGCATCGTCGCCACGTCAACATCTCCCGCTCTCCTTTCGACTCGGATCGTGGCCCGCCTTATCATCCGGTAGCATAGCATACATCGTGAGTGGGTTTTCTTCTCCAAGGGTGTCTTCTAGTGGTCGGTGGAGGAGGACGAAGGGGAAGGAACGCGGACCTGTTGAGCTCAGGGAGAAGGGGCAACGAACCCCTCTACAGGGACATCCAGAGCGTTTCTTGGCTCGGAAAGTCTCGGAGGGGCGAACGGTATACATTCTCGTCTCCGGGCAATCCAGAGCTGCTTGGATGGAGGGCGTGGGAGGGGAAGGAACGAGCTCAGACCGAACCCAAACACCCGCTCTTTGTTGAGCTTCACACCCTTCTCTTCTTCGAGTTGACTTCCTCCGCTTTTCTTCCCCTTTT
This sequence comes from Mrakia gelida, assembly GCA_024345305.1. Classification (NCBI taxonomy): domain Eukaryota; kingdom Fungi; phylum Basidiomycota; class Tremellomycetes; order Cystofilobasidiales; family Mrakiaceae; genus Mrakia; species Mrakia gelida. The sequence continues at coordinate 1,004,783 of BRON01000017.1, forward strand.
ACCCCTCAAGACATCTCTCTCCCCTCTCTCAGCATGGCTCCTCCTCCCCCTCCAGCAACTCTTTTCTCAGCAGACCTCCCCTCGGACGACGAAGCAGACGACGAAGACTTCACTCCTCCCTCCCCTACCTCCTCAACCACCTCCTCCAATGCTCCCTCCTCCAAGAAGAAACGAAAACTCTCTCACTCCCCACCGCCAACAACATCGGAATTCTTAGTTCCTGAAGCGTTTAGCTACGCGGACCTGGTGGCTTCAGCAGAGCAGGTGGAGAAGAGTGGGAGTGGTGAGCTTGGAGAGGAGTCAAAGCAGGTTGAGGTCAAGATGGTCAAGATCACGGTCGAGAGGAAGTTTGCTGGGGAGGTCGTCCTGTGAGTACATTTTGTCCTTCTCTGGTGTCTATAGCTGAGGGTGTGTGAGGCGAAGCGATCTCGTAGGTTGCAGCAGGAGGCTGTTGAGCTGACGTCTCGTTTCCTCTGCGCTCTCTCCTCCTCCAGCGTCGAGCTTGACGTTCCTGAGACCTCTCCCGAAGCTCAAGCCTTCTTCGCCGCCTCTTCCACCACTCTCAAACCAGCACCCATCCCATCCACCATCCCTCCTCCGATCCCAGATCCATCTTCAAGCTCAGCCGCACCTCTACCTCTCTCCACCTCCTCAGCAACCACGTCCAATCCTCCAGCTCCTCCTCCTCCTCCGCCAGCACGAGCTCCACCCCGGAAGAGACGAACTTCAGCACTCGAAACAGCCTCAGCAGCACCCAAACTCAAGAAGATGACAACCCTGGAGAAGGTCAGTAGCTCCCTCTGTCTCGTCTCGTCTCGCGCCGCACCTCCCTCGCGCGTCTGACTCGTCGCTGACCTTCTTCCTCTTCGCTCTTCCTTCTCCCAGTCCGCGATCGACTGGAAAGCCGCGTCCTCCCAACTCGACGAAGCCGAACGAGACGAGCTGGAACGAAATCGAAGGAAGGGAGGTGCTGGGTTCCTGGAGAAGATGGATTTCCTGGGTCGAGTCGGAGAGAGGGTCGAGGGAGGATCGTCTGCTGCTGCTCAGGGGAGGAGAGGAGGAACGTGAATGACAGCTAGCAAACAAATACTATCTAGCGCAGTCAGTAGCAGGAAAGTGAGGGAAAGACACTATTTTTCGGTCGCGAAGGAGCCAAACAGACGCTCGTGATGATGAGGCTTTCGTGAGGAAGGGGGTCGAGCTTTCCCAAACGTCGACGACCTTACCTCTCCTTCCCTTCTCCCCTCCCTTCCCCTCTCTCCCTCGTTCCTTCACCAAGTGCTGGTGATGGTCTCTTTCCCTCTACCACGGTCTTCGCTCTTCTTCTCTTCTCTCCTTTCCCTCTCAAAAACCAGCAGTAGCAGCGCCTCAGCCTGCTCCTCCTCCTTCCTCCCTCCTCCTCCACGCCCTCGTCGTCCAACACCCTTCCCTCCCTCTCATCGTCGACCCTTCTCTACCACCCCCCACCTCTGCTTCCCCAACCCTCTACCACCCTCTCCACCCCTGCCACCACCCAAACCTCCCCTCCAACGACGTCGGAAAGCGGACGATCCCTCCTCCCCTCCTTACTGGCCTCCCAAAATCGCCGAAGCGAGAGCAGAGTACGAGTCCGTCATTGAGAAATGGGCATTCCCAGGGACGAGGAAGGATGCAAATTTGGAGCTGAGGTGTGAGTCACTGCCGTACGAACTCAGGGACGGGGAAAGGGGAGGGGAGGGAGAGGAGAGGAGAGAAGGGAGTCGAGAGCTGAAGCTGACCTCGACCCGGAGGGTTCGTTCTTTTCGTTAGGCACCATCTTTGATCAAAAAGGAGAAGTCAGTCAGAGGACTTATAGGAAGGCTCATTTGTGTGCAGAGAACGGGTTGGATGTGAGTCGAGTACGCGATCTTTCAGGGAAGGGGAAGGGGAGGAGGGAGGGGAAGGGAGGAGAGAAGCTCACCATGTCCTTCCTTCTTTGCCCTCCCTTCCTCGCCACCTCCTCTCCCCCTTTACCACCACCTCTCAACTCCCACTCCATCCACCCCCTCCCCCCTTCCACCCACCACCCACCCCCCACCCGCCCACTCCCAGCCCCGAGATCTCCGTCGCGTAGACTCCACGACTCCGAACCTCGTCCCGACCATCCTCGTTCGGAAACACACCATCCTCGCTACCGTCCTCCACATCCGATGTCTCGTCAAGGCGGATCAGGTCATCATCTTCGATACCGTTGGAACCAAGGACTCGAAGTTACAGAGTGGTTTTATCGCTCATTTGACGGTGAGTCTGAGGAGGAGGGGAGGGAGAGGAGGGGAGAGAGGAGGGTTGAGCTCGAGCTGACCCGTTCGTTCATTGCGTTTTGTTCGGGAAGACGAATTTGAGGTTGAGGAACAGCGATGTGCCTTATGAGTTCAGGTGAGTAGTCCCTTTTTCTCGTGCTCGATTCGAACAGACGAGACGAGACGAGCGAAGCTCACCCTCTCCTCCCTCCCTCCCCTCGCGCTCTCTTGTGTTGATCCTCAGAGCTCTGGAATCAGTCCTCGTCTCGGTATGCGGAGCTCTGGAAGCTGAGATGACTTATACTCGGTACGCCCATCTCTCCATATCCTTCGATCTGACCTCGCTTCAAGTACCGAGCGAGACGTAGCGGCTGATCGTTCGTTTTACCCTTCGTCGCGTCTCCAGCAAAATCGTCAACGACCTTCTCGCCGAACTGGAAGACAACATCACCCGAGAGAAGCTTCGCTCGTTACTGCATCACTCGAGGAGACTCACAGGGTTCAACAACCGAGCGACGGGTGTGATGGAGTGTATCGAGGAGGTGTTGGAGAATGGTACGTCCACGTCGCACTTCGCGTCTCTTTCGACTTCGCGATGCTCATTCCTCGAACAAAACCGGTTGACACGCTTTCCTTTGACCCTTTCGTGCTCAGACGAAGACATGGTAGCCATGTACCTCGCCGATCAACGGACGCGACCTCTCGGAACGCCTCAGAGGGAGGAGAAGGACCACGGGGAGATTGAGATCTTGCTCGAGAGTGTGCAGAGGCAGGTGGAGGAGATTGTGAATGAGGTGGAGACGACGGTGGTGAGTCTTGACCATCCTTTCCCCCTTTCCACGTTGTCGAGTTTCGGGTAGGGGGCGACGTTGAAGGAGAGAGAAGGCGAGGACTGACGACGACTCGTGGTTTACTTGCGCTTTGGCGCGACGACAGACGAACGTTCAATCGACTCAGGAGATTGTGGAGCTCATTCTCGATGCGAATCGAAACAAGCTGTTAGGGTTGGATCTTCAGGTGAGTGCTTCTGCTTTTCCTTGGGTCCGTCCTTCGTTGAGACCGAATCGACGCGTCGAAACGAGTGCTCGAAAACTGACGCGCCCTCTCCTCGTCTGCTTCATCCCCTTCTCCAGGTCTCCATCGCGACTCTAGGAGTCGGATCCTCAGCTCTCGTCGCTGGTCTCTTCGGAATGAATGTACGTCGAACTCCTCTTCCCATCGTTCGCCTGCTCGTCCTCGCGTCTGCAACCCAAACCGAAACTCACTCCCACTCTCCTTCCCTTCCCTCCCCTTTCCACCCCACCTCTCCTCCCACCCCTCCTCACCCATCACCCAGCTTCAAACCCACTACGAATCCGACCCCTTCGCTTGGTATTTCATCTCCCTCTTCGCCATCTCCTTCGCCTATCTCCTCACCTACCTAGGCTTCCGTCGCCTCCGCTCCGTCATGAAGATCGGCCTTGGGAACTCTGCCAAAATCGCAGAAACAGAGTTCAGATGGCTGGATAGGATATCGGGTGGAAGTCCAGTGCATTCGGCGAATGCGGCTGGTCTTGGGGGTGGGTCGGGAGGAGGAGGGACGGGGATGTTGGGTCTTGGAGGTGGGGGGATGGGAGGGAACGGGAAGGGTGGGAAGGGAGGTGGGGGGAGGGGAGCGAAGGGAGGGAAGTGGAAGGGGGTGGGGATGTAGAGAGAGGGGATCTGTGTTGAATCGTTGTTTCTGGTGATGATGTTGTATCTGCGTTTGTGTTTCGCATTTTTCCCCTCTCTGTTCGTTCTTTTCGACGAGTGTTTTTTGGTTCTTCGGTTTCGAGCTTAGATGATAGACGATCTTTGAATGCCACACCCTTTCTCGCCTACGCTCTTCCATCGCCTCTGAGGAAGAAAGAAGCCAGCGAGCGAGCAACCGTCGAGGGCTCGACCCGTCGACGGTCTTTGGACGACACGAGCTTGCGAGCCCGAAGGACGAGAGCGAAGATGAGGGGTTCATCATCAAGATCTTCTAGAAAAACAGTTCTACTTCGAGACGGCCAGCGGGAGAGGAAGAGACGGACGTGTCGACTACTAGAGCAACGAGAGAGCGGCGGACGCAAAAACGCGATTGAAAGGGTTCGACGGACCGAAAGCGAGATACAAGGAGGGCGAGAGCGAGGTAGAGAGAGACAACGACATTCAAAAGAGAGGGCGGGTATGCTAGTATGGAGGGGAGGTATCGAACGAGAAGAGGGAAGGGGGTATCGAACCAGCGAAGAACACGAACGACACATAACGAAATTAAGGGCAGGGATTGAGGGAGTTTAGTTTTCGGCTAGGCAAGACCCCACCTCCCTCGTATATATGCCCACCACTCCGAGATCTCAGGATGGCGTAACGAAAAGTTGTCGAGCTCTTCGGTGCGTGTTGGGTCGACTGCCCCCAATCAAAATGCAAACGAAACGAACCGAAGGTCAGTTCAATTCGACGCGTTTCGTCTTTGTCCCGTCCCTCTACCAAGAGAAGATGAGCCGAACGGACCACTCACTATAATCCGCATAATTAACCACCAACCAACAGACCTCCTCGGGTTTCACATCGTCTTCCCTTCGAAGCGTCGCGCGCAGGTATTCGGTGACGGAGAGGAAGAGGATCCCTCGGAGCTCGAGGAGGGTGGAGGGACGGTTAAGGTCGGTGGAGAAGAAGAGTTCGCGGGGACCGTATCTGGTGGGTGGGCGGGTGGGTGGGTGGGTGATGGTGGTAGGGTGGGGGGGAGGGAGGGAGGGAGGGGAGGCAGGCGAGGCGAAGTCAGATTTCGTTTGGTGCGACTCGACAGACAAAATAAAGAAAACGAGTTGGGAAAGGGTAGACTCACTCTCCAGCAGCGAAAACGTCTATGCGAACCATCTCGTTGGATTGAGCTTCATCCATCGAAAAAGAAACGCCCAGCTGAGGGTCAGCTTCGATTCGATTCGATTCGATTCGACGCGTCCCTTTCCTCTCTTCTTGTGAGGATCGAGCGAGGAGCGGGGATGGCGAGGGAACGTGAGCGACGCGACGAAGAGAAGTCAGGTGCTTATCGAGGAACGAGGACGAGGTATGATCCAAAGGTGATTCAAGATAGAGGTTAGAAAGTGAAAAGCGAGGCGAACATATTTAAGGGAGGCGAAGCGATCAAAGGGAAGAAAGAACAAAAGACTTTGAAGGCTGAAACGATAACAGGGGAAGAGTTATGAACAAAGGGACAAAGGCAGAACGCGTAGCTGAGAACAAAGGACTAGTAGCGGTGAAAGGGAAGTAGGGGGAAGAAAGGGAAAGAGTAAGGGAGAGTGAAACAAGAAGGAGCTGAAACCTGATTCCCTGACATAATCCCCCATCTAAGACGCGAAGGTCTCTCGAGCGTCTAAGAACCTTTCCTAGGGCGAGCATCCTTGTGAGAGCGAAGATAAGAGTTGAGAACTCGAAGTCGAGCAAGTCCGTTGGCCGGTTCCCAAGTGTCGTCGAAATCTTGATATCCTTCCCAGTGAACGAGGTAGTAGGTTCCGTCAGGACGATGTTCGTGAGCGAGGATCCGTTCCGGGATGAAGTGTTCCTGGGATTCGAATTCAATGATGGGGGGAGGATCCTGATGCTGATCGTGGAGGCCGGGAGAGTAAGGGAGGAGGAGCGAGACGTGGAAGACGGGATGAATTTGGAGGGTAGGGGGAAGGTCCAGGACGAAGGTGATTGGGGACAGTTTCTTGACAATGGGGAAGGGACCGAGATTTCGTGCGTCGAGCTTGAACGAGGGCCGAGCGGTGGAGATGTTTCTGGAGTTGAGCCAAACGAGATCCCCGACGTTGAAGAGGTCGACCTCCTTTCCATCCTTGTCGCGTCGAATTGGAGCCCGATGTTTCCGATCGTAGTACTGTTTTTGGAGGTCTTGCGCGTGGATGATTGAGTGGTGGATAGAGGAGTGGACTTTGGCGAGAGCGAGGATTTCGGTGTTGGCGGCGGGGTTGTAAGAGGTTGCGGTGAGGAGGAAGTCGGAGGGAGCCAAAGGATGGTAACCATGATCCGCGAAGAAGGGAGATTCGAGGGTGGTGGCCGAGCGAGAGTTGTTGAGAGCGAAGGCGCATGTTGGGAGGAGTCCGGACCAGTTCGATTGGTTGTAGTCGCAAAACATCCGAAGGTAAGTTTCCGTTGCTTGATTCGTCTTTTCCGTTTGGCCGTTTCCTTGAGGGTGGAACGCCGTAGTAAAGTGAGGACGAACGCCGAGGAGTTGGATGAAGGAGGTGAAGAAGGAGGAGGTGAAGGTAGTTCCGCGATCCGAGAGGATGTCTGTTTGAAGACCGTGATGAGCGACGACGTGGTTAAGGTACATTTTGGCGAGATCCGACGCGTTGAATCCATCTTCCTTATAAGGGACGAGGACGACCATCTTGGAGAAGCGATCGACGAAGACCTGAATGCAGTCGAATCCGTTGGAGAGAGGGAGCTTGACGATTCCGTCCATCGAAATTTGGCGCCAGGGAGCAAGTGGAGGAGGGATAGGTTGGAGGAGGCCGAGGGGGAGTTGTCGCGAGGGTTTGTTTCGAGCGCAGGTATCACAACCCGCGACGTAGGTTCCGACGAAATCCGAGTCCAGAGGGAAGATGAAGGATCGTCGAAGGAGGTCGTGCGTCTTGGTTCGTCCGAGGTGACCAGCAAGGAGGGTGTTGTGGCAGGAGCGAACGATGTCGAGGCGAAGTTGGTGATCGTTGGGTACTCGGATGAGTTCCTTGAAGAGGATGAGGTCGAGGGTTGGGTGGAGTGAGAAGTCTCGGAGGAGGATGAAGTTGTCGTATTCTAGAGGGAGCGTCGGGTTCCGGAGGAGCTGTCCGATTTCGTCGAGCGAAGGGTCGAGGGAAGTAGCGCGACGAATGCGTCCGACAAGGTCGGGATCCGGATCGGCAGGTTGAGGGTCGAGGGAGGGAGCGAGGATCGAGGGAGGAGGTTGAGGTTCAGGGACGAGGGAGGGAGCGAGGATCGAGGGAGGAGGTTGAGGGCCGAGGGAGGGAGCGAGGATTGAGGGAGGAGGTTGAGATGCAGGGACGAGGGAGGGAGCGAGGATCGAGGGAGGAGGTTGAGGTGCAGGGTCGAGGGAGGGAGCGAGGATCGAGGGAGGAGGTTGAGGTTGTTGAGGTTTCGAGAGTGAAAGGCGAGTGGATGTTCGGATTGGCCGAGAGCCTTGAGCAATAGATAGATGTGGAGGAGTGTTGATAGCCGGGGTAAGGTTGACGAAGGGTTCCGAGGGAGGATGGGGAGGAGCGACGAGTTGACCAGGCTTGAGGACGCGTTGAGGGGCTTGTTGAGAAGCTCTACTCCCCTCTGAAAGACCCGATCGTCTCGAGAGGGCATCCGGAAGTTCCATCTTAGTTCCCTGTTTGTAGTGAATGGCGAAGGAGAAGTTTCCGAGGAGTTCGCACCAGCGAGCTTGTCGACGCGTGAGGACCTTGGACGAATTGAAGTATTGAAGGGCCTCGTGGTCGGAGTGAATGGTGAGGGTTGACGGGTGTCCTTCACAGTAGTGTCTCCATTCCTTGAGGCACTCAACGATGGCGAGCATCTCCTTGTCGTGGATTTCGTAGTTGAGTTCGGCGGGGTTGAGTTTTCGAGAGTAGAAAGCGATGGGGTGGTTGAATTCGTTGGTGGGAGAGCGTTGGGAGAGGATTCCGGCGATAGCGAAGTCGGACGCGTCGGTTTCGAGGAGGAGTGGGAGTGAGGGATTGAAGACGGTGAGGACGGGAGCGGTGGTGAAGGCGGTTTTGAGTTTGTTAAAGGCGGAGAGAGCGTCGCGTCCAAAGTCGAAGGGGACGTCTTTTCGAAGGAGGGAGGTGAGGGGAGCGGCGATGTCCGAGAAGTGATGGATGAAGCGGCGATAGAAGTTGGCGAATCCAAGGAAGACCTGAATATCCTTGACCGAGGAGGGAGGGGACCATTCGAGGATAGCGGAGACCTTGTTCTTGTCCATTCGAACTCCATTTCGACCGACGACGTAACCGAGGAAGTCGACCTCCTCCTTGTAGAACTCACACTTCTCCGGTTTGACCCAGAGTTGTGCTTCTTGAAGAGCCTTGAGGATGACGGAGACGTGTTGAGTGTGTTCGGCGAGGGAGTTGGAGTAGATGAGGATGTCGTCGAGGTAAACGATGCAGAAGATGTCGAGGTGTTGGCGAAGGGTGTCGTTCATAAAGTGCTGGAAGGCGGCGGGAGCGTTGGTGAGGCCGAAGGGCATGACGGTGTATTCGAAGTGGCCGTAACGACAGCGGAAGGCGGTTTTCCACTCGTCTCCAGGAGCGATCCGAACGAGGTTGTATGCTCCACAAAGATCGAGTTTGGTGAAGAATTTTGCCTTGGAGAGTCGATCGAGGGATTCGGGGATGAGGGGGAGAGGGTAGCGATTCTTGAGGGTGATCTTGTTGAGTCCTCGGTAGTCGACGCAAAGGCGAAGAGATCCGTCCTTCTTTTTGACGAAAAGGATGGGAGCTCCAGCAGGAGAGGTTGAGTGTCGAATGAATCCTTTGGTGAGGTTTTCGTCGATGAAGGTCTTGAGAGCGTCGAGTTCCGTGGCGGAGAGTTCGTAGATGTGTTGGAAGGGAGGAGTGGAGCCGGATTCGGTGTTGATCTTGAGGTCGTAGGATCGATGAGGAGGGAGGATGTCGGCGGAGGACTTTTCGAAGACTGAGCGATAGGGAAGGAACTCGGGAGGGAGGTGTTTGTCGAGGTTGAAGGTTGGATCCGAGGGAGGTTCCTCTCCTGAGCGAGGAGGAGAGATGTCGACAGGAACGGGGGAATAGTTGGCTGAGAGAGAGTAGACGTTCTTGAATGCTCCTGCCTTGGCGGCTTGAGTGAAGGCGGCAGCGGAAATGATGGATATTTGAGGGAGAGGCGAGGTTGGGGGCGAGGGAGATGCGACGGTGGGCCGCGTCGAGGGTCTTGGTTTGCTGGGAGGAGGCTTGCTGAGGGAAGGAGGTTTTGGCGATGGGTGGAATGATGAGGGAAGGGAAGAGAGTGGAGTGGGGGTGGAAGCTGTTGGGAAGCGAAGATTCCGATCCGCGATAGGTGGGAGGCAGTGATAGTCGCAGTGGTCCGAGAGGAAGTCAAGCGAGTGGGTGCTCCATCCGATTGTTGGTTCGTGTTTTTTGAGCCAGGGGATTCCGAGGATGATGGGGTAGGATCCGAGGGTAGTGATGTCGAAGGAGAGGGTTTCGGAGTGAAGTGGCGATGAGGAGGTGACGGAGAAAGGGAGTGGAGAGGTGTGGTGGGTGACGTGGCGATGAGGAGGTGACGGAGAAAGGGAGTGGAGAGGTGTGGTGGGTGACGGCGCCAGAGGAGATGGAACGACCATCAACAACGACGAGTTCCCGAGGAATGGGTTTGGCGACCGTTTTGAGGGAATGGGCGGAGACGAAGGTAGAGTCGACGAAGTTTGAGGTAGCTCCGGAGTCCAGCATCGCGAAGGTCTTGACGGCGAAAGACCCGAAGCCCAGCGAGACTTCGATAACGAGGTGATCCTCCTCTGAGAAGATCGTCTCGAGCGCAAGGATTTCGAAGGGGTTTGGATGGATGAAAGGTGAGAGCGAGTTGGAGAGGGAGTTGAGGGAGATGTTGAGAGGGGAGGGAGTGGTAAGACGACCGGGGTGAGGATGGGAAGTCGATTTGGAGTTGGCGACCAGAGAGGAGTTTGGTAGGTTTATAGTTGACGAGGACGAGAGCGAGGACCGGTGATTGTTGGGCTGAGCGAAGGGGGAAGGCTGTGGCCTTCATTCCAAAGCGGGAAGAGGGGTGACCGTTGCCGAGGGAAGTGCGTCGGTTCCGTATTCCAAAGCGGAAAGCTGATGTTGTCGTCGATTCGCCGCGAGAGGACAGGTGATTGCGAAGTGACCCGTTCCACCACAGTATCCGCAGAGTCCGAGAGTTCGTCGGCGAAGTTTTTCGGCGTCGGTGAGAGGTCCTCGAGGTCGAGAAGTAGTCGCGTCGACGTCCATTGGAGTTGGTCCAGAGGAGAGGGTGGAGTTTCGAGGGAGGAAGTTGGTGACGGGGAAAGGCTTGTTGGTGGTGGAAGGCTGTTTTCGACGGTTGTAAAGGAGGGTGTCCCATCGGATTGAAGTGTTGATGAGGGTTTCCAAGTCGGTGAAGTCGGTGGAGAGAGGGTTGAGGATTCGATCCTTGACGTCGTCCTTGAGTCCGTCGTAGTAGGCATGTCGAAGAGACTGATCGCTCATCTCGAGGGAGGAAGCGAAGCGTCGGAAGTCGATGGCGTAAGTGGTGCAGGGTCCTGTTTGTTTGAGTTTGGCGAGGGAGCGTCGAGAGGTTTCAATGAGGTCCGCGTCTCCGAAGTCTTGGAGGAACTTCTTCTTGAAGAGAATCCAATCCTGAGACCAGTTGGGAGGAGTCTCGTCATCCTTGAGATCGAGAGCCGGTCGGATCCAGTGAAAGGCGGTGTCCTTGAGGTAGGTAACGACGAAGGTGATCTTGGCCGAGTCGGAGGAGTAGGATCGAGGTTGGACTTTGAAGACGAGTTCGCACTTGATGAGGAATTCCCTCGCTTCGGAAACTTTTCCGGTGAAGGGAGTAGGAGGGGCGACCTTGGGCTCCTTGGGTTCTTGAGCGTAGGGGACGGAGGAGTTGTGGAGGGAGGAATTGACCGAAGAGGGGAGTTGAGCTTGAAGTTGGTGGACGAGTTGGACGAGTTCCTCCTGTTGAGCTTGAGCTTGAGCAAGTGCCTGTTGCTGTTGATCGAGGTTGGTCCTGAAGCGGTTGGAGGCAACGTCATGTTGGTCTTGTTGCCATCTGAGGGCGTCGGAAAACCATCCTGGAGAGTTCGTTTCGTGCTCAGAGCTGAAAGCAGGAGAGGAGGCGTCGGAGGACATGTTGTTGTTGTTGGGGGAAGAGAGTTGGAATAGGCGAGTTGGCTGGGGGGTGGGGTTGTTGGAGGATTGGTGATAAGCAGGCGACCGGTTTGTTGATCTTGAATTATGTGAGGATCGAGCGAGGAGCGGGGATGGCGAGGGAACGTGAGCGACGCGACGAAGAGAAGTCAGGTGCTTATCGAGGAACGAGGACGAGGTATGATCCAAAGGTGATTCAAGATAGAGGTTAGAAAGTGAAAAGCGAGGCGAACATATTTAAGGGAGGCGAAGCGATCAAAGGGAAGAAAGAACAAAAGACTTTGAAGGCTGAAACGATAACAGGGGAAGAGTTATGAACAAAGGGACAAAGGCAGAACGCGTAGCTGAGAACAAAGGACTAGTAGCGGTGAAAGGGAAGTAGGGGGAAGAAAGGGAAAGAGTAAGGGAGAGTGAAACAAGAAGGAGCTGAAACCTGATTCCCTGACACTTCTCTGCCTTCCCCAACTCCAACCCTTAACGAACATCGCGCCAAACTCACAAGTATACCAGACGCAATGATACCCCACAGCACTCTGCATCTGAAGCTGAACGATTCCATCAGGTTGCTCGCTTCGAATCCCAGGTCCATCCGAAACGAACAGGGAGAGGGAGGGGGAAAGATGGGAAGCGGAGAAACTCGCGTCAGTGTTGAAAGCGAGAGTCACGAGCTAGCCTTTCGATTTTCGACGACTCCACGTGTGGCTCGTTTCTCTCGGGAAGAGGGAAGGGCGAACGAGGGAAGGGCAGAAAGAGAAGAGAAAGGGAAGAGGAGGGGGAGGACTCACTCATTCGCCTGCTGAATCGCTTTCTTGAGATGCTTGATCTTCACTCCTAGAGTACACAGCAGAATCTATCAACACGTACCAGCGCAAAAACCAAGACAAAGGTGAGCGAAATCCGCGAACGAACAGATCGGAGGGCTGCGAGGCGAGGTGAGCAGCAAAGAGAGCGAGCTCACGAGGGGAGAATCGAGAGGTTCGGTCGGTTCGAATCCAAGGAGAGCAGGAAGCAAAGGTCCAGCGAAGGCGTGAGGGATTTAGAAGACGGTTCCTTCGTCGTCGCGGTAGTTCTGTGCCGAAAAGGAGGAGAGGGAGTGTGAGCTTCACGGGAGGAGGGAGAGAGAGGGAGGGACAGGCGAGCTCGTCACCTCCCAGGCAGGCGAGCGAGCTGATGAACCCGGCTGTATCCGAGTTGAGGTTGTGGGAAGGTGGAAGGGAGCACGAGAACTCACAAAGAGAGCAGCTGCGAAGACGGAAGCTGCTTCGACTCCGAGTCGGTAGTCGGGAGCCATTCAAGCGAGGAGGTGAGCTTGGTGTTGGAAGGTGGCGACTCGCAGAGAGGTCTTACGTAGTAGCTTAGTAACGCGTCTCGTTCAGTCCCCATGTCAGTAACCCTCCTTAGTGAACAACAGCTTTGTAAGCTACCTTCAGATCACGTGACCATTTCCATAGTATATAAACCTTTCGAGTAGCTAGCTTTATACAACAAGCTTTGAACCACATCCTGCAGACATCCCTAAGCTCAAGTGGACGACCCAACAACACGTTATCAGCACCAGTTCGCCACCACCCGCTAAGCAACAATCCTTCGTCATGTCAAGCAACTACTCCAAGAAGCTGGATCACAAGCTGTTCAAACTCACTGCTCTCGATGGTACCAACTACGAGACGTGGTCAGTAAGGATGGAGATCGCTTTTGGAGAAGCAGGAATCAAGCCCGTCGTCCTCGGTACGAAAACCAGGCCCAACCTCACCCCGGAAATTATGGAAAAGGACACCACCGGACAAGAGGTCGTGAAGCAGCAGAACAACGTCAAGGACATCGAAGAATGGGACCATATGGACGAGTTCGCGCTCCACAGGATTCAAATGGCGGTCAGCGACCGAGAACTACCTCGGATCCGGAACTGCAAACACGCAAAGGAGGCATGGGATCTTCTGAGGAAGACTCACAAGGTGGAAGGAGGAGCGGGAGAGGTCATGGCCATCCGAAGGATGAGGGACCTCAAGATGGAGGAGGGAGAACCAGTACAGGAGTACATCGACGAATTCCAAAGGATCATCGACGACATGTCAGCTCTCGGCCTCAACATCCCAGACAGGATGAGCACAATGTTCTTCCTCAGTGGATTACCTGCATCACTCGAACAATTCATTCAACACCAAACGCTCCAGGCGCAAGAATCAAAACAAGAACTCAACCCAACCGCCGTCGCCACATCCCTCCTCATCCACGTAAGGACTCACGAGTCTCTCAAACCGACAGGTACTTCATCGTCGAAGGAAACAGCCCTCCTAGTCGACAAGAGGACCGCCAAGTGCCATCACTGCAACAAGGTCGGACACTTCAAGTCGGAGTGCTGGGAGTTGAATGGAGGAAAGCCCACGGGGCAGGGACAAGGTGGAAAGGGAAGGAAGTTCGGGAAGGGGAAGAAGGAGAACAAGGGGAACTGGAAGGATAGGGAAGAGGCGCACCTCGTAGACTACGGTCTTCAAGCAGGATCCGACATCGCGACGTCGGCCCAAGCGCTCTTCGCTCAAACCAAGCATGGATACATCGCCGATAGTGGAGCATCAAACCACATCGTCGGGGACCGGGAACGCTTCGTAACATACAAGGCGCGCAACGGAACGGTCACGACGGCCAACGGATCAATCGTTCAGATCCTCGGCATCGGCTCCATCCACCTCCAGACCACCGTGAAAGGATCAAGGAAGGCCTTCACCATCTCCGACGTATACCACATCCCAGGGTTCAGCAACCTCATCAGTATCGGTCAACTCGGTAACAAAGGAGTCGAGACCAGGTTCCCCAGCAAGGGGACAACCCAAACCAACAAGCGATGCCAGTTCCTTCGAGACGGATCGCTGTTCATGGAGGGAAAAGAGGTGTCGAAGAACCCCTACATGCTGGACGTGAGCGACTTCAAGGGAGTCGGCTCAGGAGGAGAAGACGTAGCACTCGCGGCAACAGGAGTCGACAAGATCGAGGTCCTTCATCGCCGGCTCGGTCACGCTTCTATCTCCGCCATGGAGGAGTTGTCTCGTCAGAAGCTCCTACCAACCTTCACCAAAAAGGACATCATCGGATTCAAGGAAAGGATCTGCGTACCTTGCGTCGAAGGGAAACAACATCGAACTCCATTCCCCACCTCCACCACCAAAACCACTTCACCTCTCGAACTCGTCCACACGGATCTCGCCGGACCGATGCCAATCGCCTCGGCTCAAGGAATGCGTTACATGATGACGATCTGGGACGACTTCAGCAACTACCACTGGTCGTTCGCATTGAAGAGGAAGTCGGAAACACTGGCAACATTCATCACCTGGAGGAAAAGGGAGGAGAAAAGGACCAATCACGTCGTCAAACGGATCAGGTCAGACAACGGTGGGGAATACACGTCGAAGGACTACGAGTTCTATCTCCGGGACGAAGGAATCACCAAGGAGACGACTATCCCACACACACCGCAACAAAACGGCAAGGCCGAACGAGGAATGCGAACCATCGAGGAGAAGATCACCTGCGCGCTACGAGACGCGAGGGACCTCGACGGATCCTACTGGGCGGAAGCCATGAACTACGCCACATACACAATCAACCGCATTCCCTCATCCTCAGTCAACTCTCAAACCCCCTACCAAGCCTACTACAAAAGGAAGCCCGACCTCACTGCAATGCGGACGTTCGGAGCTCTCGCTTACGCGCTCAACCTTCAAAAGATCAAGCATCAACCCAAGAGCATCAAGTGCATCTTCCTCGGATACGGCGATCTCAACGGGAAGAAGGCCTATCGACTTCAAGTCCATGGAGACCCCAAGCGGTCGATCCTTCATTCTCGGGACGTTATCTTCGACGAAACACGTGGAGTCCACCAGACGGTGGAGCTACCAGGAATGGGACAAGCCGGAATCAAGGAGGACCACAAGGAGGAGGAAGAAGAAGAGAAGGAACTAGAGGAGGACAAAGGAGAGGAACAGCACCTACTCAAGTCCAACCAACAAGACCCGGTCAGGGAGACCGAGGCAAGGAAACCCAACCCATCACGCGTCAAGCACTCCTACACTTACGAGCCCATCATCGATGAACCGGCTGTCGATTTGAGTGGGAGCTACGGACGAGGTCAACGGAACAAGAAGCCATTCACAGGAACAGGAGACTCGGCAAGATTTGTCCAGACGGACTACGACATCACCGACTTCATTTCGGAGGACTTCGCCGGACACGCTCAAGCGACGCAACCCAAACTCGAGGATCTTCCACCACCCTCCGTCCCAAATACATACGGAGAAGCCATGGCGTCGGAGCACGCATACTTCTGGAGGGAAGCGATGGACGAAGAGATGGTGTCGATGGAAGGGAACGGAGTCTTTGAACTCACAGAGCTACCCTCAGGATCAAAAACGGTCAGAGGTCGCTGGGTCTACGCGCTCAAGAAAGGAGCCGACGGGAGGATTACTCGCTTCAAAGCTAGATGGGTCGCCAAGGGATTCAGTCAGCAAGAAGGAGTCGACTACGTCGAGACGTACGCGCCGGTATCAAAGCTCAACTCACTCAGGATCGTCCTCGCCATCACAGCATCGGAGGATCTCGATCTAGTCCAAGGAGACTTCAAGACGGCGTTCCTCACAGCCGACCTAGTGGAAACGGTCTTCATGGAACAGCCAACAGGGTACGAACAAAAGGGAGCCGACAAGAAGAAACTCGTCGCGCATCTCCTCAAGGCCCTATACGGACTCAAACAATCGCCACTCGCGTTCTACAATCACTCCTCAAAGTTCTTTCAAACTCAACTCAATCTCCATCCACTCGAAGCGGACCCTTGTATCTACATAGGGCATAGGAAGGGACGACGGATCATGTTGGTCCAGTACGTTGACGACTTCGTCGCCGCAGGAGACAAGGAGGATTTGGAGTGGGTCATGACGGAGATCCAGAAGGAATTCAAGATCGACGACAGAGGAGACCTCAACCCAGGAACCATCCTCGGAATCGACGCTACGAGGGACCGCAAGGCGGGGACAATGGACCTCAGCCAGAAACGATACGTTCAAACGGTCCTCGAACGATTCAACATGGTCGACGCTAAACCAAACAAGGTTCCGATGGACGACTTTAGGCAACTGTCGGTCCAATCGGAGGATTCGGGATCAGAGAAGCTGGACGGAGTACCCTACCTCGAAGCGGTGGGATCGTTGATGTACCTCCAAGTCTGCACTCGACCGGACATCGCCTTCGCCGTCGGAGTTCTCAGCCGATTCAGTTCGGACCCACGAAGGGTTCACTGGGGAGCAGTCAAGAAGGTCATGCGATACCTACAAGGATCAGCAGACACGTCGCTTCAACTTGGAGGACACTCGGGCGCTCCAATCGCAGAACTATGGACCGACTCCGACTACGCCGGAGACACGGAATCAAGACGATCAACAACAGGTTTCGTCGTCAAGGTATTTGGATCCACAGTCATCTGGGCGAGTCGACGCCAAAAGGCAATCAGTCTCTCTTTTCTTGAAGCAGAGTACATCGCTCTCTCCGCAGGATGCCGGAGCCTTAGATGGGTCGCCAAGATCCTCGCTGAACTCGGATACGACACCGGATCGATCCCAGTAAACGTAGACAACCAAGGAGCCATCGAAACAACCAAGAACGGTACTCACTCGGAGAAGACCAAGCATATCGACGTCGCGTACAAATACGGACGAGAGGCCCAACAGAGAGGATTCATCAAGCTCAACTACTGTCCCACCGAGGACATGCAGGCAGACATCCTCACCAAGGCTCTCGGAGTCGAAAAGCTCGAACGGTTCAAGAAATCGCTCAACATCCAGAAGGAACCCTCGCGCATGGATCAAAAGACCAGCGGAGACATGGATGGAAACCCGCAGAGGGGGAAATGAAGGAAGGGCTCTCAGCTCGTCGAGTGGGAGTGTTGGAAGGTGGCGACTCGCAGAGAGGTCTTACGTAGTAGCTTAGTAACGCGTCTCGTTCAGTCCCCATGTCAGTAACCCTCCTTAGTGAACAACAGCTTTGTAAGCTACCTTCAGATCACGTGACCATTTCCATAGTATATAAACCTTTCGAGTAGCTAGCTTTATACAACAAGCTTTGAACCACATCCTGCAGACATCCCTAAGCTCAAGTGGACGACCCAACAACACTTGGAGAGTTGAGTTTCTGAGCTTGTGGAGGGAAGATCGAAGGAGAAGCGTTGCCCCGTGGGAGCATGCAAGGGTTGGAAGGGAGATCGAGATGGAAGCCGGTTCGTTGAGGGAGGAGGAGGTCGAGCTAGCGAGGGAGAGGAGGTGGATGGAAGAACGAGGGTGGGAAGGGTACGATTGACGATGGTGGTTTGAGGGAGAGGGAAGGAAGTTTCAGTCCTGTGACGACCCTCGTCTTTTTAGTCTGCTGCCGAGAGGAGAGGAGATGAACCGCTTGGTTCGTTGGAGGGAGACCAAACGAGAGCGAGAGCGAGGGAAGCGGTGAGGGAGAGGAGGATGGGGAGGGTAGCAATCAAGAGAAGGCACTGCTCCTGCCAGAGATAGCTCGTTCGGAAAGAAAAGCAGGCTGAGTGCATATATGCGCTTTCGAAGCAGAGAGGGCGATATGGAGGGAACGAGAGAGAGCAGAGAGGAGGTCGGTGACGTTCGACGACGGAGGATCAGACGGAACCCCTGTGTGGGCGACCAGCGGGAGAGCGAGCCAGGCCTCGGGGAAGTTTTTCACTTCGTTCGTTCAAGCGTCTCTAGAGGCGAGCTGAGAGTTGCTCGTCAGCTGGGATGTGAGGGAAGAAGGAGGGAGGAGACTCTGCTGGTCGTTTGGAAGAGAGAAGGAAGGACGTTGAGCTTCGACGAAGATCGTTCCTCTTTCCTCGTCGTCAGGGAGGGCTCTCTGAGCCAGCCAGGTCAGATTTCCTCATCTCGGAGTCAAAACGAGATGACGGAGTATACAATCTCGCTTCTTGATTTCTCTTCCAAGAAATCCTAACCAAAAAAAAACGAACCCATCTCGTCGGCCTCTCGCCTCCTCTCTCCTCTCTCGCCCAACATCCACCGCACCTCCCATCCAGCTCAACCCTCTATCTCTCCCTCTCCCTTCACTCACCCAAACAACACACCACACCACCCTCTTCTTCCCCTCACCCATCGTCGCCCTTCAACTTTTCCATGTCCCCGATCGCTGTGTCTTCCCGTCCTAGCGGAGGCGACGTCCACTCGTACTACATCTCCAAGATCGAGAAGTCGGAACTCTCCATCAACAAGAAGACTCAGAACCTTAGGAGGCTGGAGGCTCAGAGGAACGCGCTGAATGCTAGAGGTTAGTCACCTCTCACTTGTATATAGTCTTCGCTAGGGAGAGAGAGTGGGGAGGAGAAGGAAGGGAAGGAGAAGGGAAGGGGGAGACGATGAGCTTGCGTTGGAAGGAGGAGGAGGAGGAGAGAGATGAGGAGCTCGTACTCTTCCCTTTCCAGCTTCGTCGTTGGGGGATGAGAGAGGGACTATATGCGCCTTTGGGAGGCATGGCTGGGACTGGAGGGAACGATGCTCCTCGGTGGGAGAGCGATGAGAAGAGGACAGCATGGGAGGAGGAGGAGGTGGAAGCGTGGAGGTCGACTCGACAGCTTCCATCTTCCTTCTTTCCACCCGAGTGAGAGCTTCTAAGCTATCGAGCCACCCCTGGAACTTGCTTGTATGCACCTTCGATCTTCTAGGAAGATGCTCGAAGTTCTTGCAGCTCCCTGGGAGCCACGTCGAACGGCATCGCACCCTCCGTCAGCGAGGAGAGGGGAAGGAGAAGGGCGAGCTGACGAGAAGGAACGAACGAGCTGACCTTCCCTTTCCTTTCCTTCGTTGCTTGCGTCAGTTCGTCTGCTGAGAGAGGAGCTTCAACTGCTACAAGAGCCTGGAAGCTACGTCGGAGAGGTCGTCAAGGTCATGGGGAAGGACAAGGTGCTCGTCAAGGTCCAGCCTGAAGGGAAGTACGGTGAGTTGAGCGGTTTCTCTTCGTTTCATTCTTCCTGAGAGCAGAGTTTTCTCTCCCATACTCACCCCCTTCTTCTCTCCTTCTCTACCCACCTCACTAGTCGTCGACTTCGCCCCCGACATCGACGTCAACCTCCTCACTCCCAACCTCCGCGTCGCCCTTCGTTCGGACTCGTACAAACTCCACAAGATCCTCCCCAACAAGATCGACCCTCTCGTTTCCCTCATGATGGTCGAGAAGGTTCCCGACTCCACGTACGAAATGGTCGGAGGACTCGACAAGCAGATCAAGGAGGTCAAGGAGGTCATCGAACTCCCCATCAAGCACCCAGAACTGTTCGACGCTCTCGGAATCGCTCAGCCCAAGGGAGTCCTCCTCTACGGACCTCCTGGAACGGGAAAGACCCTCCTCGCGAGGGCTGTGGCCCACCACACGGACTGTCGGTTCATTCGAGTCAGTGGGTCGGAGCTGGTGCAGAAGTACATCGGAGAGGGAAGCAGGATGGTCAGGGAGTTGTTCGTGATGGCGAGGGAGCATGCGCCGAGTATCATCTTCATGGACGAGATTGATAGTATCGGAAGCTCGAGGAACGAGGGTGGAGGAGGAGACTCGGAGGTGCAGAGGACGATGTTGGAGTTGTTGAACCAGTTGGATGGGTTCGAGCCGACGAAGAACATCAAGGTGAGCTCGAGATCTCCTTCCTTTCCTTCCATCCTTCGCGACCCTTCGAGCTCGAGCTGATTCATACCTCGCTTCGTCGTCTCCTTCCCAGGTCATCATGGCTACCAATCGAATAGGTCCGTCCTTCCTCCTTCCCTCTCCTCCATCGCCCCTTCTCGACGTTCGCCCGTTTCGTTCGACATCAAACTCGACCTCAAGCTCACCCTTCCTCCTTCCCCCCTCGCCCTTACAGACATCCTCGACTCCGCTCTCCTCCGACCCGGGCGAATCGACAGGAAGATCGAGTTCCCTCCTCCCGGTCCCGAAGCTCGAGTGTCCATCTTGCGAATTCATTCCAGGAAGGTGAGCTTCGTCGTTCCCTGCCTTCGTTCTTCGCGAGGGGACCTCGAAACTGATTCTCGACCTCTTCCCTCCCTCCCCTTCGTGTCGATCGTGTAGATGTCCCTCCAACGAGGAATCAACTTCCGAGCTCTCGCTGAGAAGATGGGCAACTGCTCGGGTGCTGAGGGTGAGTCGGTTCGATTGCTTTCGTTCACTTCGCTCGGTCGCCCTGGCTGGCTTCACGAACGAAAAGTTGAGCTAACCTTCCCTCCTTCTGGCTCCCTTTTCACTTTTTCAGTTCGAGGTATCTGCACCGAAGCCGGTTCGTTCATCCTCTCCTCTCTCCCTCCCCGTGCTCGGCCAGCATGGTCGTCGCATCACTCGAGAGCTGACCCTCCCTCGCTCTCCTCTCCTCCTCGTTTCGTTCGTTTCGTTCCGTCTCGTTCGTCACCACAGGAATGTACGCTCTTCGAGAACGACGAATCCACGTTGGAGGAGAGGACTTCGAGATGGCCATTGCTAGTTCGTTTCACCTTTCTTTCCTCTCTCACTCCTCCCACCCTTTCCCGCCCTCGACCACACTTCGTCGAGAGAGACGCACCGAAACTGACCTTCTCTTCTCACTTCCGTTCGTCTTCGCTTTCGTCTCGCAGAGGTCCTTAAGAAAAACTCGGAGTCCAACACCTCGGTTGGGAAGCTCTTCTCGTAGTCGTCGTCTCGCGTTTCGGAGCGTTCGTTTTGAGGGGGTGGTTCGGAGGGCTGGGGAGAGATTTGATGAGCGCCTTTCTTTGGTTGCTTTATCTTTGGGGTGGCTGGAGAGGTCGGGGAGCGAAAGCAAGGGGAGGGAGGGAAGGGAAGGGAAGGAAGAGAAAACAAGCGAGGTGAACGACCAAACGCGACAGCAATCGTTCAGCGACGTCTTTCGCTCTCTTCAGCCCCACCCGATCTGCTTTGGGCCAACTGATCCATCTCTTCTCGGAATAACCTCCCTCATATCTATCACCCAGCATCTACACAAACGCGAACGCGAAGGAAAGACCCACGACTCCTACGACGAAACCAAGCAAACCCTTCGCGACGCGCTCCCCAGCTGCTCCTTGGCTCGCTCCCCCACCTGCTCCAACAGCACTGCTCCCGTCCGGGTTCGTAGGTGGATTAGTGACGTTGGCAGCTGGGACGGTCAAGTTGAAGAGCTCGAGGGAAGAGTAGGCGCCTTTGATGGGCGAAGAAACAAGAAGATGACAAACGAAGCAAAGAAGGGTGGTGAGTCAGTTTTTGGAAGAAGGGAGGAGAAGTGGAGGGAAAGGGGGCGGGGAAGGTAGGTAGTAGGGGCACAGAGGTGATGGTGAGTGTGGAAGGAAGAAGAGGACTCACTTCCCTGAGGCCTGACCTCGAAGGGTTGAGACTTCACAAAGATGTTGGTCGGGTCGTCTATCTCGGAGAGGGTCAGGGTGTCTGTTGAAGCATCACAGACTGGTTCAGTCTCCTTGATCAATTCGAGGCTCGAGAGACTATCGCTCCCCGGCGGAAGCAAGGAGGAAAACGAGAGGGGGGAGGGAGGGGAAAGAAGAGACGCGACGCGTCGCAACGTACAGTTGACTCCCGGCTTCAAGAAAACAGGTGCTGAAACATTGACGTTGAAGGCTGTAGATGGAGCTTGGACACTCTCACCTCGTCCGGTTGCGATGATGAGAGTCTCCTCCCTGTGGAAGTTCGAGCGAGGGAGGTCAGAAAGTCGTCGGGGAGGACGACGCGCGCAAACAAGACGGAGATTTCGATGGAACAAACTTCGGGAGGAGTGAGGTATTGGTGTTGTACATCCTGGCAGCGTAAGAGGAAGGGAAGGACCCGGACGTTTGGCTGTAGATCCGAGTGAGCGAAAGGTGAGCGAGAAGGCGAAACGAAAAGTCGAGCCGCCGAGCTCATTCAAGCTCATGGAAGAACTGCACGTACAAGGTGTTTTGCTGGATCCGAGACGGCAGTCGACGAAAAGGTCAAGGTAGAGATAGTCAGCGAGGTTGATGTCTATCTGATGATCCGACAAAGCATGCGAAAGGAGCTGAAAAGAAGCTCAAAACTCACAGCGTTCTCGACCCACCAACTTTCGCTCGACGGATGAAGGATGGTGAGTTCCGCAGCAGCTGGCGCCGCAAGGGAGAGGGAGAATATGGGTAGGAGGAATGACGAGAGCATGGTAGACGAAGACGTAGTTGGGAGGAAGGAAGGAAAGCTCACCACTTAGGTTTCGACGCTTTGCCGACGGCGCGCTTGGCTCTCGGGCTCGTCATCTCGTTGTCGCGTGAAAACCTGTTCGACGCGTCTTCTCGGTCCCTGAAAACGGCTGAAGCGATCGTATAGGTGTATCAGCAACGATACATCGAGCATATCAGAGCTTGATCCTACTAGTAACGAGGGAAAGAGGACAAGAGGGCGAGCGGAGTTTTCAAAGACGGTGAGCTTGTCGCGAGTTCATTTGTTCTGTCACGTCCCTCCTTTTTGCTCCGACAGTCTCTGCCGACAGGAGGAACAGGTGACGGCAGGTGTTGACTGGGAGGAGCAAGCCTGAGGAGAAGAAATCGAGAGTAAAACGAAGCGGGAGGGGGGGACGAGGGAGGAGGAAGGCTGCGAAGGACTCACTCGTTCCCTTCTCCTCCCCTTTCTTGCTTGAGCACGTTTTTTTTTTTTTTCCTTTTTCCGAGACAGAGGAATCGAAACGAAGCCTCGGACACGTTCGAACGCGTCTCTACGATCGTTCGTTCTCTCGGAATCAAGCGTTTCCCTCTTTCCCTTGACTGATCCCCTTTCCTCGCCGAGAATGCAAATTTTGGTTTGACTCGACGGGAGTCGAATCCGAGATACTCTACTACTCTATCAACCTCGGACGCTTTCAACCGTGTTCTTAGAGCTCACCGTTCTCGTTTTATCTCACTTGGGGATCACTTCAACTCAAGGGAGGGAGGGGGACGAGAGGACGCGACCGAGAGAGAGAACGACTGATCCCCTTCTCTCGCCGCTCCCTGGTTTCTTTCTTGATCGACGCTCTCACTCTTTCCCGTCGTTACTGACCCCTCCCCCGACCTGGGAAGCGCTCAACCGAGAAAGGAAAGGTCTCGGTCTTCGCAGGAGGGAGCGAAAACCTCTTTCCCTTCACTCATCCCCTCTCAGAAGGCTAGCAGAATGGAGAATCAAGCTTGCACTCTGCTTGCGACGTTTACAGCTAGCCCAAGGGTCGACAGAGCGCTGGAGACTTCGGAAAGTTTATTGGTTACGTAACCTCTTCCTTCCCCTCCATCTCGAACGAGGAAGCCATTTCAAGTTGACCTCAAACGGCCATCATCTCCTCCCACCTTTCTTCCCTCTCTCTCCGTCCCGTCTCCCCCCCTCCATCAAGACGACTCTTATCGCTTCAGGAGCACATGGGGACTGCTCAACGTCGGCGTATATACACGAGGTGAGTGGATGGCTCAAACGAACGAACGATCGAAAGAAGGAGGGAAAGAAGTGTGAGCTCGAAGCTGACGTCGACGTTTGCTTCTTCGATGTTTCGTTCGACGGTCTAGCAGGCTCAATCTTGTCGCTCCTAGAATCGAGGCTCGTATGTATACTGGGATTAGGCTGGGAGAGGTGAGTGGATGGGCAGGGGAAGGAAGGGTTGGAGGTTGTGGAGCGAGCTGGAGCTGACCTGTCGTTCTTGCTCGTTTGCTCATTTTCTGCTCTATACAGCTTTCGCCAACTCGAAGTGACACTCTCCAAGGCCTCCGAGCTCTTCTTCATCTCTGGGACTATGGATCTAGCTCGCTTCGGTGGATTTCCTCGCTCGCTCGCGAGTTGACTTCATTGACGTCGACCGCGCTCCGGCGCTCCATCGCTCCATCGACTCGTCCCACGCCTCAGCTCCATCCACCTCCGCTATCCTCTGACGGGGTCAAAGGAAGGAAGAACGAGCTAAGGATGGTTGGACGCGGTGGAGAGTTGGGATGGATCGGATCGGTCGTTTGAGCGAGGGAGGTAGAAAGGGCGGGAGGTTGGAGCTCGACTCACGAGGTGGATTCTCTGCGTTCGTTCGTTCGTTTCGTTCGCTTCTCGTCCCCTTACCTCCCTCTCTCTCTCTCCTTTCCCTCCGTCTCACTGTCATTGCGCGAGACGGAATGCCAGGGACGAGGTCGCACGTTGCTGCCGCGTCTTTCCTCTCCGCCGTCTCGTCCCTCTTGTGCGTCGACGTCCGCTCGACAAGCTTCTTTCGAGGCCTTTCTCCCCTTTCATCATCTCTCCCAACCTCCCCACCTCACTCAAGATTGAGACTCTGGTCCGTGTGTAGGTTTTGCGAGGTAGATGATTGGGAGATTGGTCTTGAGAGGAGTGGTCGAAGCGAAGAGCGCGTCGAGGTCACTCATTTCTCCCTCCCTACGATCTCGTCTCTTCCTCTTTCATCTCCATCTCTGCTCGTACTTTTGCATCTCCATCTCTTTTGCTTTCTCTCTCTCTCTCTTTCTCCTTTCATCTGTCCCTCTTCTCCTTCCTTCTCTTCGTCGTCGTCGTCGTCGTTGTCGTCCACGTCCATCTCTCTTCTCCTCCTCCACATTCCCTCTCGGCACCGATCCATCGCTCTGGTGTCTTGGATTCGATGTCGGTTGGGAAGTGGAGGTCGGGCGAGAGACCGTGAGGCAGAAGTCGAGGTGCGTGGAGGAGTGGAGTATGCTCGTCAAGGCGCGAACCCTCTGATTTCCTCTCTCTTCCTGCTGTTCTTTTAACCTCCCTCTCCCTCTTAGAACGTTTCCGGGTACTTGACTCTTTGACCGCTCTCACCTTTCTCTCTCTTCCCTCTTCTCCTTTTCTCCGCTCGCGTTTCTCCTTTGCGTCGCGTCGTCCAACTTTTCACCTCTTCAGCTTTTCATCCCCCTTGCCCCCAACCCCGCATCTGTCTTGGCCAGGTCACCATCAAGCTGAGACGAATGCGGTGCTGTGACCCTCGGGGGATGTCAAGATTGAAGCGAGGACTCAGAATGCACGGAGCGATAGCAAAGGCGAGGGGGAGGCGTCGCTGCTCGTCTTCGTCCTTCTTCCTTCTCACGCAACAAGGTTATCTCTCCTTTCCTTTTTCTCAGTTCTTTCCTCTTTGCTTAACTACCTCTCTTTCCCTTCCTTTCCTCTTCTGCTTCAACCCTCATTGCGTCGGACGCGTCGAGGGACCTCCCCTCTCGCTCCTTTTCTTTAACCCGTCTCCCCACTGCCCCGCGTCATCCCAGTCCTTGCGACAGAGCTACTAGCTCCTGACGCTGCTGCGATTCGGTGTTGATCAGGCAGGCGGTAGATCGGCTTGCATCTCCCTTCTCGTCGGTTGAAGTCGAGTCGCGTCGAGTTGAGTTGAGCGAGCACTCACCGAGTCACCTCTTTCTCCGTCACGTCCCTTCTTTTTCCTCGGTAGCCAAAAGCGAAGAACACCGTTCTCTTCTCTGTGGTGTGCCCGACGCTCGCTCTGGTCTCTTCATCTCGGAGTGAGGAGGCGAGAGCAGAGGGGTGAGCTGCTTCAGAGCACGAGCAGACAAGCGAGTCGCTCAGTCGCGTCTGTTCTTTTCCTCCCACTCTCTCCTTCTTTACTCGCTTTAGGCCCACGATCGCTTGCTGTTTCCTCTATCGGACGGGGATTTCCTTCGCTCTCATCCACATCTGCGGCCTTAACGGGCTGCAAGGCGAGGGAGAGAGCGTGAGACTCGCGTCGTCTGGAGGTCGGACGTGTCGGTTTGATCTTCCACATCTGTTCTTCTTCTTTCTTCATTTTGTGCCTGTGAGCTCTTGCCTCTTCTACGCGAACCCTCTCCAGTTTCTCTCACCCTCCATCCCACGCGGAACTAGAGTCAGCGAGCAACTGAAGAGAGACGATCAGAGGTCGCATCGCGTCCGGCCGCTTCTTTCCCCTCCAGTTTCCCTTCTCTTGCTCTTGTCTCTTTTGCCCTCACGTATCACCATTCAGGTCATACCTCCGGGCTACTACGTCCATCTGCTCCAAACTGATCCCAAAGGGAGAGGTTGTGAGAGCAGCTCGACGCGCCGACACGTTCGCATCATTCCGCTGATCTTCTGCCATATTTACCGCCGCTTCGGACTATGAAATATTCCTTGGAGACCAATGAAAGCAAGCTTTTCCAAAACTGGTGAGTCAGCTGCTCTCCCTTTCCAAAAGCGGCGAGTTGAGAGATAAAGGATTCGTTCTTCCTCTAGATGCATCTAAATTGTACTTCTGCCTTGCCCACCTCTCTGTAGAGCCTGAGAACTTGTTCCACCGCGTAGGAAACCGAGCACACGAGCTTTCCAAAAACGCAAGTCGAGGAAAGGGATGGAGAGCAGGACGTGGGTGACGGGTTTTTGGGTTCGATCCTCATTTCAGCTGGTTGATTCTATATCCAGCAGAACACATACGAGGATTGCCAGCCAGAAAGAACACTAGGAGAACTCCAGAAGACCACTTTCCAAAGTGGTGAATCTCTCTGACTCCCTCTTCCAAAACTGGCGAGTCGAGAGGAAGGACCTGCTAAGAGTTCGTCCCCCGTCCGGGTCCTTTCCGGCTCCTTCCAAAGGCCCTTCTTTAGCACGTTGAGCATCGTAGAGAGCTGAGAAGAGGGCTCAGAGAGCGAGAAAAGTGAGCTTTCCCAAACTGGCAAGTCCCTCCGAAAGCGGCAGGTCTCCTTTCCGAGACTGGCGAGCCTCCTGGTCGCGTCTTTCTCTCTCGTTCTGGCCCTCATTCTGTAGCAAAGGAGGAGGGGCTCGAGCAAAAACAGCCCAGACGCGACCCCTTTCCAAAAGTGGCAAGGCTTTCCAAAAGTGGCGGATGGTCGGACGCGTTCAAGTCAAGCGACGTCAGGTTTGACCATTGCAACGATTCGACCTGATTTAGGGTATGCTCGCTCGTGCGTATCGACAGTTCTTACACCTCGCGACACGTAGAAGGACCCGCATCGCAAAGAGCTCCAAGGGCAAAGGGCTGAAACGAGAGCAAACCCGGGCCCACCCAGCGCGCGAGTGAGCGAAGCCTGCCTCAGTTCGAGCGTTGTGATTTCCGGTTTCTGCACTCCCCTCTCCCCTCCCTCTCCTAACGGTATGCGCCCCGTTCCAACGCGTTGGAACGGGCCCCTGCGTATCCCTCGGGATACGCATGCGTATCCCTCGAGCGTTCCAACAGGCTTTCCGAGGGATACGCAACTTGCGTTGCCTCGTTCTCCCTCCCCTTTCCATCAAATCACAAACGGGAAAAACGACCAGCGAGATCTACCTACGAAGCACAATGTATCAGAAGCCCGGCTCCGTCCGAGAAGATCTGCATGGCCGACAGCGATTCTCCCGAGAGGTACCTCAAAACGAAGGAGAGGGCGAGCTCGAGCTGACTTCCGCGAGTTCTTTTCCAGGAGCTCAATCCTCTCTCTTTTCGCTGCCCTGTATACTCAAGGCCGAAACCGCGGATTGTAAAGAGCTGGAGTCGTTGGTACATAGCTCTAGTATGTCCCCTAAAGAGGGCTTAGCTCTGGAGTGAAGATTTGCCGACGTCTCGAGGTTGAAAGGTATGAGCTCAAGCTCACCTCTGAGCTCCTTCTCCTCTCGCCCATGGAGCTGTGAGCCTTCGTAGCAGGAAAACCTGCTCGCTCGAATGGGGTTAGGGTCTATATACCTACTTCTCATATTTGGATCTACTGCAACGACCCCCTCGCAGCAGCAACGAACCTGCCGATGGAAAAAGGAGCTTTCCGTTCGTTCAAGCTCAACCCCCACCTCCCCCCCTCTCCCCCTCCTCCCTCGCTTACCTCCTACGACAGCAGCTGCGCTCTTCCTGAACCCTCCTGCCCCTTTGGTACTCTAGGATCGACCTGGGCGATGGGAGGGTGGTTTCATAAATTGGTGGATCTACAAAGCCGTGGACCGAAGGGGACGAGCTCCGGGTCAATCGCGTGTCTTCGACGAGAAGTCGCGGACCTGCTCTCTCCCCCAACCACATCGACATCGACCTCTTCCCTTGACACCTTCCTTTCTATTTCCACTTCCCCTTACCAACAACTTGTCAGATCCTACGAGGGGCCAGCCTCCTTCCCAAGGACCCACTGGAGCAGTGCTCGAACGGCAGACTTGGTGAGCTCCCTCGCCTTATCGCTCCCTTATCGCTTCCCTTTCCTCAACCCCTCCTCCTCTCGCAAAGGAAGGGAAGTCCTTTCTCTTGAGCTTCTATGTTGGGAGTGTATCCTCTGGGGTGTATAGAACCCACTGAGAACGTGGATGTATGCTGGGAAGGTCTCGCGTTGGAAGGAAGGAAGGAGGAGCTCGCTCGCTCGCTCATGACTCGGTCTTGCCCTCCTCCTTCCCTTCCCTCCTCCACGAGCAAGCTCGATGCTGACTCTCTTTCCTCCCCTTCCCTCTCTACCAGGAACTTCTCCCCCACTCCTCCTCTACTCCCATTCATCCAACGGACCCGATCTGCTGTCACAACCCTCTCGAGCTTCCTTTGAAAGCGACCTCAGCCAACCCTCCTTCCCCTTTGGAACCCTCGCTGAACGAGCACTCGAGAGACCTTCTCGTAGGATCCAAGTGAGTCTTTTGCTTTCCGCTATGGAGTTGGAGGTAGGGAGAGGTCGGAAAATGTGTGGCCTGCCCGGGGAGGGTTAGCGTTAGAGGGAGAGGGAAGGAAGGAAGGAGGAGAAGGAAGGAGGAGTTGCGAGCTCGAGCTGACCATCGTTCTTCCCTTCACCTCACTCGCTCTCCCTCCTTTCCCCTTCCCTCTCAGGTTCTTTCTTTGATCACGTATGTTCTTCTCGCATACATCAATCTTCTCATACCATCCCCCCACCACTTGGCTCTGTTCTGACTCTCGATTGGCCGTCTCTCGTTCGCGCTCGAGCAGATGAGCTTCTCCTGCCCGAAGTTGTTGTGCAACACTCTACCACCGTTCTCCTCTCGATCTCAGCTCAACCAACACACCAAAGATCGACATCAAGCCGAAGTCCTTCTTGCTGGAGGTTTCCGAGGTGAGCTCTCTCTTTCTCCATACGTCTCGCTTCCCACCGAACGAAGCACGAAGCTCATCTCCTTCCCTCCCTCTCTCCTTCCTCCCTCCCTCTCTCCTGACCTTCCCTCTCAGTTCTTCGTGGAGACGATGGTTCCCTAACCTGCCCTCGACCTCACTCCCACCCCCACCGATGCTCCAAGCCCTTCGCCCTACACAAACACTGGAGGACATGTACAGTCACCGAACCTCTCCATCCGCTCTTCCCTTCTCCTCTCGTTCACTCTCCCTCTCCCTCTCCCCAACCCGACGCTCTCCCTCCGCCAACCCAGGATCAGCAGGAGGATGAGGAGACCGCTCACCTAGGGGACGTGGAAGGGTTTGGTTCTGGGATGGACGAGGGGGAGGAAGAGGGAGACACCGAGGGAGGTGGTGGCGAGGGAGTTGGAGGGAGTGCGAGTGGGTCGAGCTTGAGTGGGACGAGGAAAAGGAAGGAACGCGAGGTTGTTGATGGGAGAGAGGGTGGTGGTTGGGAGGATGGGAACCTTCCAGAAGGTGGAGGGGTTGGTGCTGCATGCGGGATGGATGGAGTTGAGGGCGAGGTCTCTGTGGACGATGGTGAGTCTCTCTCTCTCGGTCACTCTTGTTTGCTCTGCTCTCTCGATCGAGAGTATGGACTTGTGCTGATCCTCCAACCCTTCTTCCCTCCATCAGGCTCAACAGAAACGGTGCCAAGAGACGACGAAGCTCGGGTCGGAGGCTTCAGGAGACTCGACGTGGAAGGACTCGTCGCGTTTTGGAAAGGAGAGAGCCTCGCTTGTTCGTCCTTCATCTCCTTTTCCCCAATTTTGTTTCCCGACCCTGACCTCTCTCTCCTCTCTCTCTCTCTCTCTCAGCCACGACCAACCTCCACGCTGCTTCTCTAGCCATCAACACAAGGATCGGTCTCGTCGTTTCCACCCACGAGGACCCGTACGGAGGAGGAGTCGCACCATCCGGCCTCACCGCTCACCTACTCAAGTTCTGCCCTTCCCTCCCCTCCTCCCATCGAAAAACCCTCGTTCAAGAAGCAACCCATCTCCTCAATCTTGCACCTTCCCTCCACCACTCCATCTACGGTCCCCTCTCCGATCGGACACTCGCAAGTCAGCTGCTCCTCTCCAGACGGCCCACCTCGACCTTCCCTATGGTCGAGGGCATCGCCGTGAGGATGGGAGTAGGGTGTGGGAGCTGTGGTGTGGTCTGCAAGGATGGCGACTCTCTCCGAAGCCACCGTCACAAGAAGCACGGAGGAACGAACCTCGCTCCCACTCCCGCCTACTCCCAACGACTCTTCCCTGACACTCACCTCCCCGCCTTCGCCGTTCCTCCTCCCTCCCACGACTCCACCAACTTCGTTCCTCCTCCCCCTCCCAAGGTCCCACGATCGGATCCCCTCTCGGCATCAGCAGCCTTCCTTCTCAAGCAGCAGGACGAGATACTCTCCTCCCTTCCCATCCCCAGCGACAAGCTCGACAATTCCCTCTACCATCAACCAGTCTACCAGAACCCTCTCGGCTACGGCTCCTTCATCCGACCCTACCCTCTCGCCATCCTTCGCTCAGCCATCTCCCCCGCCCACAACTACCGATCCTCGGACAAGACTCGAATCGAGGACCGCGACCCTCTGCGAAACATCTGGGTCCACGTTCAGGATCTCGCCTTAGGAGTTCGGAAGTACGGGACGAATCCGAGCGAGTTTGCTGTGGCGAGGAAGATCGGGATGGGGGACGGGTCGGTGCAGATCTCGGAGGACATGGTCGAGGAAGAGCGAGGAGGGAAGGGACCGACGAGGATCTTCAAGCCGCGGCTCGCGGATTCGACCCTCAAACGATACAGCAGGGATTCAAGCTCGCTCATCCTCTTCGCCCTCAGGGTCACGCCAACGGTCTACCGAAACCCCATCCCCATCCCTCAGGGCGAGCTCGCACCTCCTCCAATCATCTCCCCTCCTCCCTCCTCCTCCTCCTTCACCACCTCCATCGACCTTCCCTCCTTCCACACCACCGAGCGGATGGTACTCGCAGCCAACACCCTCCGTCAAGTCCTCCAGAGGGACGTCCTCACCCAGCCGAACGGGGTCGTCGGAGGAGAAGGGAGAGGAGGAGTCGAGGAGTCGAAGGAGGTTCAGGACGCCCTCCTCCAGTTCCTCCTTGCAATCTACTCCCCTCGATACTCATCCACTCCTCCTCGGGGCCAGATGGTCCTAGATCAGTTCCTAATCTGCCTTTCCCTCGCTGCTGGAGGAGGCTTTCGGGAGATCAGATCGTTCGGACCTCAGCTCGCGTCCTGCGAGTTCTTCGTTCGACTCGTCGTCTACCGCCTAGTGCTGGACGAGATTGGATGGGGAGAGGTTAGGGAGTTGGATGAAGCTGAGGTTGGAGCAGTGCCAGTGTCGAGAGGGTAAGTCGGTTGTCTTGATCGCTTTGGGGTTCGAAACGCGTCGCTCACCTCTTTCTTTCTTCTTTCTCAGTCTCGACTCGCCGCTCTTCGAACTCGTCACAGCTCACCCCAACGGAGCTCAAGTCACACCCTTCGTCGTCCTTCGAGCTACTCGCTATCCCATCTCCCACGCCATTGCCGCTGCTGGACCCGTCGTCTCCATCCAACCTCTTCACGACCCAGTCGAAGGCCACCTCCTCCCTCTCCTCTCCTACAACCGCTTCATCTCCCTCACCGCTATTGCCGAGGCCGCCAAGGGAGCCATCGCATCAGCTGCTTCCTCGATCAAGACCCTCACCTTCTCGGCGGACCTCTCAGCAGTTGGCCGAACGATGGAAGGAGTGACGGTCGGAGGAGTTGCGGGAGAGGTTGGGGGATCGATCTTCACGGATCTATCGAACTGCATCAAGCTCGGGATACCTCGGAACCAACAGGCTCTCCTCCTCTCCCTCTCTCTCTCCAACTCCAAGCTCTGGATCTCAAACCCCTTGGATCCTCTCAAACCCCAGCTCAACCTTCCTCACGCCCGAGCCTTCCTTCACTCCCTCGCCGCCGCGAAGCTCAACCTCCTCGTCGCCATCCACCTCTCCTCCCCTGGAGGTCGAGCTTCGGAACTCGTTACTCAGCAGCTCACCCGAACGGTCGACCACGGTTCCTCTCTCTTCATCACCTCCAACCGACTCGCCATTCGTACGGAGGTCAACAAGACAGGAACGAAGACCATCCATCGCTTCGTGTCTCCGACCCTCGTGCCTCTCGTCATCCAGCTCTTCGGAGTCGTACAACCCTTCGCTCTCTACCTTCTCTCCCTCCTCCACTCTCTCAGCCCTCTGGACAACAACCTCGCCGTTCAGACCACCTTCAGGACGTTCCTTTGGACAGACGGTGTCGGGAAGCAGATCGTCGCCGCCGACCTCCGATCCCACCTCAAGCTCGCCTTCGTCTTGTCAGGCTCCTCGTCGGGAGTCGGGCTCCAAACGGTTCGACACGCCGAAGTCTTCATCAGTCGGATCATCCTCCCTCTCCTCGGATCAGACGCCAACGGACTCCTCGTCGCTCTGGAGACTCAGTCGAGCCAACGAGGCCACTCGCTCAAGACGGACGAGGCCGCTTACGGAAACACCGACTCCAGTGGTGGGATTCGGGACTTGGCTGCTTTTGGAGACGCGACGAATGCGATGAGGGTCGTGAGCCTGTATCAACTCGCGTTGGGAGTGGACCCTGTGAGTCTTCGCCTCCATGTTCGTTCTCTCGATCTTCACGCGACACCTCGTTCTGACCAACCCTCCTCTCCCCCCTCCGCTACGCAGGTTCTTAAGATCAATCGCTTGCCCGACAAGCTGGATCTGTTTCTTGGGCGTAGCTCTCATCCGTCGGTGAGTCCTTCCTCCCTTCTCTCTTCTCTCGACGTCCCTCGCCTGACTGACGCGTCTCTCCTCCTCTCCTTCTCTTCAGCTCTCCTCCAAGCGTCCCTCCTCCTCTTCTCTCTCTTCCTCCCAACCTCTCTTCAAACGTCCCACACCAGTACCACCCTCCCCTCCTCCAGTCTCAGGGTACGACAACGAAGGATCCGAGCCGATGGAGCTAAGTCGCGACGACGCGGCAGGAGGAGGAGGAGATCCAGTCTCGGAGGAGGAGGAGAGGATTTCGATTCTTCCACCAAGTGCGGTGGAAGTATCCTCAAGAAGCCGGACTCCTCTCGATCTCCAAGCTCTCACGGACGGTGTCGACTTCGACGACGACATGGACGACAGGGTTAGGGTTAGGGTTAGGTAACCCTAACGGATCCAGTCCCCCTCCTCCTCCTCCTCCTCCGGCTCCTCGCATTCCTCCTGAACCCTCCCCTCTCCCCGTTCCTCCTCCCTACTCCCAAGCGGATGTCATCACCAGCCTTCTTCGGGAGTGGACCGGCAACCCATCAGCGGAGCTCTATGAGAACCAGCTCGAAGCTGCTGCCAAGATCATCCGCGGAGGAACCGATTACCTTCTCAGCAGCCCCGTTGGGTCGGGCAAGACCTTCCTCTCCCTCCTTCGAGCTCTCCTCGACCGCAGTCACCCTACTGGTCGTCTCGTCGTCTTCATCACACCCTTCCGCTCCATCCTCGCTACGCTTCACGCTCGATGTCGGAACAGCAGTCTCGACGTCCACACCCACCCCTTCTCTCCCGAAACACCTCTCGTCAGCCTCCGAGGTGTCCTCCTCATCTCGATCGAGCAGCTAGGCAACAAGCAGCTTCGAGAGGACCTCGCTTCCCTCGGCACCATAGGGAAGGTCCTCCAGTTCGTCGGGGACGAGGCTCACACCTGGGCGACTCAGTCGGATTGGAGGCCGTCGATGGGCTACGTCTCCCTCGCTCGACTCGCGCGAGCTCCCTTCCTCCTTCTCTCCGGCAGCTGGACTGAGGGAGCACGGAGACACGCCGGAACACTCCTTCACTCAACCCTCACCGAGCGCAACTTCCCTCTTCGTCGTCCTGGAGTCACGTTCCACGTTGTGAAGCTGGACCACAGCGACGACGTCTTCAAGACGATGATGGATACTTTCGGGAACGGTCACCTCTCTGCTCCTAGAGCTCCAGTCATCATCTTTGGATTCACCAAGAAGGAGCTGGACGCGCTACGAGGAAGGCTGGTGGAGGAGGCGGAGAGGAAGGGTGTCGAGGTGAGGACGGAGGTCTACTACGCGGTGACGGGTGTGGAGGAGACAAGGAAGATGGATGGAACGAGCAGGGATTGGGAAGCCGGAAGGATCGACTACCTGTTCTGCACAACAGCGGGGATTCAAGCTCTGGACTGTCCGGTGAGTCAAACACAACCCCCCTTGCGTCGCGTCGGGTCAGGACGAGAACAACAACCGAACTCTCTTCCTTCCTCTTCCAGCAATGCAACCTCGTCATCTTCCTTCCTCACCCAAAAGGATGGACAGTCTCCGAGCGCGTTCAGGGAGGAGGTCGAGGTCGAGACTGGGAGACCGTTGTCTGGGACCTCCAAAAGAAGAAGTCGCTGCTTTTCGTCGACCACCCAAACGGGTTCGACCCTCGCTTCCGCTCTCCAAACAGCTGCATCGCCAAAGCACTGGAGGAGCAGCTCAACGATTTCTCGTCGGGAGACTGTGGGCTCTGTACAGAATGTCGTCGTCGTCGCGTTGCCCCTCCTCAATCTCCCTCCCTCCCCTCCCACCGAACCACCAACCTCCTCCCCTCAGCCATCTCTCCTCCCCTCATCAGCTCTCTCTTCCCTACCATCCCTCACTCCTCCGAGATCCCCGAAGCCTACCTCCAATCCCGTCAGCTCCATACTCAAGCAAACATCCTCCACGACGAACTTGCCCATCTCCTCCGAACCCTCGACTCCCTCTGCTCGTCGTGCATCCTCCTTCACCCAACCACTCAACTCTCTCCCAACGCCACCTCACTCCACAAGTACGGATGCCCCAGCAAGAAGAAAGAGTACGTTTTCGATTCTGTTTGCCTCTCCTTCTTGACCGCGACGCGTTCTGACGTCGCTTTCTTCTCTTCTCTCGCAGGTGCTCGTACTGTACTGGCTGCAACTGGAGGAGTCTCGAGACATGCGCAGTCCTTACCGCTCAACACTCTACCTACTCCAACTGCTGTTTCGGATGCCTCTTCCCTATCTCGCTGCACGAGGAGGCGGCGGAGGGTGGGATGGGAGGAGGGTGTCCGTTCAGAGCTGCGAAGATGGTTGTTCCTCTTTGCATGCAGCTGTTCCGGGATCGGAGTTGGAGGGAGAGGGCTATCGAGGAGGGGAGGATTGGATCAGACTGGGGGTGGGTGTCTGACGGAGAAGGGATACTGCTGGGGACGAGGGAATATTACAAGTGGAAGATCACGAAGGAGAAGGACGTGGAGTTCTCGTTCTGGCTAGGTTTGCTCTCCCCTACACTTCCTTTCACCAACGCTGCTCTTCTCCTCCTCTGGTTCTACAAGACTGTCTCTCGCCCTACGTAGTAACTCGTGTCCTCCTCTTTCTGTACTGGTTTTGAATCTTGTTGCGCTCCGCTTTCGTTTCTTCTCCGGTTCTCTTTGATGTCTCTTGTCTGAAGTTGGAGTCGTTGGTACATAGCTCTAGTATGTCCCCTAAAGAGGGCTTAGCTCTGGAGTGAAAACTTGCTCTCGTTTCGAGCTCGAAAGAAATGAGCTCAAGCTCACCTCCCAGCTCCTCCTCCTTTCTCCTATGCGAGTCTGAGCCTCGGGGTAAGAAAAGTTGCTCGCTCGAAGAGGGAACGTGTTATCTATACCCGGCCTCCTGACTAATCTGTTTTCAGATTTCGATTTACTGCTAGAATTGTTGCGCAGCGGCAGCGAACCTGTCGATGGAAGGGCCCTCTCGTTCGTTCAAGCTCAACCCCCATCTTCCCTTGCCCCTCGCTCTATACATGCGCTTCCCCCTTGCCCCTCCTTCTCCATTATGAGTCTATGGTAGTATAGGACCAACCCTATCCACTTTTTATCTTTCGCCAGGGCTGGATGCAGGAGAAAATCAGCTCGATCAATGTGAGCTCCACCTCCACCTCCTCCCCTTCCTTCCCTCCATCTTCTCTCCTTCCGTTCACCTCACCTCTTGCTCGGATCGCAATGGGACTTCGGGGGTATAGTAGGGCAGCTAGGGTGCCTAGGTGGAAGGTCTCAGATTTCGAGGGATGTATACGGTTGAGGCTCCTCGCTCATGCAGTCTTGTTGAGCTTGACTCTCCTTCCTCCCATGCATCCGATGCTGCTGAGACTCTCGTACTCACTCTATCTTCTCATTCTCTCTTTCCTACCACTCTAGTATACTTCCTCCTCCATCGCAAACCGCTCCCATTGCACGCCTTGGCTCTCCTCTTCCTCCCTCGACCTCGCGATTTGATGCGCTGGCAGCTCGACCTTTCTCCTTCCTTTCCTTTGTCGAAGCTGTCGAGACGAATTCTTGCTCCCTTTCCTCCCTTCTGGCGAATTCATACGGCTTATATATAGTGGGCCCATGGGTGGAGAAGTAGAGGGATGCTGTAGGAGTGTTGGAAGGCCTCTCTCGGTCGTCGAGTCGGCTTGCGTTGAGCTCACCTCTCCTCCCCTTCCCTCCATCTCGACCTTGCCTCCCTTCGACGTTCGTCAGTTCTTCCCTGGCACTGCTATATGACCTACTTATGACCTCGTATCGCTTCGCTGACTCTCTGGGTATGTTCAGTGTCGCTCTAGCTGCTTTCGTTGAGGAGTTGGGAGTGCTCGCGAGTGGGTGTGAGATGGTGGACGCGCTCTTTGACGGCTACTAGAACACGGACAGGCGCACCTATATACTCGTGGGTAGATGCGATCAAAAGGGAATTAAAAGCTGGTTCGATCTATGTATGACGCCAGGTGGTCTATACGAGATGGAAGCGATCGATTCGGGACTTCTCCTTCCAGTCACGTCCTCCCTTCTTCCAGCCAAGTTCGACTTGCTCAAATATTCTCTGAGCTGATCGAAACCAATTCGGATCATCTCTAGTAGTCTTGGCGGTTCTCCCAATTTATTCGGTGCCGCTCCAGCTGCTCTGGGTCCGAAGTTAAAAGTGTTCGTAAGTGGGTGCGAGATGGTGGACGCGCTCTTTGACGGCTACTAGAACACGGACAGGCGCACCGATATACTCGTGGGTAGATGCGATCAAAAGGGAATTAAAAGCTGGTTCGATCTATGTATGACGCCAGGTGGTCTATACGAGATGGAAGCGATCGATTCGGGACTTCTCCTTCCAGTCACGTCCTCCCTTCTTCCAGCCAAGTTCGACTTGCTCAAATATTCTCTGAGCTGATCGAAACCAATTCGGATCATCTCTAGTAGCCTTGACGGTTCTCTCAATATGTTTGATGCCACTCCAGCTGCTTGGGGCCCGAACTGGGGGTGCTCGCGACGAGATGCGAAAGGGTGGACATGCTTTTCACCGGCTAGAAGAACATGAACGGGCGCACCTATATACTCCCGGGCATACGCGATCAAAAGGAAATTCAAATTCGGTTTCAACTATGAATCACTCGAGGTGATCTATACGAGATGAAAGGGATCGTCTCATGACTGTTTGTTCCAGTCACGTCCTTCCTTCTGATGAAGCACCCTGACCTGCTCAAGTCGCCACTGATCTCCTTTCCAGCAATGAAGA